>CM033737.1:45828977-46428977 GCA_019671005.1 Hibiscus mutabilis
GTTACACCAATTGGACATCAAAAATGCTTTCCTCAATGGAAGCTTGGAGGAAGAAGTATACATGGAGGTTCCACCAGGTTTGGAGGAAAAGACCACGAAAGAAGAGGACAGTGTGCAAACTCAATAAATCCTTGTACGGATTAAAGCAATCCCCCTAGAGCATGGTTTGACAGATTTGCTAAGGCTATGGTTCAAAATGGGTACAAGCAGAGTCAGGCAGACCCATACATTGTTTCGAAAGGTTGCTCCAGATGGTAAGAAGACCCTTCTAATTGTCTATGTTGATGATATGATCATTACAGGGGATGATATGAAGAAATAAAAGTGCTAAAAACTGTTCTAGCTAAGGAGTTCGAGACTAAGGAATTTGGGAAGCCTGAGGTACTTCTTAGGAATGGAAGTAGCAAGATCGAAAGAGGGGATTGTTATAAACCAAAGAAAGTACATCCTAGATCTACTTATAGAAACTGGGATGCTTGGAAGTAGACCAGCTGAAACTCCAATGGAACCAGGTTTAAAGTTCAGTAAAGGTGAAATGGGAATCCGGTGAATAAAGAACCCTATCAGAGACTAGTTGGGAAACTAATCTATCTCTCACTTACCAGGGCCCGATATTGCATACTCGGTGGGCATAGTTAGTCAACATATGAGTGACCCGAGAAGAGCACATGGATGCAATCAATAGAATTTCGAGATACTTGAAATTTACACTGGTCGGACTACTTTTCAAGAAACATCAGGATAGGACAATAAAGGTCTACACGGATTCAAGCTGGGCAGGAGAACTGACAGATAGAAGATCTGTTAGTGGCTATTGCACATTTTTGTGGGGAAATTTGGTCACCTGGAGAAGCAAGAAGCAAGCTGTGGTTTCTAGAAGTAGTGCAGAAGCAGAATTCAGAGCCTTGGCTATAGGGATATGTGAAGGAATGTGGATCAAGAAACTTCTTATGGAGTTAGAATTGGATGGAAAGGCAGAATTTGAAGTTTATAGTGACAGCCAGTCAGCAATGAGCATTGCTAGAAATCCAGTACAACACGACAGGACCAAACACATTGAGATTGATAGACACTTCATCTATGAGAAGGTCAACAACAGGGTTGTAAAACTTCACTATATTCCTACTAAAGACCAGCTAGCCGATATTTTCACCAAAGCACTTCCAAGAGTGAGCTTTGAAGAAATGTCATCCAAACTGGGTGTACATAACATATACACACCAGTTTGAGGGGGAGTGTAGGTTAATATGTAAATAATAAGAGTTGTAAGTCAATTCGAACTAAGTAGTTTAGAAGAGTTGTAAGTCTATCCTAACTAAGTAGTTTAGTTAGAGTCTAACTCTATCCATATAAGGGATAAGAGTCTTAGCCGAGAGAATTCTACTCAATGTAAAACTCCTTGTAAAAGTCTATAAGTAGACTTTATTTTTTCAGTAAATCATAATAACAAGAGTAGAAAAACTTCTCTAACCCTATTTTCTACAACCATATTATAAAATCTTCTAAAGATTTGCTCTACCTCAGATTTTTCTTTCATTATATAGGTCCATGTAGTACGAGAATGGTCATCAATAAAGGTGATGAACCATCGACAACCATTTATATTCTTTACCTTAGAAGGGCCCCAAATATCACTGTGGATAAGAGAAAACGGTTTAGAAGACTTATAGACAGATGACAAATAAGAATTCTTGGTATGCTTAGCAAGATAACAGATATCACAATGAAAGGATTGTGGCTTTTTATGGAGAAACAATACTGGAAACAACTTTGCTAAATAATAAAAGCTGAGATAGCCTAACCGAAAATGACATAGCATAACATCATTGGTGTTTTCAGAAGTTGAAACTAAAGAAGAAGACAAGCTACTGGAATTTTGAGTGGGAGAGGGAAGCGACTCTCCATGAAGCACATAGAGCCCACCATACAGTCTAGCATTGCCAATCTTTTTCCCCGAGCCCATTGCCTGCAGTTCACAATTGTTGAAAGTAAATTTAGTCACACATTTTAAATCATTGGACAGCTTACTGACAGAAAGGAGATTGCATGTCAACTCTGGTACAAAAAGGACATCTTTTAACCGTATATTTTCATTGATTACTACAGAACCACTCCCTGCAATAGGTGATAAAGAACCATCTGTTGTACGTATAGAAGAGAAAGAAGATGTGGTCTGAAATGTGTGAAACAACCCTTTGTCCCCTGTCATATGATCAGAGGCTCCTGAGTCGATTATCCAAGCTGGTGCAGCGATGCTGGTGTTAAAAAACAGTCTACCTTTGTTACCTTCATAAGCCGTGAGGGTAATAGACACTGGAGAAGCACCATTAATGCTAAAAGAGGAAGGACAGCCAGCAACAGACTGAAGTTTACTGGTTCCAGAATTTTTTTCTAAATCAACAAGATTTGTCATGGCAGCTAGGGCTAAAGATGGCAATAAGGATCGATTAGCCTAAACTGATACCATGTAGAAATCAGAGAACCTTTAGAGTGTTTCTCTGTTAAATCTTATTCACAAATGTTGTACAAGAGTAGTCCTTTTATAGGCTTTACAGGTAGTTTACCTAGAGTAGTCTACCTAAGAGATAGAACTCTTATCCTTTAATGAGATAGAGTTTATCTAGGTTTAAACTCTTAAATTCAAACTATTAGACGAGATAAAATAAGATTACAACACTTAATTTACAATAAATAAATAAACCTAAGTTAAACTTATCTGATCTACAAGTAACATATACTAATTGCAGTTTACCATTGTGGAACCTGCTTTTGTGGTGCAATGACAAATATTTAAAGGACATCCAACTTAAACTGAAAAAATACTCTATTTCCCCATGTTTAGCTCTTGACTAATTAGCTATCTAGAAAATCTTTATCATTTTCACCAACTAAATTTCAGGAAGCTTAAAAAGATGAAAATTTTAGTTTCCCCTTCTATGATGAGATTGTTATAAGCATCAATATACACATTAAAGATACAGCTAACACCAAAATGCCTACTTTAATGTTTTTTTCTAAAATCTTAGTTTCCTACTTCAATGCTGAAATACATTAATCCTAATGGAAATAAGAGTGACATCTCATTATTGTCGGCGTTAAAAAAAACAGCATGTCAGTCTCATCCACCAGTAACTACTAAATGTTTTATAAGCCATACCTAACTGTCATCAATGCATGAATGCTCACAACTCTTATTTTAGAATTTTACAAAAGCTCTGGAAACAATAATAATGCAAATATTAAATGCTAATTACAAACTTAGGAAAGTAAAACAATACCTACCATAATGTGCTCTGTAAAAGGACTGATACCTTTTTTATCTTCATATAGAATGAAATAGCATTATGACGTCACCAATATGGCGGCAGGGATTGTTTAAAAATAAGAACTTGTAAACATGACAAAATAATTCTTTCGGCATTACACAAAATCTGGACAATAACCTGTATGATAGTTGCAGAATTGTTTTGTATCCTAGTTTTGAACTCATCACGGGCAAGCATGGCACGCACACCTGTCTGCAAGACAATTACTGAAGTAAAACAAAACCTACCATAATGTGCTTTGTGAAAGGACTAATACCTTTTCTTATCTTCTTATAGGATGAAATAGCATTATGACATCACCAATATGGCAGAAGGGATTGGTTCAAAATAAGAAACTTGTAAACATGATAAAATAATTCTTTAGGCATTACACGGAAGCTGGAAAATAACCTGTATGATAGTTGCAGAATGGTTTTGTATCCTAGTTTCGAACTCATCACGGGCAAGCATGGAACGCACACCTGTCTGCAAGACAATTGCTGAAGTAAAACAAAACCTACCATAATGTGCTTTGCGAAAGGACTGATACCTTCTTTATCTTCTTATAGGATGAAATAGCACTATGACATCACTAATATGGAGGGATTGGTTCAAAATTAGAAACTTGTAAACATGATAAAATAAATCTTTAGGCATCACACAAAAGCTGGACAATAACCTGTACGATAGCTGCAGAATGGTTTTGTATCCTAGTTTCGAACTCATCACGGGCAAACATGGCGCGCACACCTGTCTGCAAGACAATTGCTGAAGTAAAACAAAACCTACCATAATGTGCTTTGTGAAAGGACTGATACCTTTTTTATCTTCTTATAGGATGAAATAGCATGATGACATCACCAATATGGCGGCAGTGATTGGTTTAAAATAAGAAACTTGTAAACATGATAAAATAATTCTTAAAGCATTACAAAAAAGCTGGACAATAACCTGTATGATAGTTGCAGAATGGTTTTGTATCCTAGTTTCGAACTCATCACGGGCAAGCATGGCACGCACACCTGTCTGCAAGACAATTGCTGAAGATCTGGTATCCATGTACTTTTTACTAGCATCTTTTCTGCGGAAAGACTTCTGAATTTTGACAGCAGATGCCATTTTTTTCAGTGATTCACTAGCTAGAATTCCTAGAAGATGCAACAATAAGACCAATGCAAACAATTATTACATGCAGGTGATCATCCTACAGGCCAATGACAACAAAATAAAAAACCTGGGTTAACTAGGGATTGATGGGAACCAAATTACTCTAACATTATAAATCAGCTGAACAATGTTGATTCTATATATGACTTAATTTTAGAACACATACTCACCCCTCAAAACAGTTTGTATACAAACAGAAGCCGTACGGATATCGACATAGTGTTTACGAGATAAACAAGTTCTAACTTTCTTCTGAATAGCCTTTGCAGACTCGCCAAGTGCTTTTCCCTTGTGTGCATCCAACTCTGCCATCTGACCAGCTCTTAGAAAGATCCTAGTTTTCCCTATCTGCAAACCAGCTCAAGGCTCATAGAACACATTCTCTTGTAACAGAATCTCAATATACAAGCATTTATAACCACAAATATTTTCCAGAAGCAAAGACTGAATTTGCCTTCTAATACATTTAACGACATTCTGTAAGTTAGATCAATACTGTAAAAAAACAATGATCACGATCTCAAGGTCCTCCAGCCATCAATTTCTCAAATGTTGTGGTTCAGCAAGCTTGATATGTAACCGTTCCTTTCTCCACTTGTATGTTTAATCTCAAATTCTGCTTGTTAAAAGAAAGAGACGGAAAAAACAAAGTTCTTGAATTACCTGATACCCTGAAAGCCCCATCTTTTCCATAATCGATTTGCATGCAACATTTTCTTCAACACTGAGGATGAATGCAATAACTCCAAAATCAGAACTTAATCCAGCAGCAACTTGTAGATACCAAGAAAAAAATAAGCATGTTTTCCCCCTTTTCTAATTAGTTTGGAATGTAGAGGAATACTTACAACTCCTTCAAAACTTCTGGCGCGAGAATAGCAAATCGATTTATAAATTCACTAAAGGTTCTATTAGTAGGGTATCCCTCACACTTGACCCTGATTGCCTCTAGAACACCCTATACAACTAACAATTAGTTTAGAATGCACAGAAGTCGAAAAATAAATATTTGTGATATTGTGATGCAATACCAAGTATACTTACACCAGAACGTAGTTGCTGCAAGACATTGACATTCTCAAATACTTCAGGTTTTAAATCAGAGTTTGGTTTTATACATCTGATGTAGTGGGGTTCGGTAGAATTTAGTGTATCCATCAATTTTTGCAATTGTAACTGCAGCAATGAGGCCAAAACATGAGATTTCACCTTTCACAGAGACATTGAAATATTGAGAACACATGCATGTCTCAACAAATCATTTATTTATCAACATATTGTAGAATATAAGTGTGTGTATAAAACTCCATGACTAGTTTATGGAAATGCTAGAAAAATTAAGATACCTTGAAACGAGAACCAATGGATGAGAACTTGCCAGGTTTATGTGTCTCCTCACTAAGTGGAGAGAAAAGGGTTGTTACAAAGGAACATTTGGAAGAACTCAACAACTCCTGATGTTCAGGAACAACATAGTCTTTGTTTTTGTCTAAAAACAGATCACACTGATACTGGACCTGAAAATATGCATGGAATGATAGAACTTATATGCAATGACTGTAACATTGCAGGAGTCTCTTAACATGGAGACAAGAGGACTCATAACTAACCTCTCCTGCATAATGGACAATGGTAAATTCTGTGCGAGCCAATTTTGGTTTTACAAAGCGTTTGTGATCCTTGAATGTCTGATAGAGCTTTTGGGCAAAGGTTTCATGGGTTGCCTTTGGAAACATACTGTATAATGAAAAATGCCAACTATGTAAGGAGATCAAGAAGAAAGAAGAAAACATTAGACTTCATAAATGCTACATATGAACAGGATACTGCATTAGAAAATATGTTAATTCACATGTAGCACAGCTTCAATGTCATAGATTGTAAAAAAATGTTTTCATACCATGTTTCATCAAGAAGAGAAATGATCCCACCTGGTTTCTGCAGAAGCATTAGAAATTAGAAATCTGTTAAACAAAAATATGCTATGCAGCAGCTCATGTGCACATACTAAAAAATATGGAACAACAAAAATATACCCCCATAATAACACAACCAGGATACTGAGGATTTACATGGCAAGTTGGCAACGACTAATGCGGTTATACAATGATAATTTTACAAGGTATGGGTTAAAGAAATAAACCAGACAAAATATTATCTGCTCCACATTGAGATCCAAAAGGATAAGTAGCTCCACTCCATAAACCATGTCACACCCAATTTTCAGAGCTCTGCTCAAACAGGTAAACAATATCCTCAAAAGAAACTTCATCCTAACATTGTTGTCAGCATCGTACCATCTCATTCCATGGTCTGACTGGAATCGTTCCTTTTTGCTTTGGAAACTTATTGAAATCAAATATGAAACAAAGATTTTGGATATAAAAATGGCCCAAGTAAAGAAGGCTCCCAAACCTAAAGAAGATTGGTAGCAGCCAAACATGTTTCTAGAACACAAAGAACCATATCAATGCTCATTGTTAAGATATTTTTGGTCAAAAATAATTGACACAGCTTCAAATACCTCCCAAGCTTTAAGAGTAGAAACTAAAGTATATGATATACATCTTTATTGATTGGTGTAGATTGCGGAAAATTAAGGAATTATATTCCCTAATATCTAGCTGCTGATATTTAGGAATTTATCAATAAATAGGTGCACAAATTTGTAGCTGCTGATTTTGTGTATTTTTCCCTAGATTAGGCTCTCTTTGTAACCTATAAATATGTGCTATTTTATCAATAACCATCAGGAAATAGAGAACGGTTTTCTCTACCTCAAAATCTCTGTTTTTCTACATGGTATCCGAGCTAGGAGAGTCTGAAAAATCCCAGGAAGATGCCTGGTAGTGTTCTTTTTAACGGTTCTATCTTAGCCAGTAAAAGATAGGAAAAGGTTATAGTTTAGCCTTAAAAAACTATCTGGTTCTATCTTAGCCATCCATTGTAAAAGATAGGGAAAGGTTATAGTTTAGCCTTAAAAAAAACTATTTGGTTATGTCTTAGCCATCCATTGTAAAAGATAGCAGAAGAGGTTCTAGTTAAGCCTTTAAAAAACTAGATGAGTTTCTATCTAAGCTTTGAAAAGATAGTGTTGTTAAGTCAACCACGTGTTATAAGTTGAATGGCAGCAGCTACCAAGTCCATGAATGACAGAAACGCTAGAAGACATCTCAAAAGAAGATGCAGAAACCAGAAAGCTGGAAGACATCTCAGGAGGGTGCAATAAAACCAGCCACAACAGCTGCAAATTATCAACAATGACCGTGGGAGAACTCAACGGCTCCAAAAATAAGGGAGGATTTTTTACGTTTTGAGACGGCACAATTGCTACCAAAGAGGTGAGAACACATCCAAGCTGGGAGTCTCACAGTCTCACTACGTTACTCACCACCTTGAGGGGGAGTATTGATTGGTGTAGATTGCGGAAAATCAAGGAATTATATTCCCTAATATCTAGCTGTTGATATTTAGGAATTTATCAATAAATAGGTGCACAGATTTGTAGCTGCTGATTTTGTGTATTTTTCCCTAGATTAGGCTCTCTTTGTAACCTATAAATATGTGCTATTTTATCAATAACCATCAGGGAATAGAGAACAGTTTTCTCTACATCAAAATCTCTGTTTTTCTACAATCTTCGACCAAACAAATTTGGTAGCAGCCTGATTTACTTTGTGACGACTGAGGAAGAGCCAATAGGTGAAGGTACTGCTGTACATAATTAAATTTATGGTGACCACCATTCATACTACTTTTTTAGATAAGATGGACTTATAAAAAAAATCAATGCATTTGAAGTGCTGCCTGAACATTCGACAGCTAATAGATTTTCATGCCGGCATCAGAAAATTGTCTAATAGAATCTCAGAAACCATCTACACATGTAATGCTAATAGTTACAACACTCTAGTGCTTCCTATCCTCCAACAGACCGAAGCCAATAGCAAAATCTTTCAGCTTTTTCAGTTTGATATAGCTAAAGCTTTGCCAAACGTTTCATTAAGAATCTCTCATACATATCTCATTGGAATAGAAAAAGGGCATCTCAAAGCTCATTGCATCCAGCACTCTCCATTCTGGTAGTTGTTCCAGGTAGATTAGAGAAAATGATCTGTTCTTTAACCAAAATTTCCCTATCCTTTAGCTTCAGGTAGGGTTGTAAAGTGACTCACCAGAAGCACACATCCTTTTCTCCTCCCTATTGGCAATCATTCCTCTGCCATTGATGTTTAAAATATAGTAGTTATCCTCATTAAGGTTCTAAACTGTCACAATGAATTGCTGTCCTCGGATCACATACAAACTATATATTATGAAGCTGAAAAATGCGCACCACTGAATTCATGCAGTTACCTTTTCTAATCTTTCATTCTCACTCAAATATATTTTACCATTCATGCCAATAATATTTCAATTATAATCATTTTAAAAATGAACACTTTGTATGTAGAAGGCAGATACATTACTGTGAAACTCGTGAAGTTTAAGACAAGTGTACCATATGTATGTATAAACAGATTAAAGATCATGATATGTATTAATCTGAATGGAATGGTACAAAATTTGAACTTCAAAATCTCAAAATGCATATGATACTTTTAACCTGCTGGATAAAATAAGAAACACTAGCCCCAGTATGAAGCGTTTCTCTCCACACTTCAGGTTATACCACTAACTAGTCTCATGTTTCAACAAGATTCTTTCACTTATTTGATGCCACCTATGTTTCATTCAAGGGGTGTTGGCTAGTTTATATTTAGGGTAAATTTTTAGTAGGGAGACTACCAAAGACTAAGCAATAACTGGAAGAGGAAAAAGGTAAAGGAGATGCATTTGACAAATTCAAAGTGCTATGAACAGTTAAAAGGACAGTATGCAACCTTTTCGATAAGATCCAAAACATCTTGATTATCAACAAACTCTATATAGCTCCAATCTATTTCCTCTCCTTTGTATAAAGCTTGCTCCATCTTGAACACGTGCTGATCGTATAACATTCTCAGTACATACAATTGATGATTGAACTAAAACTAAAATTGTCACATGAGACTAACCTCATACCTGGTTGAAATGCTGTTGCAGCTTTTCATTGGTGAAGTTGATACAAAACTGCTCAAAACTGCACGGAATAATGTATAAAACCAAAATATAAGTAGCCCTAAACATGATTAATTTGTATTACTTTATAATTCATAAATTTCTCAAAATCACAACTATGCCTTGGATTTCTTTAATATCTCAACAGTTCTTGTAAGTTGTAAGTCTAAGCAACTCAGACAATGAAATTGTCCATCCCCAAAAGATTAAAAACAAAATACATAAGCACCATAAAATAATACTCGAAATAATTTTAAAAAAATATGGTCCATTATGCTCCTTACTCCCAATGTTGTCAAAGGGCGTGAGGCACACTCTAGGTGATTAAACCTTTATATTGCCCCAGCCGCAACACGCAAAAGAAAAGAAAAGCACATTATGCATATGTGTGAGATTTTGTCAAGGGCGTGAGGCACACTCTAGGTGCTTACACCCTTATACTGCCCCTGCCGCAACACGCAAAAGAAAAGAAAAGCACAATATGCATATGTGTGAGATTTTGTAATATATATGTTAGATTATCCGATAGAGTTAGAGTCCTTATGTAAATAGTAGTTTAAATTAAAGTTTAAAGATAGAGTTAGAGTCCTCATGTAAATAGTAGTTTAAATTAAAGTTTACTTCCTAAAAGATAGAGTTAGATGTCTTGTGTACTTAGGACTCCTAATTGTAACTAAAGTCCAATACTTGAGTCTATAAATTCACTGTAAAGGGATGTAATTTTTAAAAAAAAAATATTCAATAACAGAAAATCAATTACATTTTCTTCTTCTTTTTCTAGAAACTTAAATTCTCGCTTTATTTTTATCGTTAATTAGTTTTTCCTAAAGCTAGAAAATTGCTTTTCTACATGGTATCAGCCTAACATCGATCCGAGTTAGAATTCTTAATGGGATCCCTTTCGACAACCTTTGAGATGCTATCCATAGCGAGCAAATTTCTTTGGATTGGAGTTTTTTCCGAAATTTCAGGTTCGACGGTAGAACTGTGAAGCAAATTTAGCCCTCGTGGAGGATACAAGCATCTGAGAATACTTGTTCTCCTCTCGCACTTTTTCTACCAAAGGTGCATCAGCATGGATCATCGACTCTGGAGCATCGATCACATGGTGTAACAGGAATTATTCCTTAGTTTTTGATTCATCTTCTACAAGTTCTATTAAAACAATTGATGGCTCTTTCTCTCCTATCAAAGGAAGTGGCTCAGTCCTCATTAACGATAATGTGTTGCTTGAAGATGTTTTTTTGTTTGTGCCTAATCTACTTTGCAATCTCATCTCTGTTAGTAAACTCTCCAAGAATTTGAAGTGTTCATTCAGTTTCATGAATCTGTTTGTTTTTTGTGCAATGAATTCGAGGAAGATGCTTGGCTTCGCTAGCTTGCAAAATGGTCTTTATGTCCTCGGAAATCAACCATCTACCCTACCAAATACTTCTTGCTCTTTGACTTCTTTAGGGCAAATTGATAATATAATGTTATGGCATTTTAGGTTAGGGCATCCTAATTTTCATTATCTTGCTAAATTATTCCCTGAATTATTTGTTAATAGAAAACCAAGTTCTTTTAAATGCCATATATGTCCTCTCGCTAAACAGACAAAAGCATCCTATTTACCATCTTCCTACAAACCTTCCCAACCTTTTTCATTAATTCATAGTGATGTTTGGGGTCCTTCTCGAGTGAAGAATGTAACTGGTAGTAGGTGGTTTGTCACTTTTATTGATGATCATAGTAGAACAACTTGGGCATATTTGTTAAGGGATAAATCTGAAGTAGCCTCTGTTTTTGAGAAATTTTACAATATGGTTGAAACCCAATTTGGAAGTAAAATTCAGATCTTCAAATCTGATAATGGGAGTGAATATTTTACCAAGTCCTTGGGGGATTTTTAACAAAAAAGGGATTGTTCAACTTAGCACTTGTGTGGATACACCACAACAAAATGGGGTTGCAGAAAGGAAAAATAGGCATTTGTTGGAGGTAACTAGGTCTTTGATGTTCACTAGTAATATTCCTAAGTATTTGTGGGGTGAGGCTTTGTTAACTGCAACCTATCTCATTAATCGAATGCCCAGTAAGGTTTTGCAATACAGAACACCTAGAGCTGTTTTTTTGGAGAGTTACCCCAATTTTAAACCTTTGTCCTCTATTCTCCCTTTGAGTTTTTGGTTTTGCACTGTGTTTGTGAAAGATTATGTTCCCTCTAGGTCAAAACTTGACCCCAGATCCTTGAAGTGTGTTTTGGTCGGGTATTCTTCACTTAAGAAGGGCTACAAATGTTATCATCCTCCTTCTCGTAAATTTTTACTTCCTTGGATCTCACTTTTTTTGAACAGAACCTTATTTTCCTGCTGGCTGCAAATCGGGGAGAATTGTGATGTTTTTCACCTCCTACCAATCAGGTTTATCCTTCTTTACCTTGAGTTATTACCTACTAATAATCCTTTGTTATTTGAACCTCATACTCCTTTAAACCCTTCTACTTCTTCACCTACTATTACACCTACTGACTTCCCATCCTTCACCTATTGTTACTACTACTCTCAGAATTCACCCAAACCTTCCTCACAAACCCCTCAGCCTCCTAAGCAATTGAAAGTTTATACAGAAAACAGAAAACTATTCCAGACTGTTTTGCAATCGACACTTGCCGAGAATTGGACTTGAATTGATTTGCCAATGAAAATGATGGAGGTAATGTTCTAGCCGAGATTCCCTCTCATTTACTTGAATTTGATTATTTGCCTATTGCTAAAAGGAAAGGGGTAAGACAATGTACAAAACACCCCATTCAGAGGTATGTTGCTTATGGTAATCTAATGCCATCATTTAAGGCTTTTCTGACTTGCTTAGATAAAGAACATATACCTAACACTATTGAGGAGGCTCTAAAAGATTCTAAGTGGAGAAGGGCTGTTAAAGAGGAGATTGAAGCACTTGAAAAGAATGATACTTGGACCATTACAGATCTTCCACAAGGCAAGAAACCAGTCGGATGCAAATGGGTGTTCGCCATAAAATACAACTCGATGGCGGTATCAGAGGTATAAAGCAAGGTTGGTGGCCAAGGGTTTTACTCAAACCTATGGAATTGATTATAATGAGACCTTTGCTCTGTAGCTAAACTAAATACTGATTAGAGTTCTCTTAAGCTTGGCTGTAAACAAGGATTTGGAAGCTTCATCAACTTGACATTAAGAATGCCTTTCTTAATGGAAAATTGGAAGAAGAAGTGTACATGAGAGTGCCTTCGGGCTTGAAGTCAGTAAAAGGAGATCAGAAAGTTTGCAGACTTAATAAATCCATCTATGGCTTGAAGCAGTCACCTAGAGCCTGGTTTGACAGATTCACCAAGGTGATTTTAGAAAATGGATACAAACAATCCTTGGCAGATCACACTCTCTTCATTAAGGTAACCTCTAGCAATAAAAGGGTTATTTTAATAGTATATGTGGATGACATTATTCGACGGTGATGATGATGAAGAGATAAGTCACTTGAAAGGGTTGTTAAATACACAGTTTGAAACAAAAGACCTAGGAAAGCTCAGATACTTTTTAGGCATGGAGGTTGCTAGGTCGAGCAAAGGTCTAGTGATAAACCAGAGAAAATATGTTATTGATCTACTTAATGAAGCAGGAATGATGGGATGCAAACCAGTTGATACTCCCATGGAAGCAGGCTTAAAATTCAATAGAGAGGACACAAGCCCTAAAAGGCGATAAGGGTAAATTTGAGGTTAGTGGGAAAATTGATTTATTTGTCATTAACTGGACCGGACATTGCTTTTTCCATTAATATTATCGGTCAACACATGGTGATCCAAGGGAAGATCACATGGAAGCTGCAATTAGAATTTTGAGATACTTGAAAGGGACACCGGGGCATGGATTGCTATTTAAAAAGACTCGAGAAAGGATTGTTCAGATTTATTGATTCAAGTTGGGCAAACGAAGCGATGAAAGAAGATCAACTAGTGGTTCTTGCTCCTTTGTTTGGGGAAATCTAGTGACTGGAGGAGTAAGAAACAAACAGTTGTATCTAGAAGCGATCTTTGAAGCGAGAATATAGGGCTTTAGCATTGGGAATGTGTGAAGGAATTTGGTTGTTAAAGCTATTAAAGGAGCTAAATGTGAACCAAGATGAGAAGTTTGAGATTTTTTTTGTGATAATCAGTCCACCATACAAATTGCTCAAATCCAGTCCACCATGATAGGACTAAACATGTGGAGATTGAGGCATTTTATCTCGAGAAAAGATTACTAGTGGGACAGCTTCTTTATCTTATGTTCCTCTGAGGAAGAACAAGTGGCGGATGTACTTACAAAAGCACTACCAAAAGCTTCTTTCGACAAGTTTCTATTCAAGTTGGGATTATACAATGTATATTCTCCAACTTGAGGGGGAGTGTTAGATTATCCGATAGAGTTAGAGTCCTTATGTAAATAGTAGTTTAAATTAAAGTTTAAAGATAGAGTTAGAGTCCTCATGTAAATAGTAGTTTAAATTAAAGTTTACTTCCTAAAAGATAGAGTTAGATGTCTTGTGTACTTAGGACTCCTAATTGTAACTAAAGTCCAATACTTGAGTCTATAAATTCACTGTAAAGGGATGTAATTTTTAAAAAAAAAATATTCAATAACAGAAAATCAATTCTGTTTTCTTCTTCTTTTCTGCAGAAACTTAAATTCTGCTTTATTTTTATGCGTTAATTAGTTTTTCCTAAAGCTAGAAAATTGCTTTTCTACAATATATATATATATAAAGCTTATGATATATAATAAACTCTAAAGTGAGGTTTATCTACAAAACATGCAATTTTTTTATTGGTCAATATGCATGATTTCCTTAAGGTCAATGTTTGTTGTTGAATGCTCAAATATTAAGAAGTATAGAGTTTGATAACATCCCTTTCTTGATATTAAAGGAATTTCAAATGAACAAAAAAGTGAAAAATAAAAGAGATTAAGAGAAATTCAATCAGGCAGGCTTTTTTATGCCCGTCTCCTTATGAAAAAACACACCTAGGTGCACTAGGCGTGTACTTGATCAAATAAACATGGCTTGAAAGGGTTTGAGACGCTTTTGTTGTATACTGCTAAAGCATACATCTTGACAACACTTCTTAGCCCACACCTTTTCATTGGTTAAAACCATAGACTTTAAATATTACACTATAGGAAGGCAGTGAGATTATATGTAATCTGTTGCAGCATTTTTAGCGTATGTGTCCCAGTTCATCGTGAAGGATGCATTTGTCGGTCAAGTCTACAGTCGAAGACAATTTTATTAATGTTTTTCTTTTAAAAGAAGGTAATGCTTACTATATAAAGGCTATCAAGAAGAGAAAATGGAATAAGAAGAAAAGTTTATTTCTAATGTTGTTTGGACGTTTGTTCCCTCTAAAGAGCCTTTTTTCGACCATAGGTTCCTCCAAGAAGGGAGGCAAAACCAACAAGGGTAACTCCACCCTCTTAGAGGAAGGGTTTCTGGTTCACCGCCCTGTGACTCAGCCCTATTCTCATGTACACAACACTCGCCTAGGCATTTTGCATTAACATCAAACAAAAAAAGCGTCTCATACTCTTATAACTAGGAGCATTTGACCATGCACATGACTGGTGCACCTAGGCATGCTCTTTAATTTGTAAATTATTATGAACTGTATCTTTACTGGTAAAAGGGGCCAATGTCAAATTCTCCACTTCTCAATGTTTGAATATTCAACAACTTACATGGGACCATAAGGAAATCATACATATTGACTATCAAAAGGAAAAGCAAATCTGCATGTTCTACCGGATAAACTAAAATATTCTGTCAACTTTAATAGCGGCATTAAGTTTCTAAAACTTATTTTATATTTCCACAATCACATGCACAAAAACACAATCACGTATACATATTGTGTTGTATTTTGCTACAAAAAAAATACATTTTTTTTGCCTAGCGCAACAAGCAATATAAGTTGTCTGATGCCTACAATATGCCTTGTGCCCTTGACAACACAAATCCATTGTTTTCAAAATGCTAAGATGCTTGAATAAACAAGTCGGTATAAGGTCTATGTCCAACTTCCTTACCGCATCACTAAAGGAACTTCACATCAGAAAAAAAAGGATAAAGGAGGTTTTCAAATGAATTCTTGATAGTCCATCTTATATACATGCATTTTTGGTAGATAGATATTAACCTTGGATGTTCAGAGAAAAGTAAATAGTTTAAAAATTCGCTACTCAATTCTAATGCAAAGTAGGAACCATCATCCAGTAAGGTGGTAAATGCATTAGATCCACAAGCATCCCAAAATAAAAATAATACCAGTTTGTCTTTGAAAATGGCCACTCTTAAGCAAATCTGATGACTGCTAAAAATATTTCCAATAAATCCAACCTACTACTTAGGATCCTGCCTTTTTGCAGGATCTTAACTGGTTAACCTTATATTGGAGGATGGGGATAATTACATTCAAAACATGGGAGTTAGAAATTTAGGATTTCAAAAGCACATATTTATATATAAAAAAAGATTGTTTTAGATACAGGTAACTTAATATGAATAATGAATTGCAGCGAGGGCTAAAGACGAATGATTATCAATGATGCAAATTACGAAGTTTTAATTTTTCACACCCATATAAGTACAAATAACATTGGTGTCCTTAAGCATTACCTGCTAGTTTTAAAACTTTCAAAACCATAAATGTCAAGGACTCCAATGAGACATTTTGAGTCAGGATCTTGCCCAATAGAGATGTTTATTTTCTTAACCAACCTGGATGTAACACAAAGGAGGCATTGATAAGAAACCCATCCAGTTTAAAATGAGTTACAGAACTGCATAAATGCTTCGGAAGTCAGCATCTTACCAGTCAAACAAACGTGAATATAATGTCTTTGCTAAACCATCCCTGTTAATCGCCGCAGCGTTTGGATCGAGGCTCTTTTTGATAACTTCTTCGGGGGTGACCACATTGCGCTTACATAGTGTTGTTTCCAATGCTTCAATATCACACCTGTAATGAGGATCAGTGGACCTGCTAATACAGAGACACATAATGAAAAGGAAACAGCAAGCTAAGAGAGAACCTAGGATATAGTCATACTTGAGTAGGTCTGCTGTCATTTGAAGATGGAATTTGGCTTTGTCATCCTCTAACATGGATGAATCTCCTTCTTCTCCTTTAACAAATGCAATATTGCCAAGATGAAGAATTGCAGCTACAATTCTGAAAATTGCATCCTGAGAAAGAGAGATATTATTCCCAGTCCAGCCACATAAAGCACACAGGTAGCTAAATACATCAAAGCTACATAGCAGATGGGAGACCTGTTCGTCCTTACTCATCCCAACAATATCCATAGCTTTCTTGGTTTTAAGATAATCACGGGCATCATCTACACCAACCAGGTCATAACAACTAGATTGATTAAGGTAATGAAACGTCGTAGGATCTCCCAACTTATACCTCTCAATCTCCTGATAGGACTTAAAAGAACTGGTCAGATGGAATGCTATGATAAAGTTTAAAAATATTAAAGGGCTATGCAATAAACAATATAGAATCAGGATATATATAAACCTCTGGTGGTGCAGCACAAAGAAGGTAAAAACAGTGGTAGTTCCTTTCAGGATCTGAAATTTGGCAAACACGAGATTTTTCTAGAAGATAAGTTCTGATGGCTGCCCCTGATATTTGTCCATGTCTATCAAATTGAATCTCAACAAATTTTCCAAAACGACTGTGACAACATAATGAAGAGAATGTTAGAAATTATACAAATGAAATTGGAAACTATCACAATTCGCTCTTATCAGAAGAAAGAAATTTCACACAAGGAAAGGGGAGCTAAAACTTTTTGTTAGTTTGATTTTCTTTAAAGAAGTATCAAGCTTTGTAAAGAACTTCAAATGTAGTGATTTTAAACAAGATGATACTACAGAAGCAAATTCATTTTTAACAACCTTTTTACTTTAACAGCTTGAACCAGAAAGGATAACAAAATGAAAACTGTAAGGGAACAAATGAAATGTACAAGTTGCATTAGATGAAATTAGGAAGTTAGTCTTTGGCAGAAAAAAAAATAGGACTTAAAAATTTTAGGTACAACGACTATCCAAATTACTAGAAACTCTTCGAACAAGACAATTTTCTCACCTTGAATTGTTATTCCTGACAGTTTTTGCATTTCCAAATGCTTCAAGA
Organism: Hibiscus mutabilis; assembly: GCA_019671005.1. Classification (NCBI taxonomy): domain Eukaryota; kingdom Viridiplantae; phylum Streptophyta; class Magnoliopsida; order Malvales; family Malvaceae; genus Hibiscus; species Hibiscus mutabilis. Next base: position 45,846,756 of record CM033737.1, read on the forward strand.
ACAGGGTTTGACTGCATCAAGACATTTAGTGCATAACATTCAGAACTTGGTAAAATGCATATTAAAAAGAATGGGGAACTGTTATCCGCTAATAATTTCAAATTTCAATTTATATGAAGGGAAAGGAAGGTTTAGGCTCCATTGGTTTGTCTAGAAAGAATAATTAGAATGAAAATTGAGTACATGTAAAGTTAAATTTCCTCACACTTTTGGCCTCTGATTCCATTTGCAGGTAGTTTGTTACAGATCGAGATTGTGTTAATTGTAAACAGATTTTCATTGAAGTTAAAAGAAGGGGGGGCAAAGATGTAACTGAAAACAAATTTGAAAACAGTAAAATAGTAACAAAATGACTAATTTTCAAGATTTATGCAGTTACCCATCTGATTTCAAGAAAGTGGCCATATTACATGCTGCTGCATTTGATTTGGATTCTATATTTTTGTTTTTCAACCGTGTCATAATGTACTATGTCTCCAGATAAGCATTTGTGGATGCCAACATGAAGGTAAAATTACATGAAAGACTGATTTGTAGTCTGAACAAATAAAATGACCATCTTACTGATTCACATGCAGTTTTCAGAAAAGGACCCCTAAAAGACAGGAAAATAGCTCCATTAACACTAATGAGTCAACCGAATATAAAAACTTAAATAGCAACTATTCAAGCAATTTCTTTGTCTATCTTTTAGTGACTTGCAAACTACTGCTAATATGCCAACATCAGCCCACTCTTTCTCCTCTATCCTCTCTGAGCAGGTTAGGTTTCTCCACTGAAGTGCAAGATATTTCCTGTGATGGTAAACCTGTCATTATATGCTGGTATCTTAAGGATAACATATGGGTTAAAATTTTAAGGAAATATACCCTTTTTCCACTTCTAGTCTTTATCCTAGATATAATATTTTATTTGTCTTTTTGGATAAACTTACAAGAGGAAATCAAAGGATATTTCAAGGATATTAAGCATTTGATGACATTGGAGAACTTGACACACTGTTAAACAAGTAGATTGACCTTTTCCATCATCCAATGAGTACATCTCCTACGTTTAAACAGGCTGTAATGAGATAGATGTGTCTTACAAATTAAAGTACAAAGCATACAAGACAGAAATATTTACTAATGTGTTAACACTAATGTTTTTATGCGTTGGATAACAGCACACCATAATATAGACTATAGAGTCATTGCACCTCATAACTATGATCTGCATTAACACCTCTACAGCAGACGCTAGAAAATCATGATGTACTGTTGCCTTAATTAATTACATAAGGGCAACTCCAAAACTTTTAGCCCTCAAATTGTGTGCTTCAAGCATTTACTTGACTCTAAGACAAAGATAAAGATTGAAATATTAGCTTACTTCAGTCAGAATAGAGTTAGATCATCCAGCTTACTTCTAGAACTTTTCGTTCAACTGTCTGTCCTTCAGCACGAGCATTGCCACCCAAATATGCAAGATAGCGCATAATCAGTTTGGTGGTTTCAGTCTTACCTGCTCCACTTTCACCACTAACCAATATAGAATTGGATTTTCCTTCGTTCATCATCGCCCTGGTTGAAAGTTAAACAGTTTAGAGTGAACCAGCTCCGTGATCTTTAAACAATACACAGATAAAAACAGAACCGCTTAGATACCGATATGCAACATCAGTAATAGCAAAAACATGAGGTCTCAGGTCCCCTAGTTGAGCCCCTTTATAGCTGTCCATCAATTTAAAATCATACAAATGTGACAGAGCTTGGAAAGGATTGATAGCAATGAGAATGTTCCCGCAGTATGTCTGCAACGAGGTAAAATGCATCACTAATACATTCATAACAGCAGTACTTAATGGTTCGAAACCGAAAAGCGAGACAGATCATACATAAATCTCTTTGATTCCGTATCTGATGGACAAATTGTAAAGCACAGCAGGCTCGTGCAAGTATGATAGCTTAGTCATGTCATCAACACCCCCAGAGGGAGCTTCCCTATCCCTGGGATGCAATTTAGATAACTTTGTAGTAACCTGGCCACCAATATTGTGAATAAATTGAAGGATGGGTTATTAAAATACATTGCAATTGATGATAATCAAGGCTGAACCAGAATGTAGTAAAGATACTTATTATGAAAATATAAAAAAAAAATATGCTTTACCTTTTTCTCATCTCTAATATCAACCTCAACTTCATTACCATTAAAACTAGTTACAACCCCATCAATCCAAGCAAAATCTGGGACTTCAACCCATACAGGGGAACCTACTGCAATGTCCTGTGGCATTCGCAACACCAGTTTTTCTTCTTTTTTTGAACAATAAAAAGTAGAAATTATACGTTGGAGTGATTTGATAAATTTACATATTTCAACCTACCATTCCGTTTGGTGAGTGTAGAATTCCTTAGAAATGATTGAAATCAAATGAAACCCATCATTTTGAAGAAGGGTTCTGACCAAAACACATATACACCAGCAAAGTCACCATTGATGGGTTTGAAGGAAGGAGCTAAAAAACAAGGCAGAAAAAAAGAGAAGGTTTTTCTTTTTCTTTTTTCAAGTGGAGGAAGAGAACGTTGTTGTTTGGATCGGGATTGGTATGAGGAAAACGCTATAATCGGAGCACCCATGGATTTCGCCATTTTCTTGGAGCCTCGTGTGGTTCGTTTTATACGTTTTCTCCGAAGATGGTCTCTTCTTATTTGCAATTTACTTTTTAAGAAAAGAAGGGAATTTTAAACTATATATGTGGTAAAATTTTAATACACAGTTTGTGTAAAACTAAACCCTAATCCTAAAAAACTAAATTTTATACACTAAATTCTAACACTAACCTTAAATTCTAAACCATCAACTTAAACTTCTAAACTTTGAACCCTAAACTAAAATCATAACCCCTAAAATTAAAAGACGCGTGTAAACTAAAGTTTACACGACCTGTATATCAAAGTTTATATATATATATATTAATAGATTTTATTTTTTATAAATAAAGAGTAAAATACGATGCTAAGGGTGTTACAATTATGGCGGAAGATAATACGAGACAAATCGCAAGTTTGAATTTTTAACGAGTTGAGTTAAACTATTTAATTGAACTCGGTTAAAGTTCAATTAAATTTTGATTCGATTAGATTTGACTCAAGTTTAAATTCAGCTTGAGTTTTTAACGAGTCGAGCCGAGCTATTTAATATTCCACTCGAAAAGTTCACGAACTATTCGAAAATAGAATATACTACTATTTTTTAATATTTTTAAAATTAAAGTGAACTAAAATGTATGTTGTTAGATAATAATAATAATAATAATAGTATTGTTGAATAAATCCACTCAACAATTGTTGTTGTTGTTGTTGTTGTTGTTAATTGGTTTGTAAATGAGACAAGACAGATCGCAGGTTATTCGAGTCCGACTCGATCAAAGCTCGGTCAATACTCAACTCGATCAAAGCTCGGTCAATACTCAACTCGATCAAAGTTCGGTCAATACTCAATTTGAGCTCGAACTTAGCTAAAATTTTAACGAGTCGAACACAACACTGCTGGACTCGACTCGAGTTCTTAACGAACCGAATTAAGCTCAGCACTATTCGAACTCGACTCAGTTGTTTACACCCTAGTTACAATAAGACACTCAACCTAAGCAATCCGATCATAACAAAGATACTTAAAACCATAAATGGTGGATCGCAAAAAACACAACTTTTTATCTCATAGTTTCATGACAATCGAGCTATTCCATCCGTACCCTTATTATTTTTTTTTTCAAAGGACGTGATTAACAATAACATCCTAAATATGACATAGCAAGTCCAGAACATGATGTGAAATCGTGAGGGAAGTTACTCGTATATTAGGCCGTTGATGGACAACATTCATATTATCGGATTCCATCACAACTCTCATTATACAGTTAGGGATGAGCACGAGTTGTGTTTTATCCTAAATTTGAATTCGATCCAATTTTATTATTTAAAAAATTTGACTCGATCTAATCTGATCTTAAAAATCAATTTTAAAGACTTAATTATAGAATAAATTAATTTTAAGGATCTAATTGTAAAAAAATAAGTTAATTTTAGAAACTTAATTGTAAAAAAAATAATTTTAAAGACCTAATTATAAAAAATATAAAGAGGTGATATTGTTGCAAAATATACCTAAAAATATATTAAAAATATATATTATTAGTATCGGGTCGAATTTTTTCATCCTAAACCCAAATCTAGCTTAAAAAAACAAAAACCCGACTCAATCAAACCGAGTCGAATCAAAACCCTCAAATCCGAATGAAATGCCCATCCCTAATTATGTCCATTCTCCGAGCATGCTAAATAGCATCATAAAGATCCATATTTCCGCATCCATATGTGAACCTAAAAGAGTATAATAAATTTTAGAGATAACTACATATTTGGTACCCACCTTTACCTGTTTTTCTGTTTTGATAGTTCACCTTTTTTTTGGCAAAATGATATTTAACATTACGTTTTATTTATATTTTGGTACCCGCCGCTAAAAAATAACAATAAACTAAATAAGAGAGAAAAAATTACATGTGGTAGGCTGTCTTGTCATTTTTTCTCTCCTAATCAGTATGCCACGTAGACTAAAATCATAAAAAAGCACACGTGGTATGCTGACTATGAGAGAGAAAATGATGTGACAGCTTGCCACATGCAATTTTTTCTCTTCTTGTCAGCATGCCACATATATTTTTCTTCCTCCTAATCAACATGTTAATTTTTTAACGACATTGTGCCAAAATAAAAATAAAATGTAACGTTAGATACTCTTTTACGAAAAAATAGATGAGATATCAAAAGAGAAAAACGGGTAAAAGTGAGGTACCAAATATGTAATTATCTCTAAATTTTATTCTTCAAAAATAAGTATAATAGATTTTAATATTATGAAATAATATTAAACATATTAATTAAAACATTAAAGTAATATCTAATATATAATTTATATATTTAATATATTTTAAAATTATATTAGACTAAATTATTATAAAAATGTCAATTGCATTTTAAGTTTTATTAAGTAAATATGGGCCAATTTCAGATTAAATATATATTTTTAAAAAATTAAATTGAACAAAAATAAAAATTGAGAAACTCAAAATATAGTTTACTCTTTTAAATTAAAATAACCATAATTTCTTGGTCAAGTGTCACATGACACACTCTGATTTATCTACATTTTTCAACAGAGATAACATTTGAGACAACTAAGATAACAATTTAAATTTAGAAAAAATATTTCATGCAGGTAGAAAATTTGTTTTTCATAAAAGGGTCTAATTTAAAGTTTTAAGACTAGAGTATAGCATTATTTTTATAGTGAAATTTAGTCATACTTATAAAAAAAATCTACTGCTAGTGTATGAAATAGTTACCTTTAAACTTAATAAGATAGAATATAAAAAAATATTTTAGAGGGTTAATTGCAAAAATCATCACTAAATTTTACTCTGACTTATTTTGATCATTAAACTTTTAAAACGATTAATTTACTCACCAAACTTTGTACATTGGCCAATTTTAGTCCTCAATATTATTTTATTAATATTTTAATATAATTTAACATATTTTATTATTATTAAATATAAAAAATAAAAATAAATTATATTTTATTTATTATTAAATACAAAAATTAGAAAAATAAAACTCAAAAATCCCCAAACCCATTTTGTCTTCTTCTTTAATAAAACCTTTCTGTCAACTATATCTAGCCGTTGCCGACGTCCTCCTCTTTGCTGTCGTCCGTCGTCCTTGATAGAAAGTTTCCACACTGAATTTTTGTTGCTTCATCACAATAGCTTCAATGACTTTCTCAGCTCTATTTTGTTGCTTCAACACAATAGCCATATCTTTCAAAGCATTATCCACTCTATCCCCTGCATTAATGGCTACCCAGGACGGAGGAATCGCCCTCTCTGAATCTTTATCTACTTACTGAATCAATAAAAAAAACCACGCAGTAAATACCCATAAAAGTAAACAGAAACAAAATCAAGTTTTGAGTATATTACAAACAATTTGAAAAAGACCCAGAATGCTTACTTGAACATTTTTGGCTCTAACAGAAGGGGTATCACCAACTGGGACTTTGTGGATGGCCTGGAAGGACTCGAACCGAATTCTCAAAAACCCCGAGAGGCTTCGTCGGAGAAGTAGGGGCCGATTTAGAAAACCTGAATCCAGGAGGGGAATTCCGCACATCTTGCATCATCTTCAAAAACCACATTTCTTCGCCTAAACCCTAAGGAACTTGGCTTTTACAGTGTTGATCAACGATGGAGAAATATTCGCAGAAAGTTAGAAGGGGGAAAGGACGATGGACGGCGGATGGTGAGAAAGAGAAAGATAACGGCGACGGTTTGATAGGGTTGATAGAAAGGTTTATTAAAGAAGAAGACAACATGAGTTTTGGGATGTTTGGGTTTTATTTTTGTAATTTTTTACTTAATAATAAATAAAATATAATTTATTTTTATTTTAAATTATTTTTATATTTAATAATAATAAATATATCAAGTCATACTAAAATATTAGTAAAATAATAGTGAATGATTAAAATATGTCAAATGTATAAAATTCAGTGACTAAATTGATCGTTTTAAAAGTTCAGTAACTAAAATATGTCAGAAAATAAAGTTTAGTGATAATTTTTATAATGGCAGAATGACAAAAAATGCCTCAACGTTTGACTATACAGTCATTTGAGCCCTTATTCTTTTTTAGGAGCAATCATACCCCCCAACGTTCATTTTGGTTCAAGCATGCTCTTCATTGGATGAAAACCGTTAGTCAACAAACAATCAACAGTTGGAGCTGACTAGGCTGACACATATGTACGCGGATGATGACGTGGAATTGCCACATGTAATGCCATGTCATATTTTAAAAAAATATATTATATTTTTAAAATTTTCATATCTAATTAGAAGCTGACATGTGGTAGCTTCAGAATGAGTTAGAAATAAAAATAATAATTCCAGCCTTGATGGTGGCTCGAACCCTGCACGCTTAGAGAAAGAAAGGTCATCTAAACCACTAAGCCAACTCACTAATTTATTTTTTTGTACAAACTATATTTACTCCTTTGTTGTATGTTAAATTAATGAAAATTAAATAAATAAAATATAAACAACACGTGTTAATAGAGATGACTTTTAAAATTGAATCGATTTGGTTAGGTTATTGAAATCAGAAAATAACATTTGAAATCAGTTTTTTTAGAAAATGAGCATTCTATATCGAAGGTTTTTCGACATCGACCGTTCAAGTGACGACAATCGTTGTGACCAACCTACACAGCCGCGGAACGCATAAAAATTAAAGGAAAACAACTAAAATGCAAGGAATGAACTAACCCTTACCTAAAACTCATGGCAACACACAACAACAACAACCACACATAGAGACTAGATTAAACCCACGAGTACGAAGACGGCGAGAAAACAAACTATCACCACAAACCCCAACTCACTCTAACTCCCACTAACCCACAAAGACACGGTTTCAAACAGAAAATCAGAAGGAAAACGTCGGGGGTTAAAGCCGAGCTAAATCGGACGGTGAGAAAATGGTCGGAATTGCAATTGATTGGAGTAGATAAATGATTTAAGGAGAGGAGAAAGTGGCAAAAAAATTTAGAGAAAGATTGCAGGGTTCGAGTCACCACCAAGGCTGGAATTAATTTCTTTATTCTAACCCATTCTGAAGCTGCTACATGTCAGCTTTTGAATGAATATAAAAATATGACGTGATATTATGCCACATCAGTGGCTCCTTACACGTGGCAGTTCTACATCATTGTCCACATATATGTGTGTCAGGCCAGTCAGCTTCAACTGTTAACCATTTGTTAACTAACAGTCTCTATTCAATGAGGGGTATATTGGAACGAAAATGAAATGTTGGAGTATAATTATTCCATAAAAAATTAAAGACCTAAATAATTATATAATAAAAAATTAGGGGCATTTTTTTTCCGTTCTATCTTTTATAATTTACCCTGTTTTAGAGGACAACTTAGTACAAAGATAATACTTCAGCGACAATGGACCTTTTAAACCCATTTTACAATGGTAAACGGTAGACGTACACTAAAAAAACGTGAAAAGATACTATGTTAATTCTTTAATAAATAATAAAATAGTTTTATTTTTTATATTTTATAATATTTCATCATTTGATTTACTGATAATGCATGAATTTATATGTATTGATACGTCAAATATATACGAGATAAGGTTGAGATAGCTGCTTGCTCCTCAAACAAAAGAAAAAAAAGCTTGCACTAGTTTTGCTATATATATAGTGTTAAAATCCGTTTACACAGTATAATAATTTTTAAGTTTTAAACGATTTTTAGATCGTTGGATGAGTAAAATGGATGACTGAGATTAAAAGTATAATATGTGAAGATTATCACTTGGAAAAAAAAGTAAGAAGTTAATTTTAGCCATCAATTTCACCTATCCAACAATCCAAAGTCGTGTAAAACTATGAATTTTACATTATGTGTAAGTGGTTCATAACCCATATATATATATAATGGGCATTCGATCGAGTCCAGTCAAAAAATTTCGAGTTAGTCAAGTTGGAGAGTCTTATTTTATAAATCAAATTTTATTTAAAATTTTTTGGAGTCGCCTTCTAGTTTCTGTTCAAATTTAATTTTAAACATTTATAATGTTATGGTACTAATTAGTTCCAATTTAAATGGTTTTCTACGCATATACATTTCTTCATATTTTTTCATATGTGATATATATATGTCAAGCAAAATTGAGATACTCGACTCGAACTTAAAAATTGATCACTAATAACTAAAAATTTCTAGTTATTCGAATTTCTATTTTATAATTCAAACTTTATTTAAAAAATTTCTTTGTCAAGTTTATAAAATTATGAGTCGAGTATTTTTGTATCGAGTCGAATCGAATAATATAATATTTTTGAGTCAAATTTTGCCCACCCACTGTGAATATTATTTTCCGTAGCCAAAATCCGATCAGTCATCCGACCTCCACGGGCTCCACTGCATATATTAAGACAGCGAAAAGACATGTCCCACATTAGTTTCTTCCTTTCTTTTTTACTTAATAAAAAGCACGCATTGTGTTGAAGCCGGAATGGCGTTCTAGCGATTATACATGTCTCTCTCGGTTGCCGGAGGAGAAACTTTGTCAAAACTCGACTCCTTTCCGGCGTGTAAAGAATGATTGAAAATGTTTTTTTCGCTAAGCAAAAATAATCGCCGACAGCAGGATTCGAGCCTGCGCAGGTAGAGCCCAACAGATTTCGAATCTGTCTCTTTAGCCACTGGGACATATAGACGATCGCGGATTCAAGGATATTGGAAATTTTAGATGTCGTATGTAAGAAATCATTTGGCTTTGATTTACCGAAAGAATGTTACGGCCTACGAGTACTTTGAGATAATGAGATTAGTCATGTGTAGGATAATATTCAGAAACCGTTGTTTTGTAAGGTTTGTGACACTACTACTAGCAGTCTGGCGATGTATTGGAATGTCTATGGTCGCATTGTACTCCTTTAATTATTAAAAAATGAAAGAGGTTAATAGTCATAACCAGGGATTCAAATAGGAATATGTTATGTAATATTGGTCGGTGTATAACGGCAACAACAATGTCCGAAACGGTTCGCAATGACCACAATATCATCCGTTATGTCCACGGCTGAGATAAAACACCGCAATCAAAAACACGGTCACAACCGAAATTTAAACCCCCGGAAAAGAAAGACTTTCCATGGAAATCTTCATGCCGAAAGTGTAAAGGCAAAGCGGGAAGTGGAGAGGAAAACGACTGCGGATACAAAAAACTTGGGGTTGTCCATTTTATTATTATTTTGGTACCCAACATCAAATCTCTTTCTAAAGGCTACCAATGTAATCTTTTCTTAATGACTAATGTTAAAGTACTCTGAGCATCAGCTATGATTAATAGTAACCAACAATGGTTGTATGCGATGACAAGACACGTGTTCTTTCAATGGGATAATTCGAGTTCGAACCTTTAAGATGACATTGTTGAAAAGGAGAGTTACGAATCTCGAACGTGAACCTTAAAATGGACATATACTTTATGAAAAAAATAATATTACCTGTCATTATCCTAAAATGAAATGAGAAGAAATCAAAAGAAAAAAAAGCAAGTGCATGCACCGTGACTGTTAATAAACATGAATATTAAATTAGCAGGCAAGAGTTAGTGTTTAATGGTGGAAAGTGAAGCTTACTACATTTGGTTGGTTAGATTATAAGTGTTAAGCTCACCAGTATTCTCTGACGCTGTTGTAATTAAGGCTTTTGCTCCTTATTTAATTATTCTTCTGTTTCCCAATCATTTGGGTGCCTTGCCCACAAAGATTGTTGACTCATGACTTGCCCTGAAGGAATCTTTGAATTATACCTAACATAGTACTAAATTACGGTTAGGGTTGTGATTGTGAATGCGGTCGCGATGTTGCGTTGTGATTTTTCTTTTAAAAATAACTATGATTTTGAATGCAGTTGCTGTTACAACATCTTTAAAAACTATTACGATACAGTCGTTGAGTTGAGACTACGATTTAATACTATGAGACGTAAATTAAGCAAATCTGCTTTTAAGAAAATTAACTATCATGCATGGAATGATCAAATTTCAAACGCAGAATAAGATTATTAACATGGTAAATCATCGTTTTACATGTCAAGAACGAAGCTGTTGAGAGATGGGATTACATGGCTGTTGGTTCTCTTGTACCGTGGCTGCGTGGGTGCTGTCATGTTTTCAGAGTGCTGTTGCTGCTGCTGTGTTCAGAATGGTCTTGTGGATTACGTTTTTTTTTTGTTATTTTGTCTTAATTTGGTATAAGTGGCGTTGTATTTTCTGCTGCTAGTGTTAGAAGGTGATTAATGCTTGGTGTTTCTAAGTTTGGTTTTCAGGTTGATTTGCAGTCCTTAGGAAGACAAGTTTTTTTGGTTTGATGGCTGTTTTTCCTTCACTTTGGACTGATTTTCTTGCTCCATGGTTTCTGTACTGCTATTTTTGCAGTTTACTTATATTAATAAATTGATTATTGCTGAGAAAAAAAAATCTAAAACACCACATATATCCTTTCTTTTTACATATTCTCGATGATATAGCAGCCTCCATCTTACGATGACTCTTCCAATATCTTCGTTTTCCAACAAAAAAGGTTTGTTGGGATTAGGGTTTTCAAATGATTTTCACATATCGCGCTTTGCTCGGATTAGGGTTTCCAAATGGTTTTCCACCAAGAATGAAAAGGAGCTGGTAATCATGAACAACCTCTTTTGATGGGAAAGGAAAACAATAATCAAGTAACCCTAACGTCGAGATATCAATACGCCGCAAAGCGTTCTCTTTCTTCAAACTCTCCCGCTTCTCTCTACCTTTTTAGGGTTTCAGACTGGTTTGGGCGGCGCCGCTCATTCCAAGCGGTAGCCACCCCCTTCTCCTTCTCTTCTTTCCTTTCCTTTCCTCCTTTGGCTTTTTTTTTCTTCTGTTTATTGTTTTCGTTTTTTTCCGACTTTAGGTATTTTTGGTCACCTCTTTTGTTATTTTGTTGCGGAGTCTCTCCCCTGATACATAAGGCTTTAACCGGGCCTTCGCTTCTGTGTGGGGATGTTAAGGGTAGCGGTCGGGTGGTGGGTTCAACTCTTGCCTTTGGTGTTATCGGGCTTCCCCGATAACGGTTCAGTCTTCATCCTCCTTTCCCGGTGATTGACCATTTTCAGTCTTCGTTTTATCCTCTTCCAGTCACCGGCAATTTCAGATGTAGACGTGGTATTTGTTGTTTAGAATTCTTGCTGCATTTTGCTCACCGAAAATATCCTTCTGTGATCCTTGAAGTATTCATGCAAGCTTGAAGAATGGTAGCTGGTTTGGTGTCTTTCGTTCCCTCCCAGCGGTGGATTTAGAAATTTAAACTTGATAGTTCACCGACCGATAATAAATACAATCGTATGTAAGATAAGAGTATATTGAATAAGTCATTAAAATTACTTAAGATGTTACATGACAAAAGACCATTTGCCCCTCCCCACCCCACCCCACCCTCACATACCTCATTCCATGGGTGAATAAATCGAACTTGAACAAACAAAGATTTATTTATGTTCATTTATTTATTTTTAAAGGTATTCATGTTTGACTCGCGTTTGTTTAAGTAAAAATATCGTGTTTGTTTGTTTGTTTTTGAATGAGATAATGTTTGATTCATGTTCGTTTAAATTTTTAATATCGTGTTCTTTCATTTATTTTTGAAGATGTTCGTGTTCGTGTTCGTTTGATTGACGTTCGTGAATATGCTTGTTTATATGTATGTGAACATGTTCATTCATATGTACGTGTAACGTTCGTGAACATGTTCGTTTATATGTCCACTAACATGGTTGTTTATATGCTCGTCAAAATGATGAAATTATACCAATATTCCTTAAACTCCTTAAGCTTCACAGTTTAAACTCTAAAATTTACTATGTGTTCAATTTAGTTCATACCTTCGTCATTACTTAAAATAAATAAATAAATAAGAGAAACATGATAAACGAGCCAATAAACAAACTTGTTTGTGAACATGAATGAACCAAACACTATCAGCAAGTGGAGAGACTATTTATGATGAAGCTAAGGACGCTATCAACATGTTGGCGATGAAGTAAGGAAGAGACAATGATTCGTAAAGGTCCATCCCGGTGTTTCGCAATAGGACAGTTTGTCATATATGTTGTTGGACAGGCTCTCCAAATAATTTTAACAATATCCATCAACAAATTCAAATCAAATATTACAAAGATATATTATAAAGTCGATATGTTGTTTTTTGCGTGTATGCTTATTATATTGTTGAAGTGATGAAATGGTAGGCAGTTAGGTGTTGAGGATTTTCTCTCTCTTTTAGTTTAATCCCAACCAAATTTGTGAGATTTGTTTGTCTTTTTTTTTTACTATTTCTGTGGAGAAGAAGAAGAATGTACATGCAGTGGAGGTTTTTGGATATGTGCGAGGTGAGAGACCATATAGGGTCCCCAAGAAAAGAAATGTCCTAAATAAATTGAATTAAATGTTTATATGAAGAAAATAAAAAATTTCGGTTTAATAAATTATAAGAAAAAAGACTTTAATAAGAGCTCCATAATATATTTTTTACTAAGAAATTTTTTTTTTAAAATATCTTATATATTTTTAAGATTATAAATTAAAATATTTTATTTTAATAAACTGTACAGGACCCGTAAACCATTGCACTGCCCTTATGTACCAGCCCTTATTGCCCTTATGTACCAGCAAGCAAGGCAGGGCGGAATGGTTGAAGTTTTACGACATTTTGGCAATGAAAGGAAATGAGTTTCATTACAAGATTCCAAATTTCCTGCAATTTTAATCATTCCTTTTCTCGACAAGAGCTGTGCTGCCCTGCAGCTGCATGCGGTTTCTCGCCCCTACCATCCTCAACTCAACTCCGTCAATGATCATCTCATCAATTCTTGTGTTGATCAACTGGTTTCACACATTTGGAGTTTTAAAATTTCTAATTTCTCCCCCATTTATTTCAATAAAATTCACACTATGAAATAGATAAGAAAAGCGTAATACTCAAATAAGTGTCCAAATTATACGTAATTCTTTAGACGTGTATCTAATGTATTTTTCGATTTAAGTAAGTGTCTAATATTTTATTCAGTAACCCTTTTAAGATTTTTTCATCAACGACCATTAAAATAATTCTGTCATCTAATAAAAACATGACACATAGCCTATTTCTTAATTTTAATTTAGTTTTTGTTTAAAAAAATGAAAAATCATTAACTTTTTTTTTTGAAAAAAACCCAAAACCTTAATATTTTTCAAAACAATCATAAATTCCCCTCCACCGTCGTTGTCGTCAAAGTGGGTCTCCTCATCTCGCTGCACGAGTTGCAAGGCTCAGTTCGTCATTTTTCGTGCGTTTGAAGCTTTTATGTTCTACGTTCGTGATTCGTTTGGCCGTTCGCTCGTCAATTTCTGGTGATGTAAGGTTGGGTTATCGGTTTTGGAGGTCGGCGAGGGAAGGGATAGGTGGTGGTGGTTGAATCGATAGTCGGATGATAGGAATTTAGGGGTTTTGTGATTTAGGATTAGAGATTGAGGGCTTTTGGGAAATTAAATATTTTAGGATTTTTAAATAAAATTAAATTTTTTTAGATTTTAAAAAAAATAAAAAATAAAAAATAACAAAAACTTTAGCCTCTGTCAAAAAAAATTAAATACATATTTGAGTTAAAAAAGTGACAATCGCTCGTCAATTTCTGGTATTGCGTTTTTATTGAATAACAAAAAAAAAATTAGCGTCTATCAAATTTTTTTTTACAAGTGTTACATAATAAAACGTTAAATACTTATTTGAGTTAAAAAATACTTTAAATATCTATATGAAAATCATTTATGGTATAGACACTTGTAAACCTAAAAAAAAAAACAATGAACGTAGTAGTTGGAATCCATTTTTATGTTTGTTTTTTTAAAGACCTACTGACCTACATAATTATTACAAGTTTGGCACATACGGAAGGCTGCTGAAAGCTGAAATGAATGTCATCCTTTCAAAAAAAAAACTAAAATAAATATAATGATTTTCATCAAATATATTTTCAATATCTATATCGACCAATGTTTAAACTCAAGTGTGAGAGTGTGATTTATTTATTTATTTTAAATAAACATAAATATTTATACATGGCATTCACTTCAAATCCGGACAGTACAAATTATTACTCCATAATATATGCAACTGTAATGAAAAGAAACAGGGACCTAATCCTACTCCATACCATGAAAGATATACTACACTTATTTATACAAAGATAGCATAGTTTAGTCAGCGAGGTTGGTCAAAATGATAAGCAGCTTGGTATTATTTAAAAGATTTCGAATTCGAAGTTTTATGTATGTAAAAAATGTATGTTAAAAGGCTCACTTACCACAGTTAAATGTGTGATGTTAATAGATTCAGATTGATCATAACAAAACTCTAAAAAACTAGAAGGATAAATGAAAAAAAAAAAGATAACATAGTTTAGAGCAGCTATAACTTCTACATTCCCCTTAGAAGAAAATGTTGATACGTACCTATTACATTCGCAATGTCCCTCCAACATACGTGCACACAAAAGCATATAAAAACAGAGTATGTAATACGAGTTATAAAATCTATAATATATATGGGTCAAGGGTCTAAAATGTAATCCAATCATTCAAAAAAAAAATTAATCATGTCATTATTTTTTTTTCACTCAATTGGCCACTCAAATTGGTAAAACAATCAAGTAGGCTATTTGACCAATGTCGATTGTTACTATTATGTTAATACGACAGTCAATTTTGATGACATGATAGATATAGTGAAATGATGATGCAGTATAAGGGATTAATTAAATTTTTTTTGAAAAGTTTAAAGACGTGATTGATTTTTTAAATTTAAGGATTTATTTAATTATTAAGAAAAAATATAATTTTTTTTAATAATTTTAAAAAAGTTGGTTGCCCTTTCAGTTTCCAGGGCTTCGCCCTGACTAATCCAGACCAACTCGCGTCGCACACCTGGCTTTGGTGGATGAGTCTCTCAACGGGATTTTATGAATACACAACGCCTTGAACTCGAGACCTGCTTAAGTGATGCCAATCTGCTTACCACTTGAACCAACCTATTGGTTAATAATTTAAAATTATTTAAATAAAATATAAAAATTTATAAAATAACTAAAAATTTAAAACATATTTAAAAAATTCAAGAAAAGTATTGAAAATTTCAATTGGATTTGGATAAGTTGGCTGTTGTTGGGCTTAGTATATCAATTGAGTTGGAAGTCTATTATAGTAGTTGATTGGGTTGGGTGGTTAATTGGGTTTTGGGTTCATATAATATAAATATATTTAAATAACTGAAAATAGTAATATATATATATATAACTTTTTAATTTGATAAATCGATCCACTAAATCATTTAAACCGATTAAATCGAAGGGCTAATATTTTCGATTATAAAAGAGAAATGTTATCCTCTGCTTTTATTGAATTGGCTTGCATGTTAACTCATTAGTCAATTCAAATTTGTATTAGATCCATTGAGAAAATTATTGAAATATAATTTAACTAATCATGTTATTTATATGGGGTAAAAATTGATACACATGTTGTGTAAAATTAATTTTACATAAACCTGCATATTTACACTATAAAACCTAAATCTTAAATTTATAACCCTAACCCTAAAAATTAAACCATAAACCTTAAACCCATACCCTAAATTTTAAACACTAACCTTAAATTCTAAACCCCTAAACTTTAAACACTAAACTAAAGTCCTAACCCCTAAAACTAAAAGGCATGTGTAAACTTTTAGTTTACATGGCTTGTGTATCAAAGTTTTTTCATTTATATGATTAGTAACTAATTATGTTATTCAAATTTGTAAAAGGATTTCAAAGAAGGTAAAAGAAAATAAACTTAATAGCTAGTTCCCTTGTATTTTAGCTTTATTATAATTTGACACATGTTTATTATTATTATTATTATTATTATTATTATTATTATTATGTTTGTCACTTTATTTTTATAGTTAATATCTTAAAAAATCACATGATCCAATTAAAACATACCACATGTAAAAAAAAAATTAAAATATAGAAAATTCCAAAAGGAAAAACTCATAGTAACACAAATAAATCCTTATAAATATAAAAAAAAACTCCAAAAAAATCTAATTTTTCAATAATCAGTTGGTCTAGCGGTATGCGACACTAGGCCCTTTAAACAATGACAGAGGTTTAAATCATGACGTTGTGAATGAAGCAAACTGGATTGGAAGGATCAACCCTATAATGAGTCTTCGCGGTACTTGATTCGTTTTAGTCGGTCAATAGGTTGGATACTGGAGGTTATACCAAAATCATCTAATTTTAAAAAAGATACAATAGAACAATAATAAATATTCTCAATGTAAAAGTCAAGATTTAAACTCACACAAGATGATAGCGGATGAACATTCTTAACCACTCAGTTAATTAAAGGATCTCATATTTTTTAACAATAACGACAATATGACCAAGTGATAAACAAATTGAGAAGAAAAAATAATGTAAGGATCAAATTGAGAATTAAGCTAAAGTAGAGGGCGAAATAAGCTATTAAGCTGAAAGATAGTAGGGTAATAGCATATTTTCCTCAAATCCCATATTTTATGATTCGCTTAGATGAAAAAATCAACCCTAAATTATATCTTTTGTTTGCTTTTAGTCCTATTTTTTGGTCAAAACAAATACCAAAACTATTATTTTTGTTCACTTTAAATTCGGTAGTTATCTAAATCAAAAATAATATTTTGACCAATAAGATGTTGACACGTCATAAAGATTTTTTTGACAGATAGATAGTTTAGGGACTGAAACAAAAAATGGCATAATCTATGTATTTATTTTGACTAAAAAATAATTTAGGGATTTAAAACTACCAGAATAATAATTTAGGTATTAATTTTAACAAAAATATTTTAAGGGCTGATTTTTCACTTAAGCCTTTATAATTTACTTGATGCTATAAAACTGGGAAAATTCCAGCCTTTCTTTAGTTTTTGGAACTTAGTAAAATGCTAATGGAAGAGGGATTCCCATTTTGGCATTGCAATGTGTTTGTGGAAGCAGGTTGCCCATGTTGGTTAGCCTACAAAACTCACATGTCCTGTTCCAAAACAACACCAAAATTTGACTTCAATAATTCTTCACGTGACACCAAACAGAAACAAAATAGAAAGGTTTGGTTCTGCAAAACATCGCAACTTCGGTCTCTCTATCCAATCTTCAAACACACCTGTCTTATCATTACAGAGTTTCCAGCTGAGTGTGTGCAAATATGCAAATCATGTTAAAAGCAACTTTAGAACCATTTAACCAAATCCTGCTAGTGAGACAATTTCTCAACATTTCTGGTTTGGTTCCAAACATGTTACTTAAGCAGGCAGCATTGATTGACATTTTTCATTCAATTCCAAAAGTTCAATCCCCTTTCCAGCATTAATTGCAATGAAAAGATGAAATAGTTCTTACAATTTAAACCCCCAACCAATTCTACAATTTTCTTTTGGTCCGATGTATCCCATGCTCGAACCACGCAAAAATATGTACAGGAGCAAATCAAGCCAACTGTTAACTAAGATGGTCGATCAAACATTGGAGGCCGAAAGCGATCACTATGTCGTTGTCGATTGCAATGGTAACCTTGGGTGGTTGTGCTCGCCTTCATAGGTAACGATAAGCATGGATGGCTCTTCCAAGCACCTCTCCACATGCTTCCTTGCAGGGCAACCTCTCATACTGCTACATTTATAATATCCCCTGCGCACCGATTGTAAAGGAAAAGCCTTGTAAGTCGACGAATTTAAACGAATTTCTCTAAATATAAATCAAAGTAACAAACTTTTGCTATAAAATACTTTAAACATGCAACTAGAACAAACACCATGGCTAATAACCTCCCTCCATCATCTAAGTTTTCACTTCGCCGCGGGTTGAAATTCAGCACTTGAAAGTTTCCTTTTAACATCTTCGAGACTAAGAAAATCACTAACCACTCAATGAGGTAAAAGCATAGATATTAACTAAATCGAAACGTTAATGACACTGTTACACACAACAAAACCATTATTTTGTAACAAGCCCTTCGTATATCAACTAAGATCACTGAGTTCCATTCCTTGTCTATTTCAATCCCAAAAGTTCCTACATGCATCTATATTCATAATGCCATAAGCAGAACAGGGCAACACCAGAATTCACATAATAATTTATCAAATCTTGGTCCGATGACGATCATTACCTAGGGTGAGGCGAACCCTTGATCGGCTTCTGTCCATACTTCCTCCATGAATAATCATCAGGAGGAATATCGGCAAGCTTGTTACTGATTGCAGGCACCTTGATTGATCTCTTTACTCTATGTTTCCTACAAGGATCAAAGCAATTGTGATAATTAATATCAAGGGCATGATTCCATCAGATGCTAAAGAGGACAAAAGATACTATCGAACCTCTTTTTCGAGCAGTGGCATTTACCGCTGCTCCCACATTTGACACTCCCATCCTCTCCCCTAGCAGAACACTTCTTCTTGTGTTGCGAACCCTGATCCAAGGAATGGGCACCGCCGTTGAAATGGAAGGCACCCCCACCATCCAAGTCGGCTACACTACCATCTATGCTCAAGGAAGAAATGAAAGACCTAGTCGATGACATGGTGGGTGTACAACTAGAGCTATCGAAATTCAAGTTAATTCCACTATTACTCCTCCTAAACATCATCTCAGTTTGATGATTCATTTGCTGCTGTTGGAGCAGCAACCTCTGTCGAAGCTGTTGCTGTTGGAGGAAATGGTAGTGCCCCGACGAAGCCGGTCCGGAGAGTGGCTGATGGTTTTTCCCATTCGAGCTCAATTCCAAAGATGGGGTTCTTAAACAAAGAGAATTCTTGGCATGTGAACTCAATTCTTGAGCTGAGCTTTCATGGTTGTGGTGTGGGTTATCCAAAAGGATGCTTTGGGGAAGAGGGGCTTGTAATTTCTTTAGTTTCCTCACTCTTGCATGTCCTAAACCGGTGTTCAAAAGAGAAACCACTCTTTTGAACCTAAAAACAGCCTCCCCAGTTTCAGACATTAAATCCCTGTAATGAATCTGATCTTTTGACTGAGACAAAATACTCAAAACCCTATGGCAGCTCTCCACTGCTGCCTTGTTAGCTTCCTCAACCTCCTCCATGTTTACCCCAAAAACCAAAAAAACAAACCCCTAATTCTCCAAACCAAAGATCAACTAAACAAAACAACAAAGTTCACTAGAAAAACTAGATCTTTAAAGGGAAAAAAGAAAGACCCATCAGTCAAAATTCAATCTTTAGATCACCCAAATAACACAAATGGGGGAAATCCAGACCTTGTTAGACTTCCTGTTGTCAAACCCTAGATTCTGCTCCCATGTTCTTTTTAGATTGAAACTTGAAAAGTGTGCGAGAGAAGACTTTGCTTATGCCTATGGGGAGAAAACGGCCATAACAACAAAACAAAGCTCCCATCTTTTCTTTTGCCCCTTCCACTATACAAATTACTACTAAACAATAATAAAAAGAAATTCAACAGAGAGAGAGAAAAAATGGTGATAAGATATTTAGATAAATTTGAAGGTGGGTCCCATGCAAAGACTTTGGTTTATTCTTTTTCTCCTGCTGCCATTGCTAGCTTTAATTAGTGCCAGTCTTCTTCTTTTCTCAAATTAAATAGCATTATACTTTCTTCATAAGATTTTACTTCTTCCTAGTGATTGAGTTGGGAACTTTTTACTACAACAATTTCCTTGATTTTCCTTTTAAATTTCTTCTTGTCTTTAACATTGGGCAGATTTTGTTTGTAGCATCACTTGCAAAAGAATATGATCTGCTTACAACAACAAAATAAGAATATGATTTGCCCATTGGAATCTTAAAAGGTTGTTTTTATGGTATGAAAATAAATGGGTGAATCAATGGAATCCAACATTTTTCTTTTTAGGAGTGTTATAACACTGGAACATAAATCATCTTTCCCTAAATATGCTTTTTTTCTATGCCTCAAATTAAAAATATTAAAAATTAAAAATATTAAAAATTAAATTTTAAACTTTAAACTCCTACCGTCATTGTGAGCCGTCTAAAATTTATATTTTTTTGTGGCTCCGTATTCCCATCGTGCTGCCCTTATTTTTCCCAGTGTTGATGACCCCACTTTTAACAGTGATGGAAGCTTTATGATGTTGGAACCATCCGCAGGACCCATGATCACTTTTTGTGCTTCCATCCATGAAGGGGGGAAGGCCCAATGGATGGTCGTATGTGGCAAACCTTCCCTAGTGATCACTTTGTCTTTCACTTCGCGTGCTTGAAAAAAGTTGGTCATTGGTTTCTTAATCAGATCCGTGATAGAGTTTCTTCTTCATCGGATGTTATTGTGAACTGTTCCTGATTTATTGGCTCTGTTTTGGGAGTTTTGTTTCGAACCATGGAAGTAAGGATTTCTCAGTTTGTATTGTTGATGACAAGACCCTCGGAAGAGGGAGCCTGCCTCGGGTGAAGCTCTCACAGCTATTGCAACCTGATTCTACATTTTCCTATCTTCTATGGGATGAGTTCATCTCCAGTGTCTTGATTTTCTTTGTTTTTATGTTTTCGGATTGTCATCATGTTGTATCCCCGCATCGCGTGGCTGTTGATTCTTTCTTTTGGTTGTCTGTATTTTTGTTTGTGTTGTTTCTATCCTTTTGATGTACCTATGGTGTTGTGATCGGATTGTTAAGCCTTTCGGGGATATTTTCTTAGGTATGTTTCTGGATGTATGTTTTCAGTTGATTGAATGAAATATGCTTTTATTAAGAAAAAAAATCTTAAACCCTAAATTTCACATCATAAAACCTTAAATTTTACACTCTAAAAAATATATTTTACCCTTAATTTCTTAAACCCTAATCATAAATCTTAATTTTAAACTCTAAATCTATTTTTTTAAAATGGAACACCAAAAGAGGCATAGTTAGAAAACAGACTATTTTCATCCATAACATTGACCCATAAATTAATTATTTGTTTTTTTCAAATGTTAGAGTACTTTATTTTTTTTTTGTATTTTAACATCTAATATTATTTTATAATAATATCTGTTTTCCCCTTAAACTTTTAATAAGACGTGCATTTTATAAGTAAATTATATAAAATTAAGTTTTCTAAAAATAACAACATTTACTTTCTAACGAAGTGACTCAAAGGGTTTAAAGTTCTTTCTTATATCAAATAAAAAATTAAAATCTGAATTTTACCAAAAATCATGTGATAATAAAAAATTATTAGATGAGCCATTCCTAACACATAAAATATAGTCCCTTTTAATAATTTTTGCCACATAAGTTTTTTTTTCTTCATGTCAGCCCTTGTGTTCCCTCCCAAATCCATCCTCATATCTCCCTCCTCTGCCCACTTTCAGAATCAGATCCATTTCAATCTCATATCTCCCTCATATCTTTTTACCTTCGACGTGAGCAATATTATACCCTCACCGTGTATAGATTCAGCTCAATGACAAGTTGCAATAAAAAAAAAAAATCTTAATCATTAAAGAGCTGACATGAAAAAAAAATCTTATGTGTCAAAAATTTTATTGAAAGGGGCCGTGTCTTACGTGGTGAAAAGGGTACATCTAATAATTTTTTACGTCGAACAAGAATTAAATTATAAGTTCAAAAATTAATAATATTTGCACGAGATATTTTTTTTTCTTTTTTAAATATGAATATTGATTGTATATCTTTTATAGGTCAAATAAAATTATTGGTGAAATTTAAACTTTAGTTCTCATCAAACAACAACGACCATTAAACCAACTGAACTAATCTACATTGATTTATTCACATTACCTCATTATGAATACAATAAATCTTACCACTACACCCACCTTCACCTTATGTTAGTGAAATTTTAAGATTATATTTATTTCATTATTAAAATAAGATAAATTTAAGAGAAAAAAATCACATGAAATATAACAAATTTACATAAATTATTAAATTTTCGAATTGTTAATAATTCTTATACAAATTAATAACAGTTTATATAATTTTCCACTTTCCTTAGAAATGCTGGTTTAGTTTTGATGATATATAAGTAATTGTTTTGAATATTGCGTTATTTATAAAATTTTATAATAATAAATCAAATAAATCTTACTTAGAGTGCAAGAAAACCACGATTATTTTTTTAAATTTTTGTCTAAATCACAATGTTCGCGACCTATATAGCCGTTGCTGAAACCATCCAATTAATCCGTTCCACGTGGTCCCAATGTCGTACGGGATCTGACACGTATCCCAAGGTGGTGGTGTCTTTGACAAGTAACTTGAACTGGAAGGTCACCGTGAAGATCGGTGACTAACTTGTTGGTGGGACCGACATGGGTCCCGCCACTGTTGACTTCACCATATCTCTCCGTATGCATTTTTACATGGGGCGTTTGATTTAAAGAAAAGATCATTATCTAAAAAATTAATTTTAGGTTAAGAATATTACCTCTAATCTTCTATAAGATAATATTATATTTTTAATAGTAATTTTTTCTTCAAAATAATAATAATATAATTTTTTATCATATTCTTAGGCATTGCACAATTTTCACCCCGTATACTAAAATTTTTATTCATTTAAATCACACTTTTATATTTCCCCAATATTATTTGTTTTGGTATGTTAAAGTAATTTTTTCTTTGGACTAAATGATTACATAATAAAATATTTAAATTACACTCATCATTAAAAAACAATAAATAATAATAATAATTTTAAATATTATTTTCTCTAAAAATAATATTACTTTATTTAAATAAAAAATCTATGTTTATCAATTTTAAAACACTTTACGAATAGTGTTTGAAATTTTAGATTTTAAATAATGAAGTTTAAATTTTAAAAACAATGTAAATTGAGTAATAAAATATGTAAATATAATATTTATAGCTAATTATTAGTATATTTGATCTAATGGCAAATATGATCATTATTATATAAGTTTATGAATTTAAAATTTTTCTGTATTTTTAAATATATAATATTGTATTGTAACATTATAAAATATGTATTAAATTATTTGTGTAAAAACTTTATAAAAGAAATATATATAAATTAAAATAATAGAAAATTTATTGCCTATGAATTTTCATGCAAATATTTCCACTTTAATATTTAAAGTTTGACTTGTTAAAAAAAATATATCACAAAAATAATTCTGTAAATTATGCATTTTAGTAATCTTATAATTTACCAACCAAACATTGTAATTTTATATTTCTATCAAACAAACTAAATAAATTAATATAATATTCTCAATAACGAATCATTCTAAAAATGTTATTCTCAATAATAATGTTATATTATGTTAACCAAACGTCCCCTATGTATTATTTTTTTACATTATTTACGGATTTGATATTCAAAAATATTAATTATTGATCTAATATCCTTTATGGGAACTTCTCTGATTGGAAAGGTGAGCTCAACGTGTTTTTATTTTTTAATAAAACTCGTTTAATTGGTATAAAAAAAATTAAAATTTCATATCAATCAAACAAGTTCCTTTAAAAAATTTAAAATATAAAAAACTCATCATCTCAGTCAAGAATTCTTACATAGGATTCAATTATTTAAAGAAAAAACAGCCAAATAATTTCACCGTGTCAGTTCACATATATCATCTTTATAGGGAAGAACATTGTTTTTTTCAAGGACAAGAGCTATGATAACCATAATTTATAGGGTAAAATACACATATCATTGTTCAATTATTTTCTTATTCTTATTTTAGTCACTCAACTTTTAAATTTTTTAATTTAATAACTAAACTTTATATATTGAACGTTTTGGTCACTTTTGAATATTTTATTATTATTTTTCAATTTTTTAAAATTATTAAATATAAAAATTATTTAAAATAATATTGTATTATTATTAAATTTAAAAATATTTAAAATAATCGTTGCCTCCACCGTCGATCACCGTCGGCCTTCGACCTGGAGGCCATTTGACCCTAATTGCACCGAGAAACTCGCTTTAACACGCTGAGTCTGTATCCAGTGGTTATTCCATCGGAAAATGTTTTGAAATTCAAGAATCTCGACTTAAACGTTTCAATTTCCTCACTTTCGACCTCCTTTTTGTGAATTTAGGAGCACTTTTTGACAAAAATGAAGGTCAGATTCGATTGCACCGATGAAATTTGAGACCGAACAACTATCATCTACAACCGTCGACAGTTGCATCTGACGACGGCGAACAGTTATCGACGAACGATTTGGTTTAACTTTTTATTTTTTATTTTAAATTATTTTTATATTAAATAATAAAAACTATCATGTCATACTAAAATAATTTAGAGTGACTAAAATATTAAAAATTAAGTGACCAAAATAAGAATAAAAAATAGTTGAGTGATGATATGTGTATTTTACCCTAATTTATAAACCTAACTACATAAGAAAAAGCAAAAGGCATGAGGGGAAATCGAGTAAAAGCATATATAATCATTACCGATAAAGATGGTAAAACCACTAAAGCAATGGTTAATTAGGCATTTTAAGGCAAATATTGCCTTTTTTGTTTAATAAATAGGGATATAAGGCACGATGCCCTATAATTGGGGATCTATGACAATAATTATAGTGACTTGAAGACGCCACCTCCAGTTAGCAATCAAGGAGTATTGCGTCAGACGTCATATGCAATCTTACGTTGCTGAATCTGATAGCGGAACATATTGTGTAAGGTGCGTGAATTGGAGGAGCAAATGTAACTGGAGGGTAAGAGTTTCGTATATGAAACGAAAGAAGATGTGGGAGGTCAGAAGGTTCATTGATCAACATCCATGTACCATGACTTCAATCCCACAGGACCACATAAACCTTGACTCCGATTTGATATGCGTTTACACAAAGTTGTTGATTGAGACGAATCCGAGGATCACTATTGCAGTGTTGGTATCATCGATCCGTGTATAGCTTGGATACATCTCATCTTACTATAAGATGTGGATGGTGAAGTAAAAGGCGACGACGTTAGTTTACGGCGATTGAGATAAATCATATAATGAGTTATCGGCTCTATTACGAGCAATACGAGTATTTATTCTCGAAACTGCAGTGGAGTACGAAACGTTGCCGGCGGTAACATTACAAGGTGAAGTAATTCCCGAAAAAAGAATATACAGTAAGTTATTTTGGGCATGCCAGTCGTGCATCGAAGGATTCACATTCTGCAAACATATGATTCAAATTGATGATATATGGATGTACGAGAAATACGGGCAAATATTGCTTATTGTTGTGGCGCAAGACGGAGACAGGAATATATTTTCAATAGCCTTTGCCATAGTTGAGAAAATGCCGAGGGATGGGAATTCTTTTTGAATAATTTACGCCGACACGTAATCAAAGATGACGAGATTTGTGTGATTTCTGATAGAGGGACCGCTCTCTTATCAGTAATTGATAGGGCCGGAAGTTTATGGAGACCACCACATGCGTATCCAGCCTATTGTATACAACATATTGCTGCCAATGCAAAGCCTCAGTTCCGGAACAATCAGATTCGTCATGAAATTTTAAGTTTAGGTAAGTTGTAATTTGTTATTGTCTAAATTATTGATTTATTTATGTATGATATTTGTCTTGCGTTTACTAACTAACGTTTTTTCGATCAGGGTGTGAAACGGTTCGGCCAAGGTTCGATGTGAAGTTTAGGCGTTTTATAAGGCACAAACAACATGTACTTGATTTTGTTGCTGATATTCATAGGGAACGATGGTCACAAACCTATGATGAAGGTCGATATTACGGGCATATGACCACTAACCTTGCCGAGGCTATCAACTCTTTGTTGAAAGGGATGCGCCATTTACCAATTGCCAGTATTGTTTGGGAGACGTACTTTAGACTGGGCAAAGCATGGTGCGACAAAGGGAAGGAGGTCAACTCTAAAATAAATAGGGGACAACAGTGGTCTGAAACTCTCCAAAGGAGTATGAAGAAACTTCAAGAAGACGCAACCGCCATGAGAGTGGATTCCTTCGACCCCAACGATGTTGAATTTAATGTCCAAGCCTTGGTACGCCCGAACGAGCACAAATTGTTCCGAGTAAACTTGCATGTGAACTGGTGTGACTGTGGCTGTTTTCAGTCATATAGATACCCGTGCGCTCACGCAATCGCCGCATGCATGCATGCATGTCCGTATAGACCCATATACATTGGTGGACGATTGTTTTAGGTTGGAAACAATGGCAAATATCTACAGGCCTATGTTTAGGACGATTCCAAATCAGGAATATTGGCTAACAGATCCAATATACGAAGAATGGTTACCAAATCCCAGTCTTCGAAGAAAGCTAAAGGGCCGACCAGCTTCCTCCTGCAGGTAGCGTCTTCAAGTCACTGTATTTTTGCCGTAGATCTCCAATTATAGGGCAGCGTGCCTTATATCCAAAAATATCAAAACAAAAGGCAATATTGCCCTAAAATTGCCGGTTAATCCATACTGGTTAATTGACTAAAAAATCACTAAATATTAGTAATAGATTAATTTAGTATCACAAATCAATTCGATATTAAATTAATGATAAAATTATTAAATAATATTATTTTAACGGATAATTAAGTTTTTTGCAAGGACTTTTTTATTTTTATATATAATTTTATATAATCATTAAATAAAATAAGTAAAATCGTTATTTGAGGGTCATAAAAAATAATAAATTAATTTATACATCTTTCATCACTTCACCTATTATTATTTCTCATTTTTTTGTACAAAATATTTTCGTTTACTCACATTAAGAACGTGACAAAATCTAAACTATAATAAAATATTTAAAATCACAAATTTTAATTTACATCTTAATCCTCTACAACATTATAGCATGATGCAGCGTCAACCCATTTCTTAAGGCAGATTTAGGTATCATTGATTGGTGTTATAATATACATTTTAAAACTAAAATAGCCTCTCCAGTCTACAACTAATCAAATCTTCATCCAAATCCTGGCCGATTTCTATGTTATTTTCTCTGGATTAAAGCACCAAATGATGATTTTGGTAAGACATTCTTTGATTCTAATACCAAACCCACTTAAAAGAGTTGTGTTATTTAAATCGGAAATATTTAATAAATGAGCATCTATATTATATAAATATCAATTATACTCGCATTTTTTTATTAAATAGAGATATTATATTTTTGTATTGAGATTCGAACTCATACAATATGAAATAATATGAACATCTTTAATTACTATGCTAATTAGTGGATCTCTTAAATATACTCGCATCCAAATAATGCACTTTTGTCTCAGCCTATATAAATTATAATATAGTAAATACACCCACCAAAAGCATACTGTCCATATGATCTGGCCCTTCAATTGGATACTATTTTCTCAGCCAACTTCCATCATCTCTTTTAAATGGGATTAAGAGTCGAGTGTTGGTATATTGTCCAATATTGAATTCATGTGAAATTTCATACCTTTTTTCTTTCTTAAAGTATGATTGATGAATTCAACATTTAATTTCTATGAAATTCCTTACTTTTTCTTACTTGAAGTATGATAGAGGCAGGGGTGAAATTAGGATTTAATATTAGAAGGGAAAAGATTTAGGCTAAATTATAAAATAAGTGCCAAAATTATGTTTCTTTTCTAATAAGTGTCTAAAGTATTTTTTTGTTGAAATAGGTGCCTAAACTTTTATTGTGGCTGAAATATGCGCCTAAACTATTTTTGGCTGAAATAGATGTCTAAACATTTATTTTTGACTTGTTTTAAAGTCAATTTTAGCACCTACTTGGACATCTATTTCAACCAAAAATAAAAGTTTACGCACTTATTTCATCCAAAAAATACTTTATACACCTATTGCAAAAAGATGTATAGTTTGGCCACTTATTTTGTAGTTAAACCAAAGATTTATTATGCTTTTAAATCTAAAAATTAAAAGAGGACAAAAGTCGTATTTAACTAATATTTAAACTAAAAGAGTTTAAAAATATAATTATATCAAAAATTTTGAGAGCGACAACAGCTCTCTCACACTTCACATAGTTTCATCCCTGATAGATG
This sequence comes from Hibiscus mutabilis, assembly GCA_019671005.1. NCBI lineage: Eukaryota > Viridiplantae > Streptophyta > Magnoliopsida > Malvales > Malvaceae > Hibiscus > Hibiscus mutabilis. Next base: position 45,875,497 of record CM033737.1, read on the forward strand.
AATTCAAGTGAAAATATTGTTCATTAAATTTCTCTTAAAAGTTAAAAGTGCGATAAATTCGTGAAAATTCTTTACCTTTTCTCACTTTGTGATTGATAAGGTCAAGTATTGGCATATTGTCCATGATTTAATTTCTATAAAATCCCACAATTCTCTCTTAAAGTGATTGATGAATTCAAATGTTGACATATTGTCCATGATTCAATTTCAAGTGGAAATACTGTCCACGATTCAAATGTTGGCTGTGCTTCCATCTGCTCTTGCCCTGTAATTTCTGACATGTCCAGGAAACAATGATGGGAAAGACATTACTATTATATTTTCACACCAAAACGGGTAAGCTTAATGTGCGACTAAAATAAATTTAAAATTTGTTTAAAAAATTAAAATGTTAAATTTTATAATATTTAGGTTGTTTTTTTTTTTATGATTTTTGACAAATTTTGATATTTGTTTCTTATGACATTTTAGATTTTTAAACAAAGTATTAAAATTTGTCAAAAATTACGAAAAAATTAACCTAAAATATTATTTAAAAATATAATATTTTATGTTTAAATTTTAAAATTTATCGTTTTTTACCCGTACCAAGACTTAAAACGGGCAACTTTGGCAATTCCTAATTATTGTAGGTGCAGTATCTAATTAGGTCTTATATTCAAGCAACACGGAAAGTAAGTTTGCGAGTTCAAAACCGATTATGCTTTTTCCCCGTAATAGTGTAGTTTCGTCCCGGCTACTCGCTAAACAGATGCCTGTAAGACAAAAAAAAATCTAAATTTATTAATTAATTTAATAATTAAAAATATTTATATTATCTTATTTTATATAAATTCAAATTTTAATATAAAATATAATATCTTTATTTAATTGAAAAAATCTAACAACTGTAATAATAATATTTCTAAGTCATGTGCGCATGCTGCCAGAGTGCCAGTGCCACCCCCTCTATTCAGCAACTGCATTTTCTACATTTTTATAACTTAAAAATGTTTCAGGAAATAGAATTTCATTTTCTTCACTCAAAAAAAATGAAAACAATACTTTGTTTATTTCACTTGAAATAGTTGTCGTGTCCAACAACACTCACCGGCGGTTACAGCTAAAAGTTACCGTCAATATTCGACAGATGTTTAACAACCCATATTATGAATTAAAGTTTGCCAACCAAAAACAATGAGTTTACGTGGAGTTACTGGAGTATATTCAATTTTTAATATTATTTTTCCTAAGTAACATTATTATTAGGTACGGGGTAAACAAGACATTTCAGAAGACGAACAACTTTAGATTTTGTTTGATACTTTTCCATTTGTTCTTGTTCAACTCATTACTAATTGCTTTAGAGAATGGAATGTTAAATATTGTTTAATGATTTAAATTCTAATGTTGTGAACAATAATGAATTAAGAGAATTGTTTTATTTAATTTGTATTATTTGACTAATAAATTAAATTCAAATATCTTAATATTTAATTCTAAAATATTATCTTATCGGTCAAATATCATTAATGTTAATTAATATTTATTATTTTTTACTAACTTCAAACATATTTTTTTGTTTAACCATCCATATCTTATTCATTTAGATTGTGTTTTGCATAGGGCCAATATGAAGCGACCCAAATACTATCTTGAAAAAACCCTAATGCTCCCAGGCGTTTCTTCTCCCGCGCCACATCAACCGATCTGGCATGGAATCTCTGACGGACGGCCACCGGACACGGTACTTGATATAACGTTACCGCATGCATTAGAACGTGCAGCTTCCCCTACACCCTTAGAAAGTTTACGTTCCCAAGAAGGTCATAAACATATCGGGACGAAGATTTAGGGTTTGATATGGCTATAGATGCTGGAGGTAATGATGCTTCACTGAGTATAAAAGTCCCTGTTAAGCAAGTAGGTGGGGTTCCTTTAACGCCCACAGATGTTGGGGCCAAAGTGGATGCTCATCCGACATACGCGAGCAAGGTTGCTTCTGATGATACAAAGAAAAAAATCTTTCGCTGAAGATGAAGTAATAATTCTAAAAGAGGACGTTCGGATTGATCGATCCTCCCGGATTCCGTTCAATTTTTGGACAGAGTGCATGATCAGAAAGACCACAACATGCAGAATGCAATCATTGTCCGTCTCCTAGGACGTGTGATAGGGTATAAGGTTTTATTGAATAGAATTCAAGTCCTTTGGAAACCTGCTGATTGATTTGGACAACAATTATTATATTGTGTGTTTCCCCAACGAGCGGGATTATACCAAAGTTCTCACGGATGGTCCTTGAAAAATTTATGGGAGTTATTTGACAGTGTAACCCTGGAGTCGCTCGTTCTCTACTAAAAAACATCCTCACATGTTATGGTTTGGGTGAGATTACTGAGACTTCCGTTTCGATACTATTCTAAAACCTTGTTTTGCCACATAACATTAGTAATTGGTGTAATGACCCGTTTAGACCCAAACCCAACTCAACTATGACCCGACCCGAGTCCAAACTCATTTACAACCCGGATCCGACCCGATAACAAAAAAACTTTAAATTTCTAAAACAACGTTCCTTGCCGCCGCCACCATCTTCTCAGCCCACCACCACCGTTGCCACTCTCAGCCGCCGCCTCTGCTCGCCCACCACTGCCGGCCACCCAATTCGAACCCCAAAATTAATCCCAAAACCTAAATCAAACCCTAAAAATAAAATAACCAAATATCAACCCTAAAACACAAACCTACCCTAACCCCTGCTATAACCACCACCCTAACCTACCCAAATCCCGAGCCCATACCCTGAAAATCCGGCCATGCACCATCTACTCAAATCTGCAGAATAAAGAAATAGAGTAGTTATTATTTTAGGTTGTAAAAAACGGGTTTATATAACCCTAAATGAAATCAAACCTGGGGAGGCTGGCTGATATTTGAAAAGAGGGAAGATTTGAAAGAACAAAGAGAAAATAAAGGGAAAAATCAGAGTTTTATTTAGAAAGTGGGATTCGAAAAATCAAAGAAAAAATTGTAAGATCTTTGAAGAATCAATTGTTTAAACTTTGTTTCTTTTTGCAATCAAAAGTTTTTTTATATTTTCATTTATTCGAATCCAAATCCGAAACAAAAAACAAAGAGGGTGAAGAGTTCGAATCATCCCTGGTTGTTCGAGCATTCCCCTCACCGTCGTGAGGCTCGTCACCGTTGAGCGACGTTAGCCGATGAACGACCGTCAACCTCCTTCAGTGGCGCCGTCAAGTGAGTGATAGAGGAAGAGAGAAAGCTATGTTAGGGTTTTTTAAATATCTTTTCGAAATTCAAAAATCACCCTTAATCTTGTTTTAAGCTGGTAAGCCAAAAACGGTGCCGTTTTGGCACAACCCGGCCCGCGCGGTGACCCGTAACCCAGGAAGGATCCGCGCAATTTTAATGGTCAAATTACTATGTCGGTCCATGCTTTATTTCCCCGTATTCACTTCTGTCCGGGGTATAATCACGCTTTTGGTCATTGTAATTTGTTTTTCCTCTTTTCCTCGTCCTTTTTTTAGCTTTTAATTCTCTTTTCATTTTAATTTGGTCACTGTTGTTACTAGTATTATGGTTTTTTATTTTTCAACCCTTCAATTATGGATGTTTGCACTATTACCTCGTTATTTCATGCATCTTACATTTATGCCCATGCACCTTACATTTAATTGCATTTTAGCCCATTTCATATAATTTCATGCCATGTAAATAATTAATCTATGCATTTTAGTCCTTAACTTGCTATTTCCATGTTGTTTTTATGTATATTAGTATGAATCATGCATTATTATCACATCATGCATTTTAATTACTAGTTCTCTTTTTATTTGGGTTCACATATTTTAGCAGGATTACTATTATTATTATTTTTAAGTTAGATTAATATTTATGAATATTTCAAATTAGCGTTTTATTTATGTTAGATTAATATTTTATGATGTTAGTATTTGTTTATATTTTATCGTATTGTATTTATTTACGGTTGCCATATTTTGAGTTGCATTTCGGATATATATTTTGTCAATGTGATACCCTTTTATCCGAGCGTAAATGGGGCCAGTATCAGGCGTAGTGATGGTGGTTGGGCGTTTACTCTCGGATAACGGGGCCTTTAAAGTTTACTCGCACATATAACCGAATTTTAATTTAATCGTCACTTTAATCAGGAAAGTTTAATATTAATAAAGTGGTAATTATTAAAGTACCAATTTTGGGTGGTATGGGGGTGTTAATCCTTCCCCACCCGAACCCGACATTTTAAAATCTTAGGTTTTTATGGTGTCTGGTCCACCTTGAGTGGTTGGTGGTGACTCCATTTTTAAATAAAACACGGGTTTTTGCAAAATCCCACGAAACACAATATTTTCAAAAAAAAAAAAAAAAAACATTTTTTTAGTGAGAGGGACATCGCTACAGATGGCGACTCCGCTGGGGATATTTTTGTTTTTTCAAAAACAAATGAGAGTCAAGCCTTTTTTAAAAAGTACCGCTTTACTAATATCGGAAATTCCAGATTAAAGTGACTATTAAACTAGCATTCGGTTATAATTGCGCGTTTATTTTAACGCATTTAAAATTTGGTATATAAACCCGTCATTTTAAGTGGGGGAAACGTTAATGCTTTCGTAGAGATATCTTTCTCTCGTGTAGGCCTAGCAAGTACCTTCGGGGCTCGAGTACCTTATGCTTTCGTAAGGATATCATTCCTTCGTGCAGGCATAAGCGAATGGGTCTCCCTAAATTGAACCCGGTTGAAAAGAGCCTATAATGGATGATGACCGGGGCCCTTGCTACTCTTAGTAGAGAATATCAATGACAATTCGGGTACCTCTTAGCACCAAAACTGCATATAGTGAGCCATAGGAGCCAACCCTTTAGAGCCATGTGAAACTCTGCCCGATTAGTGGTCACCCTATTTAGGGCTCGGTGCCTTATTTATTGTTCATGAACAGTTTTAATTGCTTTATTTTGTTTACCATTTGTTTTATTTAATAATTTCATTCGATACTACCTCGTTTCATTTTTATTTTCATCACATCAATTTCATTTGCATCATTACACAACATCATCGCAATCTTGATTTCGCATTGCATCAATTTAGGACACATTTTGCATGCATATACATTTATTTTCAAAATAAGAAAACTGACTCTAGGGGTGCCCTATGACAGTGATACTAGATAAAGTAAAAGATCAGTCAGCTCAGCATCCATACGGAACCCGGTACAAAACAAAGATGGCGAACGATGAAAGATTGAAAAAAATTGAGCAAGATCAGAGAGAATTGCAAGCGAACATAGCCAATCAGGTTGAGGAACAATTGGCGAGATTCCAACAGGATATGAAGGAACAACTTGAAAAGTAACAACAAGACATGATGGGATTAAAGCTTCCCGAGCCTGGAGAGGCCTCTGCTGTAAATCCCACTGCAAATCCTAAACCCACTGTTGGGGACGAGAATCTTATGTATCATCCGGGGTTCACGCTCATTCAAACCAGGATACAACCAGAAACTCAACCTCAGGTGATCATTTATCAGGGAAAGTCTCATCTACATCAGGTCGGTACTTCGATCCCTATAAATCATCCATCTGCATCAGAAGTTAAGCCTGGGGGCAATCAAGCTAAAAATTTTATCTCAAAAATGGATCATCTGTTTGAGACCGAGAGGCCGAAGGTAAAAGCTTCAAAGGAAATCGAATATCGATGTAAGAGACTCAAGGAGAAGCTAGAGGCTATGAGAGTAGAGGATACCTTCAGTGGATTCGATGCTAGTGAACTCAGTATTGTCCCAGATTTGGTTTTACCTCATTAATTCAAGGTTTCAGAGTTCGAGAAGTATGACGGGACAAGCTTTCCCCGCGTTCATCTTACTATGTTCTATCAGAAGATGACATGATACGACCGAGACGACAAGCTGTTAATTCATTACTTTCAGGATAATCTATCGGGATCTACTGCCCGATGGTATAATCAATTGAGCCGACATCATATCAAATCTTGGAGAGACTTGGCCAAAGCTTTTCTAGAGCAGTATTTACACGTCAATGATATGATGCCAGACCGGTGGACGTTGCAACATATGAAATAAAAGCATAATGAAAGCTTCAAGCAGTACGCTCAGCGCTGGAGGGATATAGCAGTTCAGGTCCAACCCTCGCTCAGTGAGAGGGAGACGATGGTCACATTTGTACAAACTTTGGAGGGTCCGATCTTGGGTCACTTGATAGGCAACGCGACTACCAATTTTGCCGACCTCGTGTTATCTGGTGAGCTAATCGATAATGCTTTCAAGACTGACAAAATTGACGATGGGGGTAGTTCGTATCATAAAAAGCCTTACCATGGAAGGAAAGACCATGAAGTAAACTCTTCGGGAGTTTATAATGCCAATTATTCTAAGCCTATCACAGTTGTGCAACCTAAGGCCGTGTCAGGTGCTCACGTTGCCTCAAGCCAAGGTTCTGGTCAGAGGAAGAACACTGAAAAGATAGAGTTCACTCCCCTGCTGATGTCGTATGGAGATCTGTACAAGGATCTGCTAAAAGCCCATATAGTGGTACCTTTCTACCAGGCTCCGACGTTACCCACATTCCTTAAGTGGTATGATCCTAACGCGAGTTGCGAATATCACGCTGGACAGGTGGGCCACACGATTGAAAATTTTTGGGGCTTCAAAAGGCTGATAGAAAGGTACCTCAAACTCGATGTTATAAGTATTGAAAACCTTGCAAGTTCAGCCACAAGTGAGAATCCCTTACCACAACATGAAGACTTCAAGTGAGAATTTTTGAAACCCAGTATTAGGGCATGCCACGTTATTAAGGATCTTATTTTGAAATGCTGGATATTAAGCTATTATGACCCTTATAGGTCCGCTTGTAGTTTTTCTCTCTTTCAAAATAACACTTTTTGGATTAATTTCACTGTCTCGAGCATGAGGACATTGGAAATCTTTTGTAAGGGCAAGAAACTACAAGTTTTAATGAAATTGACCTTTTTGTTCAACTATGTTGACTCTGATTTGAAGACTGTTGTGATCGCACTTATGGATAAAGAAAATCAGAAATCGTAAAAACAACAAATGTTTGGATGGTATTATGATCTAATTTGGGGGCATTATATTTTCCACAAAGGGACAAAAGAAAAAGCCACTATATACTCTAAGGGATCAAGTTTTATGTGTAAACCTTTTTGGGGAATCCATTCGAGATAAATGAGGATATCTAGAGTAGGTTGAGGTTGGGGTATCATGTTAGAAAATATAAATCCGACAAGATCAATGAGAAGTCAGAGGCATCCCTCTGAGGACCAAAAATCGCATTCACTCGTTCAAATCATTTTGTATGTAGGATAAAATGCATACATCTTACATACATCTAAGTTGTCATGCATTTAAACTAAACACATGTATTAGGTACAAATTTAGGTGCACTCATGGTGCATTTATTTGTGCGTGTGAACAAGTCCAAGGAAGAGACCGAAGAACCTCAACCATGTGGGCAATAACACGACGACCAACCTTAGTCTTAGAGGAGGCCAAACACAAAGAGGATGTTGAAACATCAATAAAAGGTAACAGTGACAAATTTTGTGAACATTTACTGATTAATGTTTTTTTTTCATTTTCAGGTTATACCTCTCGCCAGTAGAGCAAAAGAAGTAGCCTTTCTCAGATCTTGCCTTCGTCATTGTTGATAGGACAACATTTTCAGATTTTGCTTTACCGCTGATGGTGCAGCAGTATAGACATCCTGAAGATCTCCTTTCTCCATTGATGGTGCAACAGATCCGAACCTTTCCCCAAACAGATCGAATTTCTATCCAGGTCTTGTTTCTCCGCTGAAGGTGCAGCCAGACCTAATTTTTTTCTTGAGTTTTACTTCTTTGTATAGTTCAAGAAAAAAGAAAAAAATCATCAAAAAAAGAAAAAAATAATTGTAAAATTTTGAAAAAAAGAGAAGAATTCAAAGAAAAATTGAAAAAAAATCAAAAAGTCAAATAAAAAATCGAAAAAAATCAAAAAATCAAATCAAAAATCGAAAAAATCAAAAATGAAAAATCAAAAGAAAATTTATCAACTTCCATTATCCGATCCAGTCCTCCGTTGATGGAGTGGCAAGGTCCAAGCTGCTGTCGTCCTTTGATCCTGCTCTCTGCTGATGGTGTAACCGATTCTAGGTCGTCATTATCTGATCCAGTCTTCCACTGATAGAGTGGTCGAGTCCAAGCTGTCGTCGTCCTCAGATCCTACTCTCCGCTAATGGTGTAGCCGGTTCCAGGTCGTTAGTATCTAATCCAGTCCTCCGCTGATGGAGTGGCCGGGTCCAAGCTGCCGTTGTCCTTATATCCTGCTCTCCGCTAATGGTGTAGCCAGTTCTAGGTCGTCATTATCCGATCCAGTCCTCCGCTGATGGAGTGGCCGGGTCCAAGCTATCGTCATCTTCTAATCTTGCCCTCCGTTGATGGTGTAGTCGACTCTTGGTCGTCATCATCCGATCCATTCCTCCGCTGATGGAGTGGTTAGGTCCAAATTGTCGTTGTCCTCTGATCTTGCTCTCCGCTGATGGTATAGCCGGTTCTAGGCCGTCATTATCCGATCCAGTCCCTCCGCTGATGGAGTGGCTAGGTCCAAGTTGCTGCTATCATGCTTCTCCGTTGATGGTGTAGTAGGGTTCCAATTAATGTTCTACCCCTCCATTGATTGGCGAGGTTAGATCCAACTTTGCTGATTTTTAAGTTCTCTTTATTAATGTTGTAGCTAAAAAAATCAAAGAAAAATGAAAAAGAAAAATGAAAAAGAAAAAAGAAGAAGAAAAAAAATCAAAGAAAAAAATCAGAAGAAGTCAAAAAAAAGAAAAAAAAAGAAAGAAAAATAAAAAATCAAAAGATAATTTATCAACTTTCATCGTCCGATCTAGTCTCTCCGCTGATGGAGTGGCTAGGTACAAGCTATTGTCGTCCTATGATCCTGCTCTCCGTTGATGGTGTAACCGATTCCAAGTCATCATTATCGGATCTAGTCATCCGCTGATGGAGTGGATAGGTCCAAACTGCAGTCGTCTTTTGATCTTACTCTCTGCTGATGGTGTAGTCGGTTTCAGGTCGCCATTATTCGATCCAGTCCCCCCGCTGATGGGGTGGTTGAATCCATGTTACCAACGTTCTCCGATCTTACTTCTCCATTGATGGAGTAGTAGGGTCCAACATCTATCTTTTGACCCGGTCTCTTCGTCGGTGTTGTAGCCAGGTCATTTTTACTCTCTTATTACCATGATGAAAAATAAGAAAGAAAAGAAAAATATAAAAAAAAAAAAAAACAAAAAAAAAAAAAAAAAAAAAAAAAAAGAAAAAAAAAGAAAAAATCTAATCAAAATGAGCTTTCAATATTTTGATCCTGCCTCTTCGTCAGAGTTGTAGCTAGATCAGACATCAAAACTTTCATCCATCAATCTTGTTGTCTCGTCAGTGATGTAGCTGGATCGAATTTTGTAGACCTTGCCTCTTTGTCGGTGTTGCAGTTGGGTCGAACTCTCTTTAGGTATTAGCTTATTATCAATAATGTAGCAAGTTGAACTCATTTTGCTTCCCCAACAGACAACCCCCTATTTTGAAGATTTTGCTCCCCAAGAGTGACAAAGTAGATCAACCAAGACAAGAAAGAAGACCTGCATCAAAGAGAAAGAAGATCTAAGAAGAACGAAAACATACATCAAGAGAAGAAGCGCAACCGGACAAGACAAAATGGGTCATTTTTAGTCTTTGCTCTATTGTTGTTATATAACAATGAACAAAGAGGGGCAACTGTAATGACCCGTTTAAACCCAAACCCAACTCAACCATGACGACCCAAGTCCAAACCCGTTTACAACCCGGATCTGACCCGATAACAAAAAAAACCTAAAATTCTAAAACAACGTTCCCTGCCGTCGCCACCATCTTATCAGCCCACCACCGTCGTTGCCACTCTCAGCTGATGCCTCTGCTCGCCCACCACTGTCGGCCACCCAATTTAAACCCTAAAATTAATCCCAAAACCCTAAATCTAACCCTAAAAATAAAATAACCAAATATCAACCATAAAACATAAACCTACCCTAACCCTCTGCCACAACCATCATCCTAACCTACCCAAATCCCGAGCCCATAACCTAAAAATCCGGCCGTGCACCATCTACTCAAATCTGCAGAATAAAGAAATAGAGTAGTTATTATTTTAGGTTGTAAAAATGGGTTTATATAACCCTAAATGAAATCGAACATGGGGAGGCTGGCTAATATTCGAAAAGAGGGAAAATTTGAAAGAACAAAGAGAAAATAAGGGGAAAAAATTAGAGTTTTCTTTAGAAAGTGGGATTCAAAAAATCAAAGAAAAAATTGTAAGATCTTTGAAGAATCAATTGTTTAAAATCTGTTTCTTTTTGCAATCAAAAGTTTTTTTTTTATATTTTAGTTTATTCGAATCCAAATCCGAAACAAAAAACAAAGAGGGTGAAGAGTTTGAATCATACCTGGTTGTTCGAGTATTCCCCTCACCGCCGTATGGCTCGTCGTCGTTGAGTGATGTTAGCCGATGAACGGACGTCAACCTCTTTCAGTGGCGCCGTCAAGTGAGTGATAGAGGAAGAGAGATACCTGTGTTAGGGTTTTTTTTAATATCTGTTCGAAATTCAAAAATCACCCTTAATCTTGTTTTAAGCTGGTAAGCCAAAACGGTGTCGTTTTGGCACAACCCGACCCGCGCAGTGACCCGTAACCCGGGAAGGATCCGCGCAATTTTAATGGTCAAATTACCATGTTGGTCCCTGCTTTCTTTCCCCGTATTCACTTATGTCCGGGGTATAATCACGCTTTTGGTCTATGTAATTTGTTTTTCCTCTTTTCCTCGTCTTTTTTTCGTTTTTTTTTAGCTTTTAATTCCCTTTTCATTTTAATTTGGTCACTGTTGTTACTAGTATTATGGTTTTTTTTTTTTCAGCCCTTCAATTATGGATGTTTGCACTATTACCTCGTTATTTCATGCATCTTACATTTATGCCCATGCACCTTACATTTAATTGCATTTTAGCTCATTTCATATAATTTCATGCCATGTAAATAATTAATCTATGCATTTTAGTCCTTAACTTGCTATTTCCATGTTATTTTTATGTATATTAGTATGAATCATGCATTATTATCACATCATGCATTTTAATTACTAGTTCTCTTTTTATTTGGGTTCACATATTTTAGCAGGATTACTATTATTATTATTATTATTTAAGTTAGATTAATATTTATGAATATTTCAAATTAGCGTTTTATTTATGTTAGATTAATATTTTATGATGTTAGTATTTGTTTATATTTTTATCGTATTGTATTTATTTACGGTTGCCATATTTTGAGTTGCATTTCGGATATATATTTTGTCAATGCGGTGCCCTTTTATCCGAGCGTAAATGGGGCCAGTATCAGGCGTAGTGATGGTGGTTGGGCGTTTACTCTCGGATAACGGGGCCTTTAAAGTTTACTCGCACATATAACCAAATTTTAATTTAATCCTCACTTTAATCAGGAAAGTTTAATATTAATATAGCGGTAATTATTAAAGTATCAATTTTGGGCGGTATGGGGTGATAATCCTTCCCCATCCGTAATCAACTCCCGAACCCGACATTTTAAAATTCTGATTTTTACGGTGTCCGGTCCACCTTGAGTGGCCGGTGGCGACTCCATTTTTAAATAAAACACGAGTTTTTATAAAATCTCACGGAACACAATATTTTTAAAACAAAAATAAAAACAACACATTTTTTTAGCGAGAGGGAGATCGCTACAATTGGGCAAGTAGTTAAAGTGGATTACAATACACAGGGTGCTGATAGAGGGAAGTTTGCTAGCCTTGCAATTTTGGTTGATCTTGCTAAACCTCTACTTTCTGCGATTCGTATTGATGGTAGGGTTCAACATCTTAAATATGAAGGCTTACAACAGATTTACTTTGCCTGCAGAATTTATGGCCATTCAAAAGAATTGTGTGGTAAGTCTGATGTCCTAAATGGTAGTGCTAAGGTGTCACAATCGGTGGAGGTCCCGGCCAAACAATTGGAAAAGTTGTCGGACCCAGCTAAAGAACTGTATGGTCCTTGGATGATAGTTGAAAATCGTCGGAGGAGAGGTAGCCAATCTTTGGCAATCGATAGGGTTAAAGGAAATTTGTGTGGTTCTCGGTTCCAAGCTTTAGAAATCATTGTGGATCTTGTGACCGAGTTGGACTAATCGGACCCGATTATACCTGTTCAGCCTGTAGCTGATGTGGGTGGAGTTAAGGATACCGCACTGGCAAATCCAGGAAAGGCAATCCAAAATTTTCAACTTAATGATGCATATAAGGCATCAAATCTGGATAGAAAAGTGAAGGCACAAGGGAAGGCAAAGCAAGTGTCCAATGTGGTACCTACGATTGAAGGCAAGTCTACTAAACTGATTAATCATGAGACTGGAATCCGAACGAGTTCACACTCTGCTGTTATGATCATGGAGGAAGGGGAAACAAGGCGCGATCAGTCCGATCTTAAGCTAATAAAGTCTCGGGTTGCAGCGGCTAAAAAGATTGGGAATGACGCTGTTAAAATATGATTTCATACACGCAAATCTAGTGACTCTAGGACTGTGTCCAAGTCGGCCTTTATTGATTGGGCGCACAAGTTTTCCAAAGAACTTGATCAAGGTCTCGGTGTAGGGTCAGACGGTAAAGGCACTTTTTGAATGCATACTGATTCGGGAATGTTGGTGGTTCAAGATCAGGCCATTGTTGATTTAGGGAAATATTTGGATTCTATTAGGGAGAAGATGATCATTGTTGAGGAAATATTTGGATTCTATTAGGGAGAAGATGATCATTGTTGAGAAGATCCGGGGCTGTCAGACTTTAAGGTTCGTTATCTTTTATTTTTTATGTTATGATGATTAACACAATATTCTGGAATAGTCGGGGAGCGACCAATCATGCTTTCCAGCGAATATTTAAATCTTTTGTCAAGGAGAATCACCCTAACTTAGCTGCGCTTTTTGAGATGAGGACTAGTGGTCGTGTTGTTGATCGTACGATAGCTAAGCTGGGACTGCCGAATTTTTTTCACGTTGAGGCTCACGATTTTGGTGGTGGTATTTGGTTATTGCGGGATGATTCTGTTGTAGTTTATATTTTGGATATTTTTAACCAATTCATTAATGGGTACGTTCGATCAGTTGTTTTAGATTACAAATTTTAGTTCACAGCGATTTATGCTAGCCCGCATGCATCCAAGTGTAAACATCTTTGGCGTCAGCTTGAAGCTCTCAATCCTGGAGATGTTCATCCTTGGGTCTTAGGGGAGATTTTAACGTCATTCTTGCTTTTGATGAGAGAACTGATGGTTCGGACTCTCATGTAGGAGGTAGTCGTCTTTTAGCGGATATTTTATTTCCTGTGGGTGTCACTGATTTGGGTTTTTGAGGCTTGCTTTTTATCTGGTCCCGAGGTAATTTGAGTCAACGTCTGGATAGATGTTTGGTTAACGCTCAGTGGTGTCATTGTTTCGCCCAAAGTCATGTGTTACATTTAGACAAAATTGGATCAGATCATCGCCCTCTTCTTCTCAGGTTAGCTGATGTTGTACATGCACCGAGTGCGAGATCATTTCATTTTATTTCAGCCTAGCAAGACCACCCTGAGTTCTCTGATGTATTGAAGAAATTATGGGAGCCAGGTACGAGTCTCGAGCAAAATTTGTTGAATTTCTATGTGGGTATTGTTGATTGGAACGTAGAGGTTTTTGGCCATATAGATCGGAGGAAAAAGCATATTTTGGCGAGACTGCGTGGTATTGAGTGAGCCCTGTTGATACGTTACTCTAGTTCATTATACTCACTAGCTGAGAGACTTCGAACAGAGTTGGATGTTGTCCTTGAGCAGGAAGAGAGCCTTTGGAGACAGAAGGCCTGTTCAAGGTGGATATTAGACGGAGATCGCAATACTAAGTTTTTTTACGCTTCGGTTATGGCAAGGCGCCGAGCTAATACTATTTCGGCACTAATTCTTGCGGTGGATCTTGGTGTGACTCGCAGGAGGTGCTAGCTTAAGAGGCGCTCCGGTTCTATAAGGCTTTATTCACTTTAGAAATTAATGAGGGGCGACATTTTCCAATTAGAGGTCTATTCCAACCAGTTGCACATCATTAGCATAATTTTTTGACTAGAACAGTTTCTCGAGATGAAATTCGGCAAGCTTTCTTCGACATGGGTCCTTAGAAGGCTCCGGGAGTTGATGTTTTACACGCTGAGTTTTTTAGAAGAATTAGGTTATAGTTGGCGAGTAGGTCTGCGTTTTTATTGAGAAAATTTTTGGGACGGGTGTTATTCCTGACTTTATTAATCGCACTCTTCTTGTTTTGTTGCCTAAGGTCACTGTTCCAGAGCGTATGTCTTAATTTCATCCTATTAGTCTTTGCATTGTGGTGTACAAGGCCGTGGTGAAAATTATTGTTAACAGATTGAAGCCCTTCCCACCTAATTGAGTATCGAAAAACCAAACGAGCTTTGTCCCTGGGAGATCTATTACTGACAATATTATTATTACCCAGGATATTATTCATTCCATAAAATGAAAGTATGATAAGCAAGGGTGGATGGCGATTAAGATTGATTTGAAGAAAGCCTGTGATAGACTTGAGTGGGACTTTATTGATGACATACTCATTAACATTGGTATTCTTGACCCTCTTCGTATACTTATTATGAACTGTATGTCGTATGTGTCTACGCAGGTGTTATAGAATGGTTCTATCATTAACATTGGTATTCTTGTCTCTCTTCGTATATACTTATTATGAATTGTATGTCGTATGTGTCTACGCAGGTATTATAAAATGGTTTTATGTCTGAGTCTTTTCGTCCGACTAGGGGTATATAATAAGGGGATACTTTGTCGCCTTATATATTTGTGTTGTGTATGGAGCGGCTAGCTCAATATATTCAGTGTGCGAGTAATTGCGAAGATGGCAGGCTTTTCTCACCTCCAAAAAGGACCTTTGATATTGTACATTTTCTTTGCGGATGATATGATTTTTTTTTGAGGAATGCGATCTGTAAAAGCTGTGTTGGATTTGTTTTGCAGTGTATCTAGTCATAAAGTTAGCATTGAGAAAACCACGATTTTTTTTTGAAGAATGTCCCGTATTCTATGCGTAATGAAATCATCTCGTTTTTTGGATTTAATGTGGTGACTGATCTTGGAAAGTACTTGAGGGTCCCACTCTTGCACCAAAGGGTAACACCAGCCTCATATAATTACTTGGTTTAGTTAGTTCGATGGGAACTTAGTGGTTGAAAAGTAAGTCTTTATCCTTAGTCGGTCGAATTATACTTGCTAAAGCTGTTTTGGAAACAATACCTTCGTATACTATGCAATCTAATCTTATTCCTAAGAAAACATATAAGGCGTTGAAAGCTTTAATTCGTCGGTTTGTGTGGGGTATTACATCCGAGCGAGGAGGTGTGCACCTTGTTAAATGGGATAATGTATGTCGATCTGTTGAGCATGGCAGACTTGGATTTCGGAAGCTTTTAGTTCGGAACGAAGCTTTCCTGATGAGGTTGGCTTTCTATTTGTTAACCCAGAAAGGTGCTTTGGGATGATGTTCGGAGAAACATTAATTGGACGGTGGGCCATGGTCGCAACGTTAACTTTTTGCATAATTCATGGGTAGGTGATCGTGGCCCTCTTATAGCGCATGTCGTTGCTAGTCTAGTTGGTCAAGTGCGCACAACTTCTGTAGCCGACATGGTTATTGCTAATGGAGAGTGGAAGTGGCAGAGCTTTCAATCTTTCCTGCCACTTGAGGTATTATTGAGAATCGCGGCTATCAAAGGACCATCGGCATCTCTTCAAGAAGCGAGTGTGGGCTGGAGAGGGAACACGAACTGTCGCTTCTCGGTGAAGTCTGGTTATAAAATTCACCGTTGAGAGGATGGTAATGGTGCACAAAGAATTTGAAAGGTAATTAAGAGTTATCATGGGATTCAAAGAATAAGAGTTTTTCTTTGGTTTGTTTGCAAACATAAGTTAATGACAAACGTGGAACGCACGCGTCGCCATTTCGCTTCGGATAGTAGTTGTCTGATTTGTCATGTTTTGGTGTAGGATATTGATCATTTGCTCAGATTTTGTCCTACGGCGTGCACGGTTTGGCAGAGTTTGGTTCATCCGGATCGTCTACAAATGTTTTTTTAGATGGATCTCCATGATTGGATTCTCACCAATCTAACGCAGCCTTTGGTGTTTGTCCACACTGGCAATAGTTGGGATCTAATTTTGGAGCAATTTTATGGAATCTACGGTTGTTTCAAAACTCTGTCGCTTTTAATAATCCTTTGGAGGATGGCAAATCGATTCTTGAGAGGAGCCGTCACTTGTGTGAGATTTCGCTCTAGGCTTTAGGTGCAAGGGTGATTCACGCAGATTCTGTGGGTTTTCCTGGTGCAAATGTGAGCATATGGACGGGTTCGGATCCGGATTGGATTAAGTTGAACTCAGACGGTGCCAGGTGCAATGTGAATGGTTATGGTTCGTGTGGGGGTGTGATACGTGACCACCAAAATAATTGAAAATGAGGGTTTTCGAAGTTTATTGGTAGTTGTTCTATTTTCGAACCCGAGTTGTGGGGAACGTATATTGGGTTCCTTCTTGCATGGGATCTCGGTTATTGCCGTGCGATATTGGAGGTGGCTAGCTTGGATGTATTTCGAGTGTTGCATGAGAACTCGTCTTGGCATGGTAAATATCCGCAGCTGTTGCATGTTGAGGAGTTACGACGGTGGGATTGGGTGGTGAAGCTGAGTCATGTCCGCCGGGATGTGAATTAGGTAGTCGATGCGCTTGTAAAATTAGTTTCGAATGATGATTTGACACTCTTCGGTACATCAGTCCACCTGCAGTTCATTCGCTACTGTTGCAATTTTTTTTTTTTGGATTGGGTGCTTTCCCAGTTTTCAAACGAGATCATGATAATAATTCTCTTTTTTATCAAAAAAAAAAAATATAAAGACGACTTTTTAATTTAATTTTTTTTCATTTATAATATTATAATTCAAATATTTTATCTTGCTTAAAAGATTTAGTGTCTCATCACACTAAACTAGTTGATTGTTGATAACTTTAAACCTATTTTTAATAGATAAACAAGTATAGCTAAACGAGTAAAAAGTTATTTTTTATATTACGTTGGATTTAAATTTTATAAATAAACCTCAATCGAATTTGAATCGAATTTTAAATGAGATAAACATTAAAGTTACATATGAACTTTTATTAATTGTGCACCGTTATATATAAATTTTTACATTGTGCAATTATATACATCAAGTTTAACTTTGATTCATTTGAACTTATCAAGTAGTCCTAATAAAAAAAAGAAATATTATTCCTAAAAGATTCGCGTTCAAACAACTTATTGCACGGCATGAATACATTATTAAAGTGCCAAAAAATTAATGAACAAATACTCCTTTTCTAAAAGTGAAATTATGTATCATTAAACTAAAATTAAAACAATATTTTACTTTTCTATCGAGAGAAAAAAATGATAAATCCAAAAACAATTACCAGAATAAATTTCGACAGTTCTAAAATCAACGACCAATATCCGTCATCCCTATCATAAACCGACGGATATGTGATCACAGTCACAATCTTTCTTTCTCGAGAAATTATTTTATGAACTCGGCTCATCAAGTTATTTATAGTATCTATATACTAAAAATCAGTCACATAATTTTTTTTTTGTCAGTAATTTATTAATAATCAACTTTTATATAATCACACGCTTACTATTTACATGGTATAAGAAATGTGAAGATTTATTTACAGTCATTTAACTTTTGAGATGTTGACTGATCTTGTTTTCTTCACATTTCAGATTCTGTCACGGCAGGCAATAAGGAGTTTATTCAGGATTTGGCCAGTATTGTATGGATCTCTCTTACATGAATTCTGTTTTCTTCTTTAAATTTTGATAGATTTGTAATGCTTTATTTTTTTTGCTTTGTTTGATACAGAAAAATAGGGCAGATAATTTAAGATTTAATGCAGTTGAACAGGTAGCTTTAAGATATATGGATTTAGCGCATCTTGCTTGGGGAATTTTATCTTGAACTGTTTTTGACGGTTTATGCATACCGAAGAATTAAAAGGTCCAAAACATCTTGTTTTCAAAGAGAAGGATTTTAGCTCTGTAGTTAGTCACAGTTCTGATAAGAATCGGGATTTATATCATTCTGGGAATGCTCCAAATTCCTCAAAATTGTTAGAAGCAAATGGTTAGTATTACTGGGTGCATCTGGTGTTCTTTTTTTTGTCCTTGACTTTTAGTTTATCGAGTTAAATGTGACTTTGAGTTGCTCCATTTCTAAAGTCTGAAACTACTCATGAAGGAAAAGACAAGCATCAAATTCAGCAGAATAACAAACGGGTGAACTCCAGGAAAAAGGTATGTATATGTATCTTAAGCATGATGAGGTGCTATACATTTGAATTTAAGTTAGATGGTTACGTTTATGAATACTTCTATTCTTTTGAGGGAAAACAGATGATTGTATTGTTGCTATCTTGTTTGTGTGAATCTATATGAAGAAGAGAGGGTTTGTTTTATTACACCAAATAGTTATAGGAAAACTGAGCTGGTAAAATTATAAGCCTTGCAAATTGGACCAGACCACCTTTTATCATTTTGTGTCACAATATCTTTTTCATGATATTCTAATTTGCTTCCCGCTAGATTCAGTTTGTGCCTCTGTTTGTAATGCAAAAATTATTGAAGCGCTCATCTCTAGATTTGAGCAATTCCAAAATTTTCTTTGGTAATGATGCTATATCAGAACCTGAAGGTCACCAACAGTTTTTTTTTTTTTTTTTGGGGGAGACGGGTTAGGATGACGGTGGTTCTTCACCAGAATGTCAGAGCTAGATCTAGTCTTGTTAAATTGAGTATGCATGCATACCTATATATATTACATACCGTTAACACTCATTTATTGGTTTCAGGAGCAACCCAATCAAGAAAGAGGCAAACATGATCAGCATTTGCACAATAAAAAACGAGGCAGACGTGATCAGCGTTTGCAGTCTCAATTACATGGGGTAATGGATGAGAACATAAAGCGGATGAGAGATCAGCTCATTAGAGCAAAATCATATTTAAGTTCTGCACCACCAAGTAGTAAATCTCACTAGATGAAAGAGTTGAGAACGCGAATGAAAGAGAGTGAACATGCAGTTGGTGATGCTTGCATGGATTCTGATTTGCCACGAAGGTAAAAAGGTAGACAAAACTTGCCAATGCATTTTCTATCCAATAAGAAACTTGAATTCTTGATTACTGGAGTAACTAAGCTTAAATTTAGGGTTAAATTGCTAACAATAAACTTTGTCTGAGAAACAGTTGATTTTTTCAGTGCTTCACAGAAAATGAAAGCAATGGAGGCTTCATTGTCCAAAGCAAGTCGTGCATACCCTCACTGCTCTCAGATGTCAACAAAACTTCGCGCCATGGCTTATAATGCTGAAGAACAGATTCGGGTGCAGAAGAATGAAGAATCATATCTTGTTCAACTTGCTGGAAGGACTACCCCTAAAGGCCTTCACTGTCTCTCCATGCGGTTGACGGCTGAATATTTTTTTCCTTTGATCTGAGGAAAGGCAGTTTCCTAACCAACAAAAGTTGCACGATCCAGACCTTTATTACTAAGCCGTATTCTCTGACAATATTTTGGCTTGTGCAGTGGATGTTAACTCCATAATTTCCTCCGCGAAGGTAAACTGGCTTTGCTACTGCCACCTTTTTTTATCAATTTTCATTAAATTTCAATCTCTGCTTGTTTTATGAGGTTAAACATGGTTGTGCATGTTCAAAGTGTTTGACACTATTTTACGCTCACATAACAGAATTGTGTGTTGGATCATGGAAGCATGCTTTGTTGTTTTACGTTACTAGAGAAGAACTGATTTGCTTGTTATTAATAATGGATAATAAGGATAAGACACTTCTGTCAATGCTCTTCTTTGATGAGTGTGTTAAAGTCAGTTTTGGATTGAGCCAATGTTTTACATGTTGGTGGATGTAATATACCCTGATAATTAATTTTGGCTATGCAGGAACCAGAGAAAATTGTTTTTCACGTGGTGACTGATTCTCTCAACCTCCCTGCAATTTCGATGTGGTTTCTATTAAATCCTCCTGGCAAAGCTACAATTCATATTCAGAGCATAGAAAATTTTGATTGGTTGTCTACCACGTATAATTCAACTTCGGAGGAACAGAAGTCCAATGATCCAAGATATACTTCTGCCCTTAACCATCTTCGGTTCTGCTTGCCAGACATATTTCCAGCACTGAATAAGATTGTTCTCTTTGATCATGACATTGTAGTGCAAAGAGATTTAACTGAAATTTGGAGTGTTGACATTGAAGGGGAAGGTAAATGCAGCCGTGGAGACTTGTCTGAAAAGTGAAGCTTCATACCATGCGATGCATATGTTTGTGAACTTGTCAGACCCATTTTTGGAGAAGAGATTTGATGCCAGTGCTTGCACATGGGCATTTGGTATGAATTTGTTTGATCTCCAAGAATGGAGAAGAAAAAAATTAACCGGGCTCCATTGTGGTTACTTGCAACTGGTATTGGCTTTTACTTGCCTTTCTTTCTGCATTTTTTCCATGTTAATACATTATGCTTGTGAATTTTTCTTTTCTTTTTTGTGGCTGCAGATTAATCCTTGAAAAGATGGTTAGCATTTCTTCTAACAGACATGATTGCTTGTTTTCCATTTCAGTGCTGTTTTGTTGTTTTTTCTGATGAATCTTATAAGAATGTTAATTCGAAGCTTGTTTCCAAGATTTTTCGTACCGTTGTGTGTTTTATCATATGCCTGGTGGTTACGTTACAGGGACTTAAGAGGCCATTGTGGAAAGCAGGAAGCTTGCCCCTAGGCTGGATTACCTTCTACAATCAAACTGTGGCTTTAGGAAAGAGATGGCACACACTCAGGCTAGGTTATAATGCTGGTCTCGGTTCGAGCGATATCGAGCATGCTTCAGTTTTACATTATGATGGGGTCCTGAAACCTTGGTTGGAAATCGGAATCCCTAAATTCAAGGGGTATTGGAGCAAACATTTGCAGTATGACCAACCTTACTTGCAACAGTGCAATATCAATGAGTAGAGTGCAATTCTTTGTTCCATACCACATTACTAGTTGCAGCTCCCGGACAACTGCTCTTATTGATCTGATTCTTTTAACGATCTTTTTTGTAGACGACAACCCATTTTTTAGGATCCGTCTGTAATCTTTTTGGGGGTTGGGTACATTTGTACATAACTGGTATCAAGATAATTCCACTGTATATATATATATACAAATCTTAATCCTACCTAGAGGGAAGGAGAAGGGGACTCTAGAAAAAAAAAGTTGTTCTTAGTGGGTAAGGAAAATGAAGAAACAAAATGAGCAGTTTGACCAAACATCCAAATATACTTGAAATTAGAGAGACGACACGAAAACTTTAATTGTTATTGTGAATTATATCAACAAATTAATATTTTTTTATGTAGGGGTCCAAGTTAACTTTGTTTCATAGGTGGATGTTGTCACATGTGGAGGAAATTGGTTGGGTCTATGGTGATAGGGGATATCAAGCGAAGGACTTGACCTGTAAATTGGTTTCCCTTTTGGATCCTATTGTCATTGTAGCAAAATCAGTAAGCTCAACTTTAGCAGTTTCTTCTCTTTTCTCCCAATTGAAGAAGTCATATGGCAGCCTCATCAATCACCCCTGCAGCTTTTGCAAGCAGGCCATCACCGAGGCTTGCATCTCCTGTTGCCATTGGTAAGTTTCTATGATAATTTCTTTATGGGGGAGCTTTCATTTCAACTGCAAAATTTGGTTGCAGGGATGGCACAGAAAGGGAAAGTAATGTGTCCGATGGAGAAGTCTTGTGCTGAGGAGAAAGGCTCAGCGATAGGCATGAGTGCATCGTCGCTGGCAGCAGCGTGTGCGGCCACCCTGTCAAGCCCACTGGCGATGGCTCTGGTGGACGAGCTGAAGGAACTGGACTTCCCTTCGGTTTGAGCAACAATCTCCTCGGGTGGATCTTGTTTGGGGTGTTCGGCTTGATTTGGGCTCTTTACTTTGTTCATGCTTCTCTCTTGAAGAGGATGAGGAGTCTGGACTGTCCCTCTGAAGCCTAGGCCAGAACTTAATAAAATTCTTATTAAATCCCTAAAAAATATTAAAACTTTTAGTTAAACCGTCAATTTTTAAAAAAAAAAATTAGTTCAAACCTCCAAATTAAAAAAAAAAGTTACAATTGACCCTCAAACTCTTACACCAAGTCTCGCCACTAAAAAAAATAACATATCCTTGGGGATAAGATATATCCCATTACTTAATACAACTAAAGAATAACCAGCCAATGATTGAACATCCATTGTAATAATAAAACTCCAAAAAGCAAGTCAAATTACTTTTAGGCATCACTTGAGCATCAGTTGGACTTCAAAAAGCAACAAGCATTTTAGATTAGCCTACCATTATCCATTCTTCTACTTCTACTGTGAATTCCTTTCCCTCTGAAAATACCAGTTACAACAACACTATAGTTAAAAATATATATATATATATATATATATATATATATAGGTCTTACAACCCACTAAACCAAAAATCAGAGCCCCCCACTATGAAAGTGCTTCCATCATTGTCCACTAACCCCACCTTTGATGCAAAAGAGAACAGCATCTCAAGTGAGGTCCGACAATTCCCTTCCCCCTTTTTCATCTTTAACTTGTCAACACATGAGGTGTTTGATTTTTTTTTTAAGTTGGGAAAGGAAGGCATCTAACTTATATTTTCGTAGTGAGGGACCCCCGATGGGCTGTGGGATGCTTACCCTTATTTTCGTTCTCTTTCTCGGGTCTATGAGGGAGGATTTGTTTCGGGCTTAAAGACGGAGGACGTATCCGGGGGTTGTGCGTGGTAGATTGCTGTGGCGAGTGAGATAGGCATGATGCAAAGGGCCTTTGATTGAAGGAATTGCATGGCAGCTCCAACGTTCTCTTCCATGAGCTTGGCTACCTGTCGCTCCGTGCCATCGTTTGACCATTTCTCCCATTCCGGTTGGCTCCTTCCACCCTCACCACTTTCATCCTAGTGTGATAGAGGAAGCTTAATTGTCCGATTGAACGGCCGCAAAAAAGTATAAAAGGGAAATGTGGCACATATAAATGATTACATATTTGTTACCTCAACTGATGATAGTGGGATGTCCGTTACGAGTGGTGCCACTGCACCAGCCCCGCCCAACCTACTCATGCTCAAAACCTGTTAAATAATCAACCAACAATAAACCCCAAGTATAATGAAAGAGGAAAACTTTGGAAACTACAAGGCACATTCATCTAATAAGACATTGTAGACGAATCCCATAGACATAACCTGAGCATCACTACAATATGCAGTTTAAAAAAAAAAAGAATACGAAGTACAATCTCAAACAGGTAAGCAGAGTTAATGGTACCTTAACTTGGAGCCTCAGGAACTTCACATAATCTACAATTTCGTCGAGCATGACTGCTCTATCAGTCTGCACGAAGAAACATATGTCACTTCTAAATGAAGATATATTAACATGGTTGAACATTCCCCAAACGCACAAATAATCTACCGAAGTGACGAAGTCACCCGTCTCAAAGAGATCCATATAACAATGATCAACTTAGCTAGGTTAAACAACATTGTTGACCATAAAGTTTCGTTTCGAGTCATTAGCTCTCAGATTAGGACACTCGAATGCATCCAATATTTACATGCAATTTGACTAACACACAATAAAGTTAGATGGGAAATGAACCGAAAGAAGTGGAGAAACCCTCAAATAATAATAAAGTTACAGTTTTAAGGCTTTCACATCTCAAGGTTAGTCGTGGAACTATATTGCAAGGTTACACAACAAGATACTGGAAATAAAAAGTCATTTCATTTGAAACAATAAAAAAGGAACCGACCTTGTTAACACTAGGAACAAGTTCCTGTAATGCTCTGATTCTTTCAGCAATTCTCTCCCTGCGCAACTGTACCAATGGAGAAAACGGAGAGGATCAATATGTCTAGTTCTGGTGCAACTGTCTATTGAGCAGGATAATCACTATTTCGTTCAATGGGATAAACTTCGACATCTATATTAACCAAATAACGAAAATAGCATTTTTTTTAAGAACAACTTATATTATCAGATTAATACTATTTATATCATAAGGCATCAACTCACTCTATCCAGTTTCTAACTTCCTAAAATATTCCTGGCTATGGAACTAACTCAATCATGCCTTTTGATTCTAACCAAGAACCATATGCCTTGATGACTGCCGTTCGATATATTTTCCCAGTCTTATGGTTTCCTCTGATTGTTTCGCTTTTAATAAATTAAGCTTACCCGTTCAGCAATGCTATGTGGATCTGTGGCCTGTCCTCGTCTAGCCCGCACCCTCGGACGCATCGTTGGTAGATGTGGTGATGGATCAACAGTTGCAGGCATTGGTGAGCCATGGAAAACCTGGAAAATTATATAGGATTTACAAAACCATTTTCCTCGAACAACCATCTTTCTTCTCAACAAGGAAAAAGAGTACAGTAAAAAAACATCACCATAGCCACAATAGTTTGAGTAAAACCCAATCTGATGTTTTAGAATTTTACTAGAGGAAAAAACAACAGAAATCTAAATAGAATCTTTTAGAATTTTAAAAAGCTGTGCATAATATTTCCCATGAAATTTGTAGAATAAACATCAGTTAATTAATGAGAAATTCAACATCAGTTAGCAAATTACTAATTTTCTTACATTTTTCATAGAAGAAGCCCTTCCATCAACGACTTCATCGCGAAAGCGCTTGCTGCTACCGGAAGCTTCCTCGGGCTTCAAAAACCCGCCTTTCCCTTGGTCCAAGCTCAACCCCAACGGAAAAACCTGTCCGGGAAACGCACCGCCTCCGATTCCGCCGAGATGTCCAGCGCCATCACCGGAGCTGAGCTGTAGAAACATTGGCGCCGCAGCTCCCGCAGCGGTTCCATCCATCCCACCGTCGGGTCCCGCCAAACCCGTCTCAGAAGGCGCGAAGTTCGGGAGACCGAGGATTTGCTCGAGGAAATCATCGGCGGGAGCTTCGTGGGGGTTATTAGCCATGACAAAGTCGAAATACAGAGCTAAAGCTACCAAACATGCAAAAAGTTGAAGACCCAACAAAATTTTAAAGAAGAAGAACGAAGTCAGTTCATATCTTTCTGTTATCAAGCTTCAATCTTTAGAGGCTTGGGTTTTCTTGTGTTTTGGGGTTCTTCACTTGAGCTCTGAGAAAAAAACGGAAAGGGAAAGTGTGGAGAAAAAAGGGGATTTTTTATATATATATAATCGAGGTTAAAAATGTTGCTTTTTGTGTGAAAGGGGATTGAAATCTGATCAAATTTATGTGGGAAACCATGGCTTTTGTCTTTGTCTGTGTTAATCGGTAGTTGGTGGTCTTAAAACGGCGTCGAATTGTGTTTGTGATCTTGTGCGCTATGGCCTGGGAGACCGCGGAAGGGGGAACGGTTTGATTTTATCGTTAGATATTGCGATTGAATTTTTTATTTTTTATTTTATAATTTATAGTAATTTTTATTAAATCAATGAAATAATTAATGGATATTGTTGAAATGACATACATTATGATTTGATGTCGGTATTGTAAGCTAATTTTTTTAGGATAAACTACATCAGTAGTCACCGAATTATGATTTTTTTATTTTGGTCACCGAACTATTTTTTCGGTATTGTAAGCTAATTTTTTTAGGGTAAACTATATCAGTAGTTACCGAACTATGGTTTTTTTCTATTTTGGTCACCGAACTATTTTTTTGGTAAAAACATCACTAACGTTATATTTCCTTCCTATTTTGGTCATTGGATGTTAAAAACTTAACGATTTTGCTGACGTGAAATTTTATTTTATTTTTTTAATTTTCCATGTCATTTCTTCTCTCTCCTCGTAAGCAATATATGTTATTTTATAGTATTTTTTATTCAAACGAACATTATGGTAACACGTGTCATTGCCTAATAGGATGGTGACACGTGTAACTGCCTATTAGTCGAATCTCTCTGGCTGCATAAGGGGCTTGATTTTTCATTCCTTTTATTCCACTAATAGGCAGTGACACATGTCACCATCTTATTAGTTTGAATAAAAATATTATAAAATAATATATATTGCTTACGAGGAGAGAGAATAAATGACATGAAAAATTAAAAAAATAAAATAAAATAACAGTCGATGACCAAAATAGGAAGGAAACATAACGTTAGTGATGTTTTTGCCAAAAAATAGTTCGGTAACCAAAATAGGAAAGAAACCATAGTTCAGTGATCAAAATAGGAAAAAAATCATAGTTCGGTGTCTACTGGTGTAATTTACCCCTTTTTATTTGCTTGTAAGTCATCATATAGTCCTGACGATATCTACTTTTACTGTAGCAAGTTCTATAGATCATAAAATAAAAAAGAAAATACAATATTTTATAAAATATTTTTTTCAACGGCAATGTTGTTGCAAATTACCCAAAAAAATTAAAAAAGGATTTTTGAGATCCAAATTTTTTTTTTAATATTTTAATTTTATCTTTAAATTGTGATTTTTGTTTTCAAATTTTTAAACGATTTGATTTTATCTTTAAACTATGACTCATTTTAAATTTGTTCATTAACTTTTAGGCGTTCTAATTACATACTTAAATTATTATTTTATAGTAATCATATCTCACACTAATAAAATGTTATAAATTTTACTAATTATTATGGAAACGCTGATGTGCACTATATAATAGTGTGATGTGTCGTAAACGATAATTTTATAATGAATTTCGAAGGTTTAGAAAGTTTGGAGACTAATTTAGAATAAGGGTCATAGGTCAGAGATTAAATTAAAACACTAAAAAGCTTGAAAAAAATTTAGAATGAAAACCATAACTAGAGATAAAATTGAAACATTTAAAAATTTAAAGATCGTTTTAAAATGAAAGGCATTACTGTAATTAACTCAAAGAAATGGTGTTACATTAAAATAATAAGATAATGTTTATATAGATAAACTTAAAGACGTGTTGTGCAATCAATTCAAAAAATATTATAATATTAAAATAATGTTTTAGAATAAGGGAAATGATATAACGAATTTATATAAGATAATGTTTATAGCTCGGACAATTTAGTGAAATAAGTAGTCCATTAGAATAGTAGGACTATATATATATATATAGTAAGAGTTGTAGTTTTTTCTTAGGGTTTTTTCACCTTGGCCCGCAGTCTCTTTTATATTTGCTTCTTAGGTCGATGATCGGTAATTAGTTTTATTATTGACTGTCAACTATCGAGGTTTATTATTTTTTTATTTTTTATATGTATTTTTAATAATAATTTTTATTTTTGTGGCACGTGTTCTCTCTGCCTTTGTGATATGTTTTTTCTTTGTTTTTGTGGTTCGTTTATTTGTTGTTTTAGCATGATTTCAGCATACCTTAACGGTCGTTTGATGCTCGTACAAAGAATTTCACGACGCTCGTTTCTGATTTTGATTCTATCGGTGGTCATAGAAAGATAGACCGTCACTCGGTTGATGGTTGTTTACTAATGTAATCAGACCTGGGTAGTGGAGCAATCTGTCTGATAGTTTAGTTCGCTTACCACTCATTTTTTACCCTGTAAAGCGTCTCATTTGGATAGAGACAAATAGATTCAGGAAGGCTTCTGAATTTTGTCGGTATGCTAATCTCTATGGATTTTTTTTTTTTTTTGCACATTTGGGCTTTACATGAGATTTTGGTGGACTAATCCCCATTATTTTTCCTTTTAGATGCGTTGTATTTGATATATATATGATGAGATTCACTTGCGCAATGTAAAATTTTTTAAATTGTACACATTTTTTGGATCGTTTGATGGCGGAATTGATGGCTGAGATTAACGGTAAAATATATGAAGATTATCAATTGAAAAAGAAAGTAATGGATTAATCTCAGTCATCTATTTTCTCTTTCAACGATCTAAAAAACGTGTAAAGCTTAAAAAAATTTACATTGGGTAAGTGGATCATAATACTATATATATATATATATATCTAAATTACTGATTCTTAACTATGATTGGGAAAAATTCAAGGCACTGTCAACGAAGGAATTGCTCCACTTTACTCTAGCTTGAAAAATTATTATGAAGGGGAAATTCAGGATAGATGGACTCATCTTATTAAATTAAGTAAATCCTAAATAGAAGATAAAATAGGTTAATAGGTACATCTATCTAATAGCACAGCACTAACTTTCATTGTATTAAATATTTATGATTTGTTGTATTTTAGAAATAAATATAAAAATCTTACAGAAAAATGTTTTACATGCCTCAAAGTCATTATCCTTTACTCAACATTATTCTCAATGAGTCTATAGTATAGTAGTCTAATATACGATTAAAAAGCAACACAACCGAAATATTAAGAACCACGGAACTTAAATATTGTTGAGGTATGGGGTATGGGAGAATCTCATACCATTAACATAAATATTGTTGACCTTATAACCCAACAAATTAAGAGGGGTCAATTCTAATATTTCATATGAAACATTCTATATTACTCCTTGAAAATCTCATACCCAACAAATCAAGTGGGGTTAATTGTACCCTATTGTTTTCATGTACATCCGCCCATAGTGGTAAGTTTCGAAACTCAGAGACAAGTTTTGAAATTTATCATGAAATAAATATTTGGGTAACATTTCGGATTTGCAACTTAAAATGTTATAATTTTTGATATATTTTAGATTACTGGTAAGTTTTAAAACTTATCGTAAAAAATATTTTGAGTAACATTTTAATTAGTGTGGGTAACATTTTAAGTTACGTATTTTTTAATATTTTAATAACAGTATTTTTTAATCATAAATTACACTGTTGTACTATAGACTCACCTCATTATTCTATATCGTATTTTTTTCATAGTAATTTGCTACATTTTGTACGGATTTAACGATGGATCCATCATTAAAGAGCAGTCTTTAATGGACGGAGGAATTTGCTTGGCAAAAGCTAATTTAGGTGTGTATAAATAAAAGAAAATTAAAGTTAATATATATATATATAATTTATATCCAATATATTGGTAGTAAAAACATTTAATTTTTACAAGTGTCCTAGTTTCAGGGTTTAGGGGTTTAGATGTAGAGGTTTAAAATTTAGGGGTATTGGTTAGAATGTAGTGTTTAGGGTTTAGAGGTTAGGTTTAGGATAGTATATCGGAGATTTAAGTTTTAACCTATAAAATCTAAACTCTAACCTAAACCCTAAATTTTATTCACAATCACTAAATTCTAAAGTACTAAACATAAACTCTTAAATCATACACCATAAACTGGGTACTTAAACCCTAAAACTAAGACGCTTGTAAAAATTAAAAAAAAATTACGTATAATATATCAAATAATTATCTATATACATTGCTTTCAATCATATGTAAATAATGCTTGAATACTTGGAAAAAAAAACAAGAGAGAAAAGGAGGAGATAAGAAAATCTTTGAAATTTTTATACGGCAAATATATTATCATATTTGTAGAGTCACGTCAGCTTGTTATTTCTATATAAGAGTCGCAAAACAACTGCCAACTTGCAAATTTGTTATTATTTTAAAATAATTTAAAATTACAGGCGAGAGATGGGTAAATAAATAATTGAGGATTTACTTAAATATTATTGTCCATTTTTTTAACAATATGGTCATTCCAAGTTTATTTTCATAAATATGATTGATTACTATAGCAGCCAGAAGTCAGACTGCTTTCACCCTGTTTTTGAACAATATTTTACTAAAAAATATGAAAAAAAAATGAGGTTGCTTTTGTCATCCATTGATCCATGCACGCCATGTGTGAAAAACACTAATTGAAGTCGGACTGCAATCTATTCGAGTTCATTATTCTAATATTAAAATGGAAGTCACTATTTGAAGTCGGGCAACAATCTATTCGACTTCTGACTTGCTACAGTAATTAATCATATTTCTGAAAATAAACTTGGGAGAGCCACATTGTTAGAAAAAAAAAATTTGACAACAATATTTGGGTAAATCCTCCATAAATAATGGTCATATTTGAAATTTGCCTGTAAAAATATTTATCTGTTTTTCTCTAATCAATAATCTTGATAGTATTAATCTTTTATAATTTGCCTGTTAAAATTATGGAAGAATTTTGCAAGCAGCTTGTTATTTTTGTTATAATATGTTAGTTTTGTGTATTTGTATATTGTTATTTTGGAGTTTAGATTTTAAAATTGTTTCACACATTATTTTAATTTTTTTAAAATTCATTAATTTACGTTTGTATTAAGCTTTATATAATATTACTAGATTTTACATATATTAAAAAAATAATGTAAAATTTTTGATGAGTTTAACAAGCAACGAGTCGAGTTGAACAACGAATTTTATTTAACGAGCACGAGTCGAACAAAATGTTATCAAGCTTATCAAGTCAAGCACAAATCAAACACTATTCAGCTCGTGATCGTTTCGCTCGATAAACACTCATAATAATAATAGGGTTACTCCAACAAAATTTGATTAAGTGAATTCAACTAATTATAACAGCTACTCAAATATATCACACACATAATTACAAATAATTATACAATTTAATAATATACCACTTTTCAAACACATCATTTATATAGTGAATAAATTATTTTTTATCATATACAATTGCCTATGAAATATAAAAAATATTACTGTAATCACTCATTTTTATCCGGTTTGTAAATATTGTTAATATATTAGTATAAGAATTAATGGATGTTATTATTGCATGTATACATATATAGTATTATTATGTGTGTTTATTATGTACGTGTGACTAATATGTATGTGGTATATGTGTGTCGTGTGTACGTTTGCATGTTATGTATGCTTAATTGTTGATATGTATAATGTGTGTATATTTGTATTAATTAGGTGTGTGAGCAAATATATGTATGTGCATATTATGTGTTTGAATGTTATGTGATATACATGTTAATTACGTGTATGATTGTATGCACGTGTGTTTGTATATTATATTAATTAAGAATGTGTTACATATATTAAGGTTTGCATGTGTGTCCGTATGTCATATGTATATGTGTACGCATATGTATTATCATATTATTATTATTATTATTATTATTATTATTATTATTATAAGTAGATAATATATTAAAAAACCCCAATAAATAATTAAAAGTTCAGTCCATATTACAAACCCAATTATATTTACAGATCCAACCGGCCCAAGCCCAATAACCCTAAAAAACCCTAAAATATAAATCTAATACAAAAACCCTAATTCCCTTTTATTTTACGCAGCCAAAGGGGACTTGATCCAATGGCTATGATCGACCCGAGCTTATCCAGCTGGCGCGAGTGAAGAACACGCGCAGATCATCCACATTCTTACTCACGCGTACGTTACGCACGCGAGACCGGTCATCTTCCACGCGCCATGTGTCATGATCAGGTGTTGCCACATCGTTTCGCATATTGCATCCAGGCCGTTCATCATTGAATGATCTCAGCCGTTGGATCAGATCAGATCCAAGGCGGAGATTCAATCTGGCCGAAACGATTTTTTACTCTGATGGCACCACTCTGCCGTATGCTTACCCCTTACCGGCCTCTCACCAACCGAACATGCACAAAGAAAAAAATCAAAGTCAGATTAAAAGTATGGGCAACCATCAACCACAGCAGATATTAGGTTTTTATACATGTATTTTAGATTTAAAAAAATAGGCAACCAGAGATAAAAAAGAAAAAGGGGGAGATCCAAAAATGGGGGTTAGTTCAAAAAATATAGAGATTGAGGGAGAAAACAAGACAAGACAAAGGGTTGTTTGGTTCGAACCAGGGGTTTAGATCAAAAAAATATATGTATTTGTAAGAAAGAACTTTGAAGAGAAATAAAAAGAGGTATTTTCAAAAAAAAATTCGGATCTGATTTTTCTTTCTATTTTGAAACCCTTTTTGTTTCTTGTTTAATCAAAAGTTAAAAAGAAAAGGGGGAGAGGTTTACCGTGGTGAGGCCACCGTCGTTGCTCACCGAGAGGTCATTGGGAGGCCGCCAATGACCGGTTCTGGCGAGAGAGCGGAGCACCAACGACGTAGTTTTGAAACGACCGACCCGCAGCGACCCGGGTACCCGGGGAGGATCTGCGTTTTTGGCAAATGGTCTAATTGCACGAGAGGTCTTCTTACTCATTCCCGCTTTTATTTTTGGTCATGGGTTAATTGCAATTTCAATCCATGTTCTCTGTTACCGCATTCTTTTTCACCTTTTTTTATTCCAATTCAGCATCTCTATTTTGCTTTCATTCAATTTGGTCCCGAAATTAAATTGAATCAGATTTTAAATGGCTTATTTACCCTCAAAGTCCTTCCGTGTTTTGAGGTTTTTCACTCCGAGCTTGCCCTTGGTTTATTTGCATCTCCAGTCCCCGTAGGTTTATTTCGGATTATAATTAGGTCCCAAATTGTGTTTTTTCTTCTTTTGTTTCGAGTATTATGGTTTTCTTTTTACTCCATTTCAGTCTTTTTTTTTATGTCAAATAATTGTGGTTATTTGTTTATTATTAGGTTTTCTGGTATGGTAATTTTGCTCTCAATGTTTTTATCTATGTCCTTGTATCATATTTATCTATGTTTTTTTATGTAATATGTATTTTATCATGTGCTTTAGTGTTTTAATTTATTTCGTTCGTATTATGTACATATCTATTTTATATGTTACATCTAGTTTCGTTTGCACATCTTGTTTATATATTTCTTTATGTGTTTTATGTATGTTGGTTGGCATATTATGTGTATTTATTTGTATTTTTATAACATATGTACTATCACGCTTGTATATCTTTTAGTTTATTTGTTCATGTCGTATACTTTTGTTTTATTAGGTGATCATGTTTAGCTTATTTATTTATCATGTAGATATGAATTCTAACATGTTTTATTTGTGTTTTGCATTTTGGGTTACATATTAAAAATGAGTGATTTTTTTTACGTATTAATATCATGACGTGCCTTAATTTATGCATGTAAAGTGTACCGCACGATAAGGGTTTTAGTGTATTTTTGTGGTGTTGTTGATTTGTTAATTTCGTACCCTTTTTATGTTTATGTCATGGATGTTATAGTTGTGGTTCATTTTAATGTGTTTAAGCATGTTAAGACTAATTAGTCTAATTTTGGAAGCATGTCTTTTCTTGTTCATATTTTATTTTGTTTTGTTTTTTATCATCATGATATGTTATGTTCATGCATTTTAATTATTTTTATTTAATATTATAATATTCATGTTTTAATACCAAGTCAATATGAATGTTTTTTTTATGTTTTCTAAGATTGCATAATGGTATATTATTTGTCAATGTGGTGCCCTTTTATTCGAGCTTAAACGTGGCCAGTATCAAGCTTAGTGATGGTGATTTTTCGGTTTACTCTCGAATAACAGGGCCTTTAAAATCTACTCGCACTTATAACCAAATTTTAATTTAATCGTCACTTTAATCTGAAAAATCTAATATTAATAAAGCGGTAATTATTAAAGTACCAATTTTGGGCGGTTTGGGGGTGCTAATCCTTCCCCATCCGTAACCGACTCCCGAACCCGACAGTTTTTAAATCTCTGGTTTTATGGTGTCTAGCCTACCTTAGTGGCCGGTGGTGACTCCATTTTTTAAATAAAATACGCTTTTTTTCTAAAACCCCACAGAATACATGTTTTTAAATGCTTTAAAGACCCCAAACCCCTTAAAACCTCATTTTTAGCGTAAAAAAAAGGGATATCGCTACAGATGACAACTCCGCTGGGACCAATTTTTGTTTTTCAAAAACAAATGAGAGTCAGCTTTTTTTTTAAATAATTACCGCTTTACTAATATTGGAAGTTTCGGATTAAAGTGACTATTAAATTAACATTCGGTTATAATTGCGCGTTTATTTTAACACTTTTAAAATTTGGCATATAAACCCGTCATTTTTAAGTTGAGGGAAAACGCTGATGCTTTCGTGAGGATATCATTCCTCCGTATGGGCCTAGCAAGTATCTTCGGGGATCGAGTACCTTATGCTTTCGTGAGGATATCGTTCCTTCGTAGGGGCATAAGCGAATAGGTCCCCCTGAGTTGAACCCGGTTGAAAGGAGCCTATAATGGGTGATGACCGGGGCCTTGCTACTCTTAGTAGGAGACAATAAGGACAATTTGGGTACCTCTTAGCACCAAAATTGCATGTAGAGAATATAGAAAACCCACCATTTTAGAGCCACGCGGATAACCTAGGTACTTTAGACGATATGTAAATAGGGTTGTTTTGTTTGTTTATCGTATTTAATTTGACCCTTTATTTATGTATTTATTGATTTTAATCGGTACTGACTTGTTTCCTATTTTGTTTTTGTTTTTTCGCATATATCATCGCATTCGCATTACATAGGGTATTGATTCCCGAGTGGTTTCTCCCACAATAGAGATTGTTCATGATGGACCATGGGTTCTTTGACCTGACGATAGGAGGTTCAGTTTCGGAGTTTTATCCCGATGCTAGATTGGATACAGTAGAAGAATGATCATTCAGAGACTTCAGATCAGATTCGGCAAGCAATGTCAGTCCTGTTAGCAAGCAAGGTGGAGTACAAGAATTAAAGAAGCAAATGGCCGAGATGATGAACCAAATAAATGCTATGATGAAAGGTAAGCAGCCTGTCGAACTTAGAGAAGAATCAATCAAGGATCAGAATGTAAAACATAATGGTCAGAATGTTAAGATGGACAACACCGTTAAATATGACAAGTTGAATCATTTTGTGATTAATCTCAAGAAACAGACAGGTGGTATGTCTGGGGCAGAGACCCAGAAAATAGAAGCAAAACTAGGAGAAGCCCGAGAATCAAATGACGTAAAGAGGTATTGTCATATACCTGTGAGATACATTGGGCTACTTCTGTTGCTCATTGAAATGAATCTTATCATACCGGTGAAGTCTGTACCAAAGAGACATTCTTATCCGAAAGGTTACAACAGTCGTATCTGGTGCAGCTACCACATAGGGGATTTGGGTCATCACACTGAGAACTGTGGAGCCCTGAAGAACAGAGTTCAAGATCTTATTAGGATGTGAGTTTTGGGTTTCGAAGACGGACATCCACATTCTCTAATGAGCTAGCCATTGCCTGAGGGGCAAAGTCGAAGAAGGGTCAGTGCCCAGTCCAAGGTTCGGATAACACAGAAGTGGGTCACTCAAGTGAGACAAATTCAGGAGTCGAGAGTAAAAGCATCTCAGAAGATGAACTTGCATTCGAGTACGGCCAGCTCAAGTAGGAGAGGTACGATATGAATAAAATATCGAAGGGTATACAAGACGAGTACCATAAGTTGCACTTTGAATTCAAGAATGCCGGTTTGGGTGACACCTCTGAAGAATGAGTTAATGGCATGATTCAGCTGAAGAACGATTTAGAACGATGGAAGCAGAAATGCAAGACAAGTAAAAATAAAGCTAGATCATTGTCACAAAAGCTGAAAGAATCTGAGAGCCAACACGACATCCTCCAAGGTGAGTTGGAAAGCAGTCTGGCTATGGACGAGATCCTGAAATCAAGTCTGCAGCAAGAAGTGAAGGAATATCAAGCCCTTCAAATAGAAAATGCAGCACTCAAAGAACAGATGGAAAAGCTCAAGACTTCTTTACGTACCAGCGAGATTCGTACCGAAGCATACAAGCAGGTTAGGTATGAAAGTTTCAAAGGAGTAACTATCAAGCTACAAAAGGCCGAGTAGAAAATGCAGGAGAAAGACAAAGACATAAAAATTGTTATGACTCAAGCGCGACAAACGGCCCAACAGGTTGCAGACTTAGCTGACGCAACCGCGCCGATAAGCCAAAATATGGATCTAGCGTTGGACCGCGAAGGAAAGCTGACGGGACTATTGAATGAGGTTAAAAAATTAGGAGCTAGAGCTTACCGCTATCTGTAAAATCCTAATACCTGATGTAATGGAAGCTTTTGGTCTGAATGAAAGATGTTATATAGGGACAAATCACTTGCGAAATCAGTACTCCATTGCATTCATGCATTGCATTTACATCACATCCTTTACATTGTTTAATAATTTTATCATTGCTTGGTACTTCATCATTTAATTTATGGGGTTCAATGGTAGAACTAGTTGAAAAAATGGAACAAACTAAGGAGTTGAGGCTTGACTTGCTAGAAGAAAGAATCGATGAAGAGTTAAAGAAGAAATAAAAAGTAGATGTCTTCAATATGAGGGAACTATGCATAGTCCCTGATTTGGTTATTCCTTCGGATTTCAAGATTCCCAGATTTGCACTATATGACGGAACTAGCTGCCCAAATGTTCACTTGACCATGTTTTGCAGAAAAATGGAGGGATACATGAAGAATGAAGATTTGTTGATCCACTACTTCCACGATAGCCTGACGAGACCTGCAACAGTGTGGTATAACCGTTTGAGCAGAAACCAAGTTCGGTCATGGGGTGACCTTGCTAATACCTTCTTGAGTCAGTACAAATATGCTTTAGACTTAGCGCCCTGTCGTCAATTTTTTCAGAATGAGAAAATAAGACCAAATGAAAGCTTCAGGGAGTATGCACTAAGGTGACGATGTTCAGCAACCAAAGTCCAGCCTTCTATAGCAGAAGAAGAGTTGACTCTCATGTTCTATGCAACATTTTTCTCTCCTTTCTTCGATATGATGTTAGAGAGATCAAGAAGTAGATTCGAGGATTTTATGACAATTGAAGAGAGGATAGAATACTTTATCCAAGAAGGAAAATTAGGGTCTAAGTCTAAGGACCGAACTGAAGAAAAGGCAGATGAAGACAGAGAAGTAAATGAGTGTCACCTCTAAAGTTCTCGTGGCCGTAAAAGAAGAAGACATACTAACACTTCAGGATCATCAAGGAAAATTCCTCAGACGGATGCAAATTTGGAAGTGTTCAGAGTATCCATTCCAGACATATGGCCTCATCTGGTAGAAGGTCACTATCTCATTCCCAGACTGATGAAGATTACACCTGATTCATCTGCCCATAGCTTCGACTCGAGTAGCACATATAAATTCCACGTGGGGGCACCAGGGCATCCCACTAGAAAGTACATACCTTTACTAGATGAGATCAAGAAGCTGGTCAATAATGAGACCTTGACACAAGAACTGATCCAGCAGTGGAGAACCAAGGATATGGGGCAAGTTCACATAGTGCTAAGGAAACCAGAGATGTCTCTGCATTAGCAAACTTTCCTGAAGTAATTCAAAGGACCACCTTTGCTACATGTGGCCCACATGTGGTAAAGATCTTTTATGAAGGGGCATGCGTTGTGTTTGTTGATTTTTATTCCAATAAAGAACCCATTTTGCTTAACATACAATGTTCTTGAAAGCACACAGATGTGTATCTTTTCTCGCCGTCATAAGACACATGATATCAATTGCAAGATGTGACATTAGTTGGATGTTGTGATAACGATGATGTGTGATCTCCCCAACAGACTCTGGTCAGCAAAGCAAGACTACTACTATTTCGATGACATTCAATGATGAAAAAGCTCTAAATGTTAACCATATAGAGTTGCTCAAAATTGAAACTCTAATCGTAATTTTCTATGCACTAAAAAGTTGCAAAGCAAAACAGAACACATGTGTGGAATAAAAGAAAATAACAATATTAGGTGGATTAAATGAAAATCACTCCTATGTTCGAAGCCTGGTAATAGGTTTGTTCGGATAAGAGTGTGGAAATTTTGGGGCACTCCGCTGAAGCAATAAGGTTGCAATACACCATCCAAGTCAAGAAACCTTAGCTTAATGGGTGATGGTAATATTTTCAAATCGTGACTATGCCGAGTAACTTGGGGTAATGTTGTTTGCTACATCGTTGTCTTCAAGACAAAGGACTATGACGAGTTGATTCCCTCAAAAAATAATGATAAACGCGTGAAAAAAAGAAAAAAAAAAAAAAAAAAAAAAAGAAAAAAGAGAATAAGAAAGAAAAAAGAAAGAAAATGACCAATAGCATAAGTATAATTAAAAACACACAACCACCTAAAACTTTATTCTTAGAATGATATTTATGAATTCGAATGGTTAAACAAGTCCACCCTTTTAGGGCAAAGCAAATAATGAGAATTGAGAAAGAGTAGCATTCTGCAGCAACGCAGTAATCATGAGGATGAACCGAGTCGTCTGGGAAGACTTCACAGCCTTGAATCGCCACAGCATCCAAAATCCTTATGGATCCAAGCTATGCTTGAAATGATGGCTTGAATCTAAGACGCTCTTACACTTGATATCCAGAGCTCCTATTCTGTTTGTTATACTTAGATATTGATTTCAAGATCTTGTATGTTAATCTAAATGACACTCTTCAGTGGAATGTCAATCAACAAATTGAAAATTTAAAACAACAAAGATTTTCATGTATTGCTTCAGAGATAAGATTCAGAACATAAGGTCGCGGATATTATAGGGCACTTAATCAGAGAAACGACCCTTTAATGTATAAGATAAAGATGATGACAAGAATATATGTGTCAGACAGCTCAAGAGCAGGAAGCGGGTTTCAGATATGATGCCTTGGTTGGTTCAAGGAAATAAAGAACGAGCCAGGACGAGAATGAGGTCACAAAAGACGAGAGAAGGTAAGAGATAAACATTGATTCTCCAAAGAGTTAGAGCATAGGGATCGAGAGATGGTTTACGTCAAGAAGCAACAAGAATATTGAATTTTAGAAATTAAGTTCAGAGCATTGAAGCATTTTGCTCGCCCCGATGATGAAACTGAAAAATGCTCCGAATGTTGGGTCAAGGAATTTGAAGATAATCAAGCTCACGATTGATTGGGGGCAATGCAGAACATGAAGAATGGGAAAAAAATCCCTACACAATAATGATATAGAGAATAGGATGAGCTTATTTGTGAAATGGGTAGAGACCCCGAAGAAGAAAGACAATTGCTTGTGCAAAAGAGCAAGAGTGGGTATTCAATTGATAAAGAATATATTGATAAAAATGAAGATCAAAGCAAAAAAAAAAAAAAAAGAAAAAATCTAAAAAATGACTTTTTAGGGCATAGAATTTAAAAAATATATTTAAAAGAAAGAGAGGGAGAAAAGAGAAAAAAAAGAAGAAAGAGAGTAAAAAAGAAAGAGAGAAGAGAAAAAAAGAAAGAAAAAAATCATTGCATGCATCATATAGATAGAGGCGTGTCAATTTTTGTTTGTTTTAGACAGGTATTTAAAGAATTATCAAAAAATTTTAAGAAGTAAATCATATTAAAGAAAGACAGATGACAGCAGCCATAGTAGCGTGAAGCCAGATGACGGTAGCCATAATTGCGTAAAACCGAATATTAAGTCTTTTGGGCCATTAGTAAGACCTTCGGGCATGATGATAAGTCCTTCGGGCCACCAGTAAATCTTTTGAGCATGGTGATAAGTCTTTCGGGCATGATGCGGCAGCCATAGTAGCGTGAGGCCAGATGACGATAACCATAGTAGCGTAAAGCCGGATATTAAGTTAATCAGGCAATCAGTAAGACCTTCGAGCATGATGATAAGTCCTTCGGGACACCAGTAAGTCTTTCGAGCATGGTGATAAGTCATTTGGGCCATCAATAAGTCATTCGGGCATTATGCGGCAACCATAGTAGCATGAGGCCAGGTGACGGTAGCCATAGTAGCGTGAAGCCAGATATTAAGTCCTTCAGGCCATCAGTAAGACCTTCGGGCATGATGATAAGTCATTCGGGCCATCAATAAGTCATTCGGGCATGATGCGATAGCCATAGTAGCATGAGGCTAGATGACGGTAGCCATAGTAGCGTGAAGCCATATATTAAGTCCTTCGGGCCATCAGTAAGTCTTTCGAGCATGGTGATAAGACCTTCGGGCCGTCAATAAGACTTTCAGGCATGATGTCAAGCTATCCTTTTGAATGCCGATACGAGTATGAATTGAGTCATAGAAGGGAATAAAGCTTGATCCAGAAGAACACGTGATTCCGAAGCTACAAATAGGGAAGTCAGATAAAAATGAGTGCTTTTGGTCTTTGCTTTGTTCTCGTTCCACAAGAACAAGCAAAGAAGGGAAATTGTAATCACTCATTTCTATCTGGTTTGTAAATATTGTTAATATATTAGTATAATAATTAATGGATGTTATTATTGCATGAATATCTTTAATCATGAGGATGAACCGAGTCGTCTGGGAAGACTTCACAGCCTTGAATCGCCACAGCATCCAAAATCCTTATGGATCCAAGCTATGCTTGAAATGATGGCTTGAATCTA
The DNA here is from genome assembly GCA_019671005.1 of Hibiscus mutabilis. Lineage (NCBI taxonomy): Eukaryota > Viridiplantae > Streptophyta > Magnoliopsida > Malvales > Malvaceae > Hibiscus > Hibiscus mutabilis. The sequence goes on from CM033737.1 coordinate 45,916,010, forward strand.
AGACGCTCTTACACTTGATATCCAGAGCTCCTATTCTGTTTGTTATACTTAGATATTGATTTCAAGATCTTGTATGTTAATCTAAATGACACTCTTCAGTGGAATGTCAATCAACAAATTGAAAATTTAAAACAACAAAGATTTTCATGTATTGCTTCAGAGATAAGATTCAGAACATAAGGTCGCGGATATTATAGGGCACTTAATCAGAGAAACGACCCTTTAATGTATAAGATAAAGATGATGACAAGAATATATGTGTCGACACACTCAAGAGCAGAAGCGGGTTTCAGATATGATGCCTTGGTTGGTTCAAGGAAATAAAGAACGAGCCAGGACGAGAATGAGGTCACAAAAGACGAGAGAAGGTAAGAGATAAACATTGATTCTCCAAAGAGTTAGAGCATAGGGATCGAGAGATGGTTTACGTCAAGAAGCAACAAGAATATTGAATTTTAGAAATTAAGTTCAGAGCATTGAAGCATTTTGCTCGCTAGATGATGAAACTGAAAAATGCTCCGAATGTTGGGTCAAGGAATTTGAAGATAATCAAGCTCACGATTGATTGGGGGCAATGCAGAACATGAAGAATGGGAAAAAAATCCCTACACAATAATGATATAGAGAATAGGATGAGCTTATTTGTGAAATGGGTAGAGACCCCGAAGAAGAAAGACAATTGCTTGTGCAAAAGAGCAAGAGTGGGTATTCAATTGATAAAGAATATATTGATAAAAATGAAGATCAAAGCAAAAAAAAAAAAAAAGAAAAAATCTAAAAAATGACTTTTTAGGGCATAGAATTTAAAAAATATATTTAAAAGAAAGAGAGGGAAAAGAGAAAAAAAAAAGAAAGAAAGTAAAAAAAAAGAAAGAGAGAAGAAAAAAAAAAAAAAAAAATCATTGCATGCATCATATAGATAGAGGCGTGTCAATTTTTGTTTGTTTTAGATGTGTATTTAAAGAATTATCAAAAAATTTTAAGAAGTAAATCATATTAAAGAAAGACAGATGACAGCAGCCATAGTAGCGTGAAGCCAGATGACGGTAGCCATAATTGCGTAAAACCGAATATTAAGTCTTTTGGGCCATTAGTAAGACCTTCGGGCATGATGATAAGTCCTTCGGGCCACCAGTAAATCTTTTGAGCATGGTGATAAGTCTTTCGGGCATGATGCGGCAGCCATAGTAGCGTGAGGCCAGATGACGATAACCATAGTAGCGTAAAGCCGGATATTAAGTTAATCAGGCCATCAGTAAGACCTTCGAGCATGATGATAAGTCCTTCGGGATACCAGTAAGTCTTTCGAGCATGGTGATAAGTCATTTGGGCCATCAATAAGTCATTCGGGCATTATGCGGCAACCATAGTAGCATGAGGCCAGGTGACGGTAGCCATAGTAGCGTGAAGCCAGATATTAAGTCCTTCAGGCCATCAGTAAGACCTTCGGGCATGATGATAAGTCATTCGGGCCATCAATAAGTCATTCGGGCATGATGCGATAGCCATAGTAGCATGAGGCTAGATGACGGTAGCCATAGTAGCGTGAAGCCATATATTAAGTCCTTTGGGCCATCAGTAAAACCTTCGGGCATGATGATAAGTCCTTCGGGCCATCAGTAAGTCTTTCGAGCATGGTGATAAGACCTTCGGGCCGTCAATAAGACTTTCAGGCATGATGTCAAGCTATCCTTTTGAATGCCGATACGAGTATGAATTGAGTCATAGAAGGGAATAAAGCTCGATCCAGAAGAACACGTGATTCCGAAGCTACAAATAGGGAAGTCAGATAAAAATGAGTGCTTTTGGTCTTTGCTTTGTTCTCGTTCCACAAGAACAAGCAAAGAAGGGAAATTGTAATCACTCATTTCTATCTGGTTTGTAAATATTGTTAATATATTAGTATAATAATTAATGGATGTTATTATTGCATGTATATATATAGTATTATTATGTGTGTTTATTATGTACGTGTGACTAATATGTATGTGGTATAAGTGTGTCGTATGTACGTTTGCATGTTATGTATGCTTAATTGTTCATATGTATAATGTATGTATATTTATATTAATTAGGTGTGTGAGCAAATATATGTATGTACATATTATGTGTTTGAATGTTATGTGATATACATGTTAATTACGTGTATGATTGTATGCACGTGTGTTTGTATATTATATTAATGAAGAATGTGTTACATATATTAAGGTTTGCATGTGTGTTCGTATGTCATACGTATATGTGTACGCATATGTATGTACATATGTATTATCGAATTATTATTATTATATATAAACAGATAATATATTAAAAACCCCAATAAATAATTAAAAGTTCAGTCCATATTACAAACCCAATTATATTTACAGATCCAATCGGCCCAAGCCCAATAACCCTAAAAAACCTAAAACATAAATATGATACAAAAACCCTAATTCCCTTTTATTTTGCGCAGCCAAAGGAGAGCCGTCAGATCAAGTCTTTATCCAACGGCTATGATCGACCCGAGCTTATCTAGCTGGCGCGAGTGAAGAACACGCGCAAATCATCCATATTCTCACTCGCGTGTACGTTACACGCACGAGACTGGTCATCTTCCATGCGCCACGTGCCTTGATCATGTGTTGCCACATCGTCTCGCAAATCGTTCATCTTTGAGTGATCTTAGCCGTTATATCAGATCAAATCCAACGGCGGAGATTCAATCTAGCTGAAATAATTTTTTACTCTGATGGCACTACTCCACCGTATGCTTGCCCCTTACCGACCTCTCACCAACTGAACATGCACAAAGAAAAAATCAAAGTCAGATCAAAAGTATGGGCAACCATCAACCACAACAGATATTAGGTTTTTATACATGTATTTCAGATTTTAAAAAATGGGGTTAATTCAAAAAATATAGAGATTATGGGAGAAAGCAAGACAATACAAAGGGTTGTTTGGTCCGAACCAGTGGGTTTAGATCCAAAAAATATATGTATTTGTAAGAAATAGCTTTGAAGAGAAATAAAAAAAGGTATTTTCAAAGTTTTTTTCGGATCTGATTTTTCTTTCTCTTTTGAAACCCTTTTTGTTTCTTGTTTAATCAAAAGTTAAAAAGAAAAGGGTGAGAGGTATACCATGGTGAGGCCGCCGTCGTTGCTCGCCGATAGGCCGCCAATGACCGGTTCTGGCGAGATAGCGGCGCGCCGTCGAGGGATTGAGAGGAAAATAGGTTAGGGTTCATGTGTGAGTTTATTTATTATTGAATCTGATACATGAAAGAAAAACCCCTATCTTAATATGTTTTAAACCAAGACGCGTGAAAAGACGTAATTTTGAAGCAACCCGACCCGCGGTGACCCGGGTACCCGGGAAGGATCCGCGTTTTTTGGCAAATGGTCTAATTGTACGAGAGGTCCTCTTCTCATTCCCGCTTTTATTTTTGGTCATGGGTTAATTGCAATTCCAATCCATGTTCTCTGTTACCGCATTCTTTTTCACCCTTTTTTATTCCAATTCAGCATCTATATTTTGCTTTCATTCAATTTGGTCCCAAAATTAAATTGAATCATATTTTAAATGGCTTATTTACCCTCAAAGTCCTTTCGTGTTTTGAGGTTTTTCACTCCGAGCTTGCCCCTTGATTTATTTGCATCTCCAGTCCCCGCAGGTTTATATCGAATTATAATTAGGTCCCAAATTGTGTTTTTTCTTCTTTTGTTTCGAGTGTTCTGGTTTTCTTTTGACTCCATTTCAGTCATTTTTTTATGTCACATAATTGTGGTTATTTGTTTATTATTAGGTTTTGTGGTATGGTAATTTTGCTCTCAATGTTTTTATCTATGTCCTTGTATCATATTTATCTATGTTTTTTTAATGCAATATATATTTTATCACGTGCTTTTGTGTTTTAATTTATTTCGTTCGTATTATGTACATATCTATTTCATATGTTACGTCTAGTTTCGTTTGCACATCTTGTTTATATATTTCTTCATGTGTTTTATATATGTTGGTTGGCATATTATGTGTATTTATTTGTATTTTTATAACATATGTATTATCACGCTTGTATATCTTTTAGTTTATTTGTTCATGTCGTATACTTTTGTTTTATTAGGTGATCATGTTTAGCTTATTTATTTATCACGTAGAATGAATTCTAACATGTTTTATTTGTGTTTTGCATTTTGGGTTACATATTAAAAATGGGTGATTTTTGTTACGTATTAATATCATGACGTGTCTTAATTTATGCATGTAAAGTGTACCGCATGATAAGGGTTTTAGTGTATTTTTGTGGTGTTGTTGATTTGTTAATTTCGTACCCTTTTTATGTTTATGTCATGCATGTTATAGTTGCGGTTCATTTTAATGTGTTTAAGCATGTTAAGACTAATTAGTCTAATTTTGGAAGCATGTATTTTCTTGTTCATATTTTATTTTGTTTTATTTTTATCATCATGATATGTTATGTTCATGCATTTTAATTATTTTTGTTTACTATTATAATATTCATGTTTTAATACCAAGTCAATATGAATGTTTTTTTTTTTTATGTTTTCTAAGATTGCATAATGGTATATTATTTGTCAATGCGGTGCCCTTTTATTCGACCGTAAACGTGACCAGTATCAAGCGTAGTGATGGTGGTCTTTCGGTTTACTCTCAAATAACAGAGCCTTTAAATCTACTCGCACTTATAACCAATTTTTAATTTAATTGTCACATTAATCTGGAAAATCTAATATTAATAAAGCGGTAATTATTAAAGTACTAATTTTGGGCGGTGTGGGGTGCTAATCCTTCCCCATCCGTAACCGACTCTCGAACCCGACAGTTTTTTAATCTCTGGTTTTATGGTGTCCGCCCTACCTCAGTGGCCGGTGATGACTCTATTTTTTAAAAATAAAATATGATTTTTTTCTAAAACCCCACGTAATACATGTTTTTAAATGCCCGAAAGACCCCAAACCCCTTAAAATCTCGTTTTTTAGCGTAAAAAAGGGATATCGCTACAATTACACAGAAAATTAATGGGTGACATATAATAATAACAAAAATTAAATTAGTTAATTCTAGTTGTTAGTATTGTCTTAAATAGTTTACGGCCTCATTACCTTTTTTTTAAAGAGATTTTTTTTTCTATAAATCTTTTTGATGTCCTAAAGTTATTTATTTATTTTGATGAAACACTAGTACGGTTGTTTAATCTATCTTACTTTTGAGACTCTTGACGTGAAATTGAACAGTCAAAGAGTCGATTCAATAGTACTTATCACGAAATTATTATCTCTTTTCAGAAAACATCTAATAGAATATATAATCTCACCGCATTTATATCTCAAAAATTAAATTTATATTTTCAATATAAGATTAATGTCTCTCATTTTTTAAGAATTGATAATTGACAAGAAAAAAATCTTCATTAATATATATATATAAAGCAAACTCTATTTTCTAATTTCAACAGAAAAAAACAAGAAGATAAACATTATCCCAACCCAAGTTTATAATTAGGCAACTTATGGTTACATACATGGTGAATCGAAACCCAGCAAAATCTGCTTTAAAATGGGACATTTCCCGTAACCCCGAATAAATAAATCACAAAATCTAGAACCCTATTTATTTGATTTAATCCACAGCAAAAGAGAAACCCTCTTATCAAAAGGAAAAAGAACACAGTAATGACTATTTCTCTCAAGTCAGCAGCAGCAGCAGCAGCAGCAGCAGGTTTTCTCCAGTTAAAGAACCACAATACTCTCTCTCCTCCATCTCGGTTTCCCTCCGGCAAAGCTTTTGTTTCAACCAAGAGATTCACTCCAATGGCTGCCATAACCACTGCTCGAACTCTGGGCCTCTCTGATACTTTTTCTAAATTGAAAAAACAGGGAAAAGTAAGCATTTTCCCCCTTTTGACTTCATGGTATTCATTTACTGCTGTAATTTGAGTAGAAGAGATTGATTGTATAGTTTTATTATGTCATAAAGATTCCAAATTTATATTCTATTCATCTGTTTTTGCATGTTATATTTCTGGGTTTCAAGTTTAATTTAAGCTTGCATTTGAGGAATCATGGGTTTGCTAGGATAATATTCCTTGTTGAATTAATTCTTTCATGAGTTATATCAGTAAGGTATCCAGAGTTTAATTGACCCTTTTTTACGACTTTGACCTTCATTGCCTTATTAGATTGGGTTTGAGATGTGGTTGTTTGATGATGTAAATTTTATAACACCTTAGCCATTGGTAAGCATTTTGTTTGATGAAAAAATACCTCAGTTTTTTTTTTTGAAAATTCAAGAAAAACTATCAAGGAAGGATGAAAAATGTTTATGCTCAATGGCATGAAATTTGTACTTGCAAGTCTACAACACCTTAGCCATTGATTGCCAAAGGTTGCTGTCTGGTCTAACAAGCATTTATTTCCGAAGGTTGCATTCATCCCATACATCACAGCTGGGGACCCTGATCTTTCAACAACATCAGAGGCTCTTAAGCTTCTCGACTCATGTGGCTCAGACATAATTGAACTGGGTGTTCCGTATTCTATCCTCTGGCTGACTGTCCGGTAATTCAGGTCTGTTAACAATGTAGATCTTTTTTCGTGAATCTTTTCATTTGTTTTTCATATATCTTAGTTATGTTTCTTTGTTTAGGCGGCGGCTACGCTTTCGTTGGCAAAAGGAACCAACTTTAATGCTATTCTTTCAATGTTGAAGGAGGTAGGACTAGTGCCCAGTGCCATGGCCCCTATGTTTACTTCCTAACTCAAGGGTTATATTATAATTATGTATTTTTAAATTGTGCAGGTGGTTCCTCAGTTATGTTGCCCGATTGCTCTGTTTACATATTACAACCCAATTCTGAAGCGTGGGGTTGAGCAGTTTATGTGCACTATAAAGGACGCTGGCTTACATGGTTAACATGTTATGCTTTTGCTTAATTTAAATATCTTCTCTATTCTATTATCCCCCATGACTTGATTCAATTTAAATCTGCAAATTCTAGGTTTTGCATATGATTTATTCTGTATTTATATCATTTGGTGCAAAGACTCTCCTATGTTTCTCATACTCTAATCGATCAGGCTATATCTTCCGGGGATTGTTTAGTACATTATTCCTGCATATAAGTGCCATTGCAATTAATCAACTGGACAAGTAATTGTTATGTAACCGAATACTGCTTTTGTAACTGTTGAATGTTAATTGTGCTATAGTCAAGCTTTTGATTGTTTTCTAGACTTGTTCCTTTGCTCAATCTGCATATTTGGCTTCATTTGTAGCCATAGTTATGATTATGCTTTCTTCTTAAATTGTTAGGGTTTTATTAAGATAAGTTGAACTATGTTGTTGCTTGTGCTGCTTTTGTTTATATCTTGGGATTTTTTTTTATCTTATCCAAAACTTAGGCCTGATATCTGTCACTCGAAGCTTTTTCGTTGTGGAGATTAGCATGTTTTGCTCTTATTCGGTTATTCCCTTCAAGACTCCCAACATTTGTATGATGTGCTTACCTCAATAATTCCATAAACCCTTGCAGGACTCGTTGTTCCGGATGTCCCCCTCGAGGAGACTGAAATTTTGAGAAGAGAAGCTCTCAAAAATAAGATCGAACTGATACACCCCCACTATAAGCATATTCTTAGCTGGCTTAACTACAGAATCGGATATTTGAAGGCAACATTAGGAACCGATTAGCGATCTGACAAACCATAGCAACATTTAGTTTTTGCAACCCTAACTGTTATTTTCCATACTGCATCATATGCCTTCCCCTTTTTCTTTTCTGGAATAAAAGTCGGTCTAATACGACTTATCTGCTTGTGTGGTTAAGGTACTGCTTACAACACCAACTACACCGAAAGACCGAATGAAAGCTATTGTTGAAGCATCAGAAGGATTTGTGTATCTTGTAAGATCCTCTTACAAATTTGATAACACTTTTTATCAGTTCTTTTTATGTCAAGTTTGTGACGAAGAAAAATTGAACTTTGATAAGTTACTTTTTACAACTATCTTGATATTTCCTTTTCTGCTGAAAATTCAGGTGAGCTCAATCGGAGTTACTGGTACACGTACATCTGTAAGTGATCGGGTTCAGACCCTTTTAAGCGACATTAAGGAGGTTTGTATTGACAAGAAGAGTCACTAACTAGAATGCCAATTATTAAACCAGACTGTTCTTAGTTCATTTGTCGAAGTCATGATAAATATCTTTCGGATTTAGGCAACAATTAACGAACTTTTATGATAAATATCTTTCGGATTTAGGCAACAATTAACGAACTTTTATGAGATTCTGACGGTTGAAGCCCCCTTTTACTTGCATTTTGAAGCCTTTTAACTTTTCTATGGCAGGCGACAACCAAGCCTGTTGCAGTTGGCGTTGGCATATCAAAACCTGAACATGTGAAACAGGTAGGTTTTCGAAACACACAACTTGATCCATGTGTATCTTCCAAGTTTTTGCTTCTATGTGGATGTTAATAACATGAGCAGAGCATGTCGTGATTGACAGGTATGGGGAGCGGCGGACGGTGTGATTGTTGGTAGTGCGATGGTGAAGCTGCTGGGCGAAGCTAAGTCTCCCGAGGAAGGATTGCATAATTTTTTTTTATACAGTCCTATACAAATTTTTACAAAAATTGTAAGAATTTATGTAATTATACAAATTTTATCACATTTTAGTCTCATCTTAAATTGGCTCATTTTAGAATTTTCCCGGTGCCTTTAAACACGTCGAGTGATGGTCTTTTAATTTTTTATAATATACAAAATTAAAAAATCAAAAAATATAAATATTAGCATATATTAAAAAATAAAACAAACATTGATCGTAAGATGGACATGCATATTAAAAATATTTAAAGAAAACTATATTTAAACTTTACAAAAGTACAAACAAATGCAGAGTATATAATTTTTTCTAAAATAAATTGTAATATATGTAATTTTAAAAATATAAAAATAATTTTTTTTATAAAGGTCATGTTTGATAAATAACAGTTTTAGTTAAAATTAGAAGTTTAAACTAATATTAGAGGTTTGACAAGCCAAATTCACTAATTTGAATATTTGGTGAATAGCGAATTGAAGTAAAACCTATAATTTAAAAAAGCTGCTAATAAAACTTTTTGAGATTAAAAAAATTGACATAAAAGTTATAAAAATTATTTTACCCTTAACAATTATAAAAAATATCCAAATAACCTAAATTTAATATTTCTATTTTAATTCGCCATCACATATTTACATTATAACATTTGTAAACTAATATTTTTTTATTATCACTTATTTATATTTGTATTCAAATTTAATAATAAATTATATTATATTATATTAAAAGTAATTATATAAATAATAAATTAAGATATAGTTCCTTCAAATATGCTTAGTAATATTATATTAAAAAATTATTTTTATAATTTAATTAATATTAATAGATACAAAATATTAATAACTAATAAATTCAAACAAGTATCGAATATAATCATGTTCTTATATGTTATTTTTCTTATTTAAATAATCAAACAGCTATCAACTGTTAGTTAATTTTACCAAACACTTTGATATAATTAATTAATACAATCAGCTAGTCAAATCAACTAATGCAATCGGCTATCAATTAATTATCAAACAAAGCCAAAATATGTGATTTCAAAACAGCTTCACATTTTTATAAAATATTTGAAAACTTCAAAAATAAAGTATTACTAACATTTTAACTTAAAACTCAAACAACATCACACGATCAGTCAACATTGATCAACAATGGTCAGAGACAACTATATATAATTACTAAATAATTTAACTTTTTTTTTTTAATATTTTGAGTAAGAATCAGTGTAGCTATACTAAAATTAGCATTAAGCAATGAAAAATAAACAACCATTACAAACAATAAGTGTTTTTATAGACTTGCCTATTCCAAGTCAAACCTCAAAATCCTACACATTCAATCCACACCCAAAAATGATTCAACATGATTTAATCATAAAACTTAATGAGTTGAACTAACTAAATCTTAACACGAAACAACCTGAATCTAAAATGATCCTGAGAAATGGTTAATTCCTTAAGTTTCCTAGTTGACACACAAACAACGCAAAATGATGTAATATTTAAAATGTAGAAGCCTTCCTTTTGAGAGACAAACCATTTCGTGCTTCTATAAACAGGAAAAGGCACAAACACGTGATTCCTCCCAAACAAGAAATTAAAAACCAAGACAACTAAAAGTCCTAGAGGAAAAATGACTTGAAATCAGAAGTTCTGAGAACATAATTTAACTATGACCATATGTAACAACAAATACGTAACCAACCATGTAGTTGAATTGATTAAAAAAAGTATCACAAGGAATACATTTAAATTAACAATTCTAAAAGGCATGTTCCTTATTGAGCATCAGATCTTGTTCGTCCACTCTTTATCAGACAGTAGATAAACCCCGGTCAGACTAAGCATAATTTGGCTAATTCAGATATCCTAAGGTGAGCGTGAGTCATAGAAAGCAAATAACCAGTGAACCTTTGATGTTGGTGGTGAATAAATGATCAATAGCAAGTAAGCAACTATTAAAAATGTTGACAAGAGTTTGACAAAGGCCATACTCGAAAGGCAAGTTTTTCAAATAATAGTAATAAAACTAAAGAGCATACTTGAGTCTACAATAAGATAATTTGTCTTCCCCCGCAAGTCAACATTACCCACACCAGCCAGCAGAAAACCAACCACCGTGTCCTATCCCAATAAATTATAGTATATCAGACAGGTCGAATCAAGTGCATTGAAAATCACATGCAACGACATGATCATCGTATTAACAACATTAGTAGAACATAAACTCATCAAACCATGCCATACACATACTCTTATTCTTGCTACGGTCTTCTAACAAAATGAGGAAATGTGGTAAATGACAGAATAAATATGTTTTTGGCGAATTCAATAAACTGTATGGCAACTAGTGAACTTTTCCTATAACTTACCAGAATCATTCAGAAAATGCAAAACTCGTCATGAGATTCATGGTGTTATGAACTTATAGCGACTTGCCATATAGCTAAATCTAAATGGTATTTACTATTCGTCCCCATAAAAAAAGCACAATGAGTTTATATCTCAGATAGCACAGCTAAATCTGTATCAAAATGTGAACTTTTCCTATAACATTCCGGAATCATTCAGTAAATTGCAAAGTCGTCAGGAAGTTTATGGTCTGCAATGAACTTAAAGATAATTAATCATAGAGCTAAATCGGAATGGTATTTACTTTTCACACTCATCAAAAACAAAGAACAGATTAAGCTGAGTTCGCAGATCGGTGCTATTAAATCCAAGCAACACGCATCAAACGTGTACCAATCCACCCGGTAGCTGCTTCAGTTGATGTAACTTATCCATTCTTTTAAAGAAAAACCCCCAAATAAAACCTTTTCTCAGTTTATTAAGTCTGTTAGTCATAAAAAAATTAGACAGTGCAGAGTTAATTCTTGACCGGCGAATTTATAAGAGAAAACAGTAATACAATGACAGAAAAAACGGCAAAAGGAGCCAAGATCTGTTTACTGATTTAGGCAGGCTCAAAAAGAAATACTCACCTCATCGGCAATCATTGCAATAAGAGCTGAGTTGCTAGTCTGTTCGCCATTAACAAGTTATTTGAACTACAAAATCAAAAGATTGTTTTGAAGCTAAGCTCTCGACTAGATTTTGGATCAAATATGCTGAGATAAAGAAATCTACCTTTCTCTTATGAATCGCCTGCGCGTGTTTTCGGCGTTCGATTTGAAGGATTTGAAGGATACTATTGTACTCCAGAAATTATTTTCTGTTATATAGTAAGTAATATTAAAATGTTATAAAATATATAAAATAATATTAATTTGGGTTTATATTTTGAAATAAAAAAGTTTGAATTGATAAATTCGTGATTTATTTACAATACTTTCTCTTGTTTACCGATAAATCCGGCACCTTTATGTACCGAATCTTATCGCAATTGAATCGAATGTTATGTTCATTTTCTGACCTTTTTTATACACGAAGAAACAACTAAAACATCAAGCTTGTCTTGATAGGAATTCATGTGGAAGAGAGGTAAACACTTGCATTCCACCATTGAAGTTTATCCATCTGCAGTCAACGTAAAACACACTTTAATTGTAACTATATCAACATAATATAGACTGAAATATTTAATAAAGTATTTATTTTGAGATTCATTAATTGGTCGAGTGTTAAAAAATAGAATGAGTCTACCACGTGTGTCGCACATCGCTAAACACTATTAAATTAATTAATAAAGATTAAAAATCTCGATGACTCAACATACAATTAATAATTATTTAAAATAAAATTTTAATTAAATTATTTATCATATATATTATATTTTCAATCTTTATTTTCAAATAATTAGATCAAATACCAACCATAGTCACTCTCTAAATTAAAAAAACATAATTTTTTTCCTTTGTCATTTCAGCCGCCGCCGCTGTTAGTCATTGTTCGTCGACGAAATTATCGTCGTTGCGCTTCCTTCCATGCTACAGCCTGACCGTTGTCCCCCGTCGTTCGTGCAACAAATCCTGTAAGGTTTTAATTTGAGAATTAAAAAAAACAAAAACCTTACTGGATTTGCTATGAGAACAGTAGGGCTCGAAGGTGGTCAGGCTGCAGTAAGGACGAAGGCATGGTGGCGGCAATCTCGCCGACGGGCGATGACTAACGGCGGTGATGGTTGGAATGACAAAGAAAAAAATTTAAAATTTTTTAATTTCGGAATTGACTATAATTAGTATTTGATCTGATTATTTGAAAATAAAGATTAAAAAAATATAATATATATGAAAAATAATTTAATTAAAATTTTTAAATAATTATTAATTGTTTGTTGAGTCCTTAAAATTTTTAATCTTTATTAATAAATTTAATAACGTTTATTAGTGTTCAATGTTAGTGGTGTTCAGCGGTGTTCGACGCTAATTGTTGAATTTTCTTAAAAAAATCATATTTTTTAATATTATATAGATTATGAAAAAAATAAGGCACTGGTTTTTAAGAAAAGGAAATCATTTGTCTAGTTTGCTTCATATGCATATGTGTACTGTTAGATTTAAAGAGCAACTTTAATATCCAAGATTGTTTTCACTAATAGTGTAATTACCTAATATCAATTTTATACAAATTAAATTATTTACGTTTATAATACGTAAATTAAATTACTCTCTCAACTACAATTCATAAATCATACCATATAATCACATTAAAATATTAAAAGAATTACAATACATAAATAACGAACATAAAAATTATTATAACGTAAAGATCCTCTCTGTAAAAAAAATATATGAATAACTCGAATGTTTATTAATTAGTTGATCAAATTTTAAATTTGATGAGTCTCATTCTATATGATATATATATCCATATTAAGAAATATACATATATATATCATATATGATTATAAAAAATTGTTCAAATTAAAATTAATTAGTGCTGCATCACTAAAAATATTTATTATTAGTTTAAACGAAAATTTGAATAAATTAACTCAAAAAATTTAAATAAAATTTAAATTATAAAATAAAATTCATAAATACGACAAACTTGAACAAAATTTCCTCGACTATTCACCTCTACTTTTAATTCCATTAATACAAACAAAATTCCGATAAATGGGCCCCACATTCACACTTGTCCCTAAAAACGAACAATTTTCACGGGCTCCACACATCTTTCCCTCCGTTTCCGGGCCTTTGCGCACAGATCAATGAAGGCAAAATCAAGTGTTCCAAATTCCAGGAATAGCCATCCTCGTCAGCCACTGGTAAGTTAACAAGTCTACGAAAGACCAGGCTGTATCCACGTGTCGTATTATTAATGGGTTTAATTGTAACCCACAAAGCAGCAGATGATTGCTGTTTGTTCCCGCATAAATGGTAAAAACAGGAAGACAGAAAAAAGACAAGTTGCAAATTGCAAATAGAGAAGAAAGAGAAAGAAAAAAGATTTTACCGAAAACGATGAATAGTGTTCTCTCAGTTGACGATTTCTCCGACTTTTTCTGGGCGGCTCCGGCGGTGGGGATGAACCGGAGCCAATCGGAGTGGGCGTTGGAGAAGTTTCTAGAAGAATTTTCTGGTGCGTGTGTGGCGATACCGGGGTCACGTGCGGGAGAGAATGTGATTGGTCCGTCCTTGGCAGCACCTCAGCCGTCTGTTTCGAAAGCTGACAAGGTTAATGGGGATGGTGGAGTGGTGGAGGTCAAACAGCTTAATAATCATAACCCTCCGCCGTCTGTTTCGACGCCGATCGTCCCGTTTGACTCGGATGAGTACATCGCGATCCTCAAGAACAAACTCCATCAAGCCTGCGCTGCTGTTGCTCTCTCTCGTGTATTTCTCTCTCTCTAATCTTTTAATTTTCCATTTGGATTTTTATTTTTTAAAAAAGATAAATGTTACTATATTGCAAACAAATTATTCAGGCAACCTGTGAAGGCAGAAAGTTCGTCTGCCAAAGCTGAAAATCAAGCGCTTCAATCGGGATCAGATGTTCAAGGTAAGCATTTGCAATAGCATGCCCCCGATTTGATATTTCTTTAGAAGGAAAAATCTGCATATGATTCCCGCCATCAGTTTTTTAGATTTTTCATCTGTTTTAAATTTTCATTTCTGATGTTGTGTTCAACTAGTAATTTTTTTGGTATGGCAATTCGAATCAGTTCAATCAGAGGTAAGGGTCAGAGGTCTAGTGGAATGTCCACTTAGAGTTTATATTGGGTGATTAACAGCGTCTTCCTTATAAGCTTGTGTTGTTGCAAACTTGCAATAGTAGGTTGCATTCACTAAACATTAACTTCAGATTGAACGAAGTACTAGGCATGTCTATATGGGATTGAATTGAATGTAGTTCATCTAATCTGACTTGCTGGGGTCGGCTATGCAGAATGAAAGACTCAAATGTTTTTCTAGTTTGCTCCCTTCTAAGATAACTCCAGCAATGCTTGTTTCATTCTCATCTGTTGCAGGAGCCATCATGCATATATCATTCGTGATTTTGCCTAAGAATAGTAATAGTGCATGTTTTCACGGAGTGCAATGTGATTAATTCTCCAAGTTAATCGTGTTTAAAGAGAGAAGTGAAGAAAAATGAGAAAACAATGGAGGGATACATAAAAATGGTTTCTTTACTAGATTTTCATAAATTTTATTAGTTCCACATTAACTTTAGGTAGGCATTCAAACAAAACAAGTAACATGCCCTGTTTATATAATTTTTTTCTTCACTTCTTCTTTTAACCTACTTTTTCTTCACATTTTCTAAGATCTGGCGGTAAACAATATACTAAAGAACTCTTGAGCTCTTTATTCAATATCACCTCTTCCTGTAATTACTTATAATTGTATCTTGCTGCTTTTTCTTCATACAAATTCCATCACTGTAGGGTCCTTAAAGACACATGAACAGGTTGAACCTGATACTGGTATTTCAGCTGTTTCAACTACACACAAAAAATCAGGGACACAAGTGAGGCAAACCGCAAGTGGATCGTCAAGAGAAGATTCAGATGACAGTGAACTTGAAAGAGATACTGAAACCACCGAAAACATAGATCCGGCTGATGCAAAGCGTGCAAGGAGGTAACCATGTTTGTATTGTTTTGTTGTATTATTGATTGGTTTGAGTTGTTTGGAATTCTCTCTGTTCTGTTTGTTATTATCTTTTGCTTAACATGTTTGTTTTCCTTTTCTCTTTTCCTTTGTCCTAATTAAGTGGTAGATCTTCTCTTTTAATCTTTAAGTATCGCTGCTTTCAGAGGAAAGAAAAACTCCCTAGTAATAGCTATAATAGCTAATTTGCTATCTTGGAAGAATCAAATAAATATTTAGCAAATAGAACTTAAGCTTGTCCCTTGCCTTACTACCAGATGTGTGAATTAATACATTCTTACTAAACTCAATTTTTATTTTGCTGTCACCATTACAAAGTTTCCCTCAGCTAATCGTATTTTGGTGATGCCTCAGAATGCGGTCAAATAGAGAATCAGCCAGACGCTCTAGAAGAAGAAAGCAAGCACATATGAATGAACTTGAAGCACAGGTTTTTCCACATTATTCCCCCTTCAGCTTATGGTCTCCTGCACTCTATTTCGTTGTCTTTTTTGATCCTGTTAGTGATTTTTCTAGGTTGGTCAAATAAGAGTTGAACATTCCACGTTACTCAAGCGTATAACTGACATGAATCACAAGTATGATGAAGCTTCCGTTGACAATAGAATTCTGAAGGCTGATATTGAGACATTAAGAGTGAAGGCAAGCTATCATCCTTGTCTAACTTGCATTTTTTTATCCTGGTCCATTTTTTCTTCAGCTAGTTAATATATGGTCCTCCTGATAGTTGAAAACTTACTTCCAAATAAATGACAGGAGAATATGTCATTGTGACAGCAGAAGTTTGTGAAGATTAGTCTGTGGCAAATTTTGAAAAAGCCATGGGCAATTCATAGTCCTTCATCTAGAATTGAAGGATTTAACTGCAAATGTGCTTGCAGAATATATTATCAGCAATTCTCTTGGAGAAGGGAGATTAATTTGGATTTGTATGTGCTTCATTTCAGGAATCTGCTGGACACGTCCAGCACTGACACACTTTTACTTCTATGGCGTGTTCAACTGTCCATAAACTTAAAATTGTTCATGATTTGTATGTCAAGCTCAATTTTTACAATATATACTGACATGATCTCTTGTGTAATGTCACTGTTTGGACTGTTGCCAACTATGAAACACAATCATGCATCTTTATGCCTGAAACTGCGGCAAGAGTGTTATAGTTCTTCAACTATTTTACCTCTTGCTAATAATCACTGTTGATTATGATCTCTGCAACTTTATTTCTGTGTTGTTAGGTTTGATTGTTCTATTCTGAAATTTTCAGGTGAAAATGGCCGAAGAAACAGTTAAGCGTGTGACTGGGATTAACCCCGGTATTATATCTAGGCCCAACGTAACTAGTGTAGGCATGCCTTTCATTAGCAGTCCATTGGAAGCATCCACGGGTTTGGTGCCACTTCAGCCGAATACTAATCAGTTATTTCACCAACCAGTTCCTAGTATCGCTGCTCCCATGCATCACCCAAGACTGGACAGTAGTTTTGCAGGCAACAACCTGGTGGTCCTGGACACTCCTTTTGTGAATCCACAAACAGAGACAGGAGTGAAGAATGTTAATGAACCGTCCGCATTGCAGCATGCGTCTAGTGGCATACAAAAGCAGATTGGCTCTGGTGTGAGTCCGTGCGTGCCCATTCCTGGCTGGGAATCTATACTACCCCCCCATGCTGCCGCCAAGAATAACGAGCAAAGCTGAATATTACTGTCCTCCCTCCGGTGTCATTGAGAAAGGGATTCAGAATTTAGCTGTTGGTAAAACTATTGGTTATATCTATTCATGGGCATTGATCATTCTCACTGCATTTTTGTACTTAAGAATAAAGATCATTAGCGTTGACCATCGAATCATATCTGCCATAATAACATTGACTAGTCAGTTCCTTGGTGAAAACTTTGATGGTAAATAATTGTGTAAGAATTTGCTATTGGCACCATTTTTGGTGCTCAAGGAGCCAAATATGGTATTAGGGTACTTAATTTCGGCTATGGCGGACCATTGGGAACGGCTGCTCATTGCTTGACAAGCGGGCGAGTGACATTGAATTGGATTATTCAAGGTATGTTTTGCACAATGTTTTATATTGGAAATGGTGTAAACCTTAGGTGGACAATGGCTTTGAAATGATTGAATAAAGTGGTTACAAACACCCATGGGTGCAATTACTTTGAAAATCAATTAAAATCCCAAGCTAAAACAGTTCACCATTTCCACATATTGGATGTATCTCGTAGTGAATTGAAGAGCCTTTGTATTTGCTTGATGAACAGCCGTCGTCCGCCAAAGGCATGTTTTCTGAAAATGCAAACCATGGGAATTGTTACAGTTCAATCACAAGGCACTATGAACTAGGAGTGGACAAAATTTGACTAGACTTTAAAAAATCGAATTATTCGACTTGACTCTATGCAAGATTACTCGACTCGTAATTACATAATTCGACACTCGAAAAGTTTTTACATAAAATTTGAGTTATAGAAATAAAAATTTGAATAGCTTGAAATTTTTAAAAATTAGTGGTTTAGTTTTCAATTTCGAGTCTCGATTTTGCCTGATATATATATCACATTAAAAAAATGAAGAACGCATTGTATATGATTATAGAAGATCGTTTAAATTGGAATTAATTAGTACTGTGACATTATAAATGTTTACAGAAGATAAGAAACACCTTTTGTTTATTAATCCTTCTTTCATTGATGCGGTAGAAGAAGAAAGCTTTCCATCTCTAGGGAAGATGTTGAGATATTGAACTATTTTTGTATTTTTTGTCATTACCAAATTGATACGTTGGATGAATGTTGAGAATTATTTTTTTAGAATAAAGAACAAATTATCGTAATATATAAACATTAAGGGTTATTTTATTATTATGGTAATTTTAAAAGATACCAATATCACCTTTTTATTAGTCGTTTAGTGGTAGAATAAAAAAAAGAATTACCAAATTGGATAACCGTTTCGTAATTTTTCATAATTTGATGATGTGATGAAAAGAAAACTAATAATTAAGTGATTACTAATGTAATTTACCCTTTTTTTGCAGCGGGGAGTAGGAACAAGTATAAAGAAGGGTGAGAAAGACTTGGGTTCTTCGATTTTTTTTTGTTTAATAATAATTTAAGTATTATAAATTTAAATGTTTTAAAAAATTAAATATTGAATTTATATTTTAAAATTAAGTGTAAACTACAACGGATGTTACTCAATTATGGGTAAGGTTACATTTGGGTCATCCAGTTATTAAAAGTTACTTTTGAGTCACTCAATCATAGGTAAGATTACATTGGGTCGCCCAATTTTTAAAGGTTATATTTAGGTCACTCAACTATAAATAAGGTTACATTTGGATCACCCTTTATTTTTAAGAAAACACATCAATTTAATCATTTTTTTCTACCAAAACACTTATATATCCTTGTTAATACTAGAGCATTTATTTGAAATCGTTAATTAATTTAATACACAAATTAAAATATTTTTTAAAATATAAGTCAGCTTTGGGCAAATAATCCAGATAGATTAAATATTTGAGAAAATTTGGATCACCCTTTATATTTAAGAAAACACATCAATTTCATCATTTTTTCTACCAAAACACTTATATATCCTTGTTAATACTAGAACACTTTATTTGAAATCATTAATTAATTTAATACACAAATTAAAATATATATTTTTAAAATATAAGACAGCTTTGGGCAAATAATCCAAATAGATTAAATATTTGAGAAAATATGACACTTTAGGGGATATTTTAGAATTTACGACAAAATCTACAGTGCAGAGAGAAGTCGCTATCTGCAGGTGGCGACTTGAGTGAAGACTTCATCTGCAGGTGGTGACTTCCCCTTAACTTGTAATAATTTAATATTTTTTTGTATCGATTCAAGACAAAATTAAGGGAAATCGTCGCGTCTTCACCCAAGTCGCCACCTGTAGATGACGACTTTTTCCTACACTGTAAATTTTACTGTAGATTCTAAAATATCTCCTAAAATGCCCAAAAACCTAAAATATTATTTGGGTTTGGATTATTCCCAAAATACTCTAAAATATAAAGGTGATCCAAATATAACATTTTAATAAGAAGAATTCAATGGAGTAAATTTCAAAGTTGAGGAGGGAATCAAAGAGGGGACAAAATTATAGACTTCTGAAAAGCCAAAACCTCACTTTTTTTGTCATGATTATATAAAACAATGCTACACCCTAATTTACAAAGCAGACTGACTGACTACTTAAATAGAAAATAAGAAAAACGTTTTATATACTTGGTTCAGGAATTTTATAAAGTTCTAATATCCGCTGCAAATTCCTACCAAACGCCGGTTTTATCAACTTCAAGAAGAATGTACACGTGCCGGCTGATCAAGTTTCAAAAGAGTTTAATAAAATTTCAAGTGGACCTTGACAAAACAATTTAAAGGATTTATTTTAAAATTTTGAAATTTTTTTGACAAAACTGTAAAATTAATATTTGATTTTAATATAATAAGTAATTTTAAGGATTAATTTATAAAATAAGATAAATTTGAAGTACCTAAAAATTTCATAAACTGACATGATTTTGAACCTAAAATATATTTCAAATCTTAAAACTTCAAATATTTTTAAGTATTTTTGTACTCTAAATAGCTAAAATTGCCCAGGCATATCGATACCCCTTTGTTCGTATCGATACGGTGTTTCGACACTAAAATATGAATTTTACTTGATGACTATCGAGTATCGATACGTGCACAAGCTGTATTGATACGCTGTTTCGATACGTCATTCAACCTGGGAAATAACAACTATATGAGTATCAGTACGGCTTCATGCG
The DNA here is from genome assembly GCA_019671005.1 of Hibiscus mutabilis. Classification (NCBI taxonomy): domain Eukaryota; kingdom Viridiplantae; phylum Streptophyta; class Magnoliopsida; order Malvales; family Malvaceae; genus Hibiscus; species Hibiscus mutabilis. Next base: position 45,936,507 of record CM033737.1, read on the forward strand.
TATCGATACGGAGTGTTTAGATTTTTCAAATCTTTTGTATTTAATATTTGATCGTTGCCTTGTCAGTTTATTGGAAACATATCTTTAAAAATTAGTTATAGCGTACTGATACCCTTATAGGCGTATCAGTACGCGTTTTACTACACGAGTAATCAGGATTCTAGTGAGTAAAATCAGTACCGATACGGTACGGACCGTACCGGTACGCCTTTGTAAAATCGACAACTCGTATCGATACACCCTTTTTGCGTATTGATACCCCTTTGTACAATGGATATTTCTTCTTTTGGCAGGTACTGATACGGCTCCCCGCGTACCGATATCTGTTGTTGGTAGACTGCACTTATTGCAAGAAAAATGAAGTACAACGGCTCTATTGATGATCTCAGCTACCCAAACGGTTGAAAATCAATGAGGGGTATTTAAACAAGTCTTCGGGGCTACAACAACTACTAATGATCAAGTCTTAAGCAATCAAGCAAATATCCAACTACTTTTGAGCTTTTAGAGTCAAATCTTTGTAACTCACTTGAGTGTTCTTTCTTGCAATCATTTTTATTCAAGTTTTGGGTTTGAGTGAACTTGTAATTGGGCAAACACATTACCTTTGATAGAATTTTCAGTTTGCTAATTTTCTTCTTGTACAAGAGAGTTTTCTCGAAGCTTTGGGTTAGAAAGCTTTGGGTGCGTAAAGGTTTACTCTTAAACCTAGAAAAAAGGAAGAAATTCCTAGTGAATTGCTAAGGTAGTGGATGTAAACCTTGTTAAAAGGTTGAATCACTGTAACTCCTTGAGTCCCAATCTTTTTATTTTCCAATTTGTTTCCACAGCTTTTTAATCTCCAATTCACCCCATCTTGGCCACTTTCACCATCGATTAATCATCCCAACAAAAACATTGCTTACTTTTCTACCATCGGAAAAAAACATTTGTGAGCTTTTCCGGTTTCGGATAGTGCAATGCATGGGCAGAGCCATGTTATAAAATGGGGGAAAAAATTAGCTTCAATTGTCACGTCAGTTATTTTTATTTTTAATTTTAATTGACGACAATGATCGTAATAAAAATAAATTCAAAGTTTATTAATTGTATTACAAGTTTTAAAAGTTTAATAACAATATTATAAGTATTTTAAAAGTTCAGGAACTATTAATATAGTTTACTCTTTGTTTAATAGAACTTTTAACTTAGAAATACCGGTTGTAACAAAGGTTGGCTGAATGATTAAAGTGCAATAATTTTTTAGATTAATATTTTTAAAGTAAACATTGAAATTTAAATTAACATAAAATAAATAACATAAACATTTTTGATTATTTAATCAATTAATAAATCTTACTAATTTAACATCAAATTTTATTTCTCTTTTCTTTGATTAAAACCCTTTTTGTTGCGCTCTCGTTAAAGATTTTCTTCGCTTGTTTCGTTTTCCTCCCTTAAATCGTATATACTGTTAAAAAATTAACGAAATAATAATAATTTATAAAAAAATACACCGAATTAGATGAGACAAAGTGACCTTACTGGATTTTTTTTCGGGTCTTATTTTATTATTAAGGTGAAGTACACAGATAGTCAATGAACTTTTAAGACGCTTTCATTTTAGTCATCGATTTTTTAAAATTTTTATTAGGGTCATTCAATTTTTATTTCGCTTTTATTTTGATCTCTCCCATTTTCTTCAGTTAAAAAATGCAGACATGTTCCGTTAGTTTTCCTTTTTCTCGATAAAATAATATATAAGGTCTCACTTTTCACTGATTAAATCATGTCGCACTGATTAAATCATGTCGCGTGAACTATTTTCTTTCTTCTTCTTCTCCAAATTCTATTTTCAGCAGAAAGTCAATTTTTTTTGCATCAATATTTGCAGTTTCAAGCAATCTCTCGAACTAAACACTTCGTGTCTCAGACTCGGCATACAATTTGTAAATAAAAAAACAACGGATGCAGAGAACATAAATATGGTCTTACAGTTTGTACACTCAAATCAGAGGGTGGTCTAGGTTTAAAAAATGTTGGTTGTTGGAATAAAGCTAATCTGCTTTTACTGGTCCGGAATATCCTTGCTCAGAATGGATCCTTATGGGTTGCATGGCTCAATGAATATGTGTTTAAAGGAGGTGACTACTGGACCACAGAATGCAAAAGTCACTACAGTTGGATTGTCAAGAAACTTCTCAAGATTCGTACTGAAGCTGCTGCTATTTTTGTTGCTGGTACTAATTTGGAAAAAGTTAAAACAATGTGGATTTCGGATCAAATTCGAGTGAGGAGGGAAAAAGTCACTTGGCACAAACTTGTTTGGTTTTCATCTCACATCCCTAAACACTCAACCATCTCTTGGATGGCAGTTCTGGATAGACTACCAACACGCGATAGACTTTGGAGGATGGGAATGCTTGAAAATGACTGTTGCTTGTTATGTGAAGAAGGCGTCTCAAGAAATCACTTGTTTTTTTGCTTGTCGAGTCTCGAGAGATGTTTGGAAGGGTATTCTAAACCTTTGTCACTTCAACCGTGACCCTATAGGGTGGGAAGATGAGCTTTCTTGGGCAATTGCAAACTTCCGTGGGCGCTTTCTATTAGCTCATCTCCTTAAAAGTGTTTGGTGTGCCTACATTTACACTATTTGGGAAGAGATGAATTGTCGATGCTTTAGGGGTACTACTCGCACCGTTACCGACTTGATTAACGTATTAAAGACACAGTTCGTATTAAACTACAAGAAAAGCACATAGATCGATCAGATAGAATAAATTATTTATTTTGTACAGAATAGGGCATACTTGTATAAAGACTAATTGAATTTTTGTAGCTTTGCTACACTTTGAATGAAATGAAACAAACATTCTATATATAAAAAAAAGGTCTTACAGTAGTAGGATTGGCAACGCTTTCAGTGACCTCAACAGCTTCCTTTACTGGGATTTCAATAGAATTTCAGTACTTGCTAACATGATGTCTAGTAAAAAAAATGAAATTTGGAGAAGTAAAAGAAGAACAATGATTTAATCATATCAAAGTGGGGCCCAATAATATATATTTTATTAAAAAATATTAATGAGTCACGTGAGTATTTTTTAACAGAAAATAACAGGAGGAATCAAAATGAAAGTAAAATAAAAATTAAATGATCCCAATAAAAATTTTAAAAGTTTGATATTCAAAATAAAAATATCTTAAAAATTCGGTAATCATCTATGTACTTTACCCTTATTCTTATCATTTCTCAGGTTTTATTTATTTATTCATTTTAGATTAAAATATCTCAAGTTTTATTGTATGATATTAATGTCACAAATGTATTCATTGACGCTGGTCTGGAGCTGGCATTATTATATGAAAATCCTTTTTAATTAGTTATTTACGAAAATGACTCTCAGCCAATGTTATTTAGAAAAGTGATTCTCAAATTATTCACATAAGTTGAACTCACTTTTTATAAAAAAGCAAGTTCGAACATCACTTTCTACAAAACGCAAATTCCGTGTTGAGTAAGTTGATAAAAAAGAAAAATTAATTCTTCGCCTTTTTTAACATGGAACTTTCTGTAAAAAGCGAGTTAGGTTTATGTTTAAGAGTCACTTTTCTAAATAACATTAGTTATGGGTCATTTTCGTAAATAATTAATTAAAAAGAGTTTTTTATATAATAATGCCATCTTTAACATAGAATAAAATATAAAATAAATAAATAAATAATCAAACGGCTTATGAGTTACGATGATTATCGACTGTGTGATTATTGATTGTACTTATTAACTGTGTGATTATTCGATTTAGTTAAGTTAATTTAAAAATTTTAAGTTAGTCAAGTTGACATATCTTGTTGTATTTATAAAATTCGAGTCAATTCAAATTGTTTGAGTTTTTATTTAAATTTAATTGTAAATATTTATAATATTAAGATATTAATCATTGACGGATTCAAAAATTAAAAATGAGTATCCATAAAATGAGCCTCTTTGTTTTTGGTCTTTGTAAAAAGGAAAATGTGTCTCAGAGATAGTAATCTGATCAGATGGTGATGTGGTATGTCTTTGACGAGAGAGAGAGACTTTCGTTTTATTTGTTTGAATTTGTTGTTCTCGTGTGATATCTTGGTATGCACAATTGCCCTTGGATCGAATACCTGCACATGTTTTTTTTTCTTTTCTGAATGAATTTTCGTTTATGTTAAAATAAATAAATAGTTTTGTTTAAGAAAGAGTCTAATTCCAAGGGTTTAATATTGAAACTTATGTGGTTGTTGGTATGTTTGAAGAGGCAGGGGAAGGAAGCTTCAGCAATTTGTCACGGGGCCATTACCCTCTTCTCAAAAGACATGTCTGATAGGATGTGCAGCGTCATCGTATTTATATTCCAAGACTTCCCTTTTTCTTTCCGATGTAGGATTAATGACCCCGCCTCTTCTCAGGCATGACATTCTCCCCCACTCAACCTCGTGACGCCCTCGTCACGAGCTTCCGCTCTCGTAATGGGCCACCTTGTCACAGTTGTCCACCCTGCCTACCCCACTCATGGGCGCTCGACGTGAAATCGGGCAGTCAAAGGGTCGCTCTGATACCACTTGTCACGAGGCCATTACCCTCTTCCCAAAAGACATGTCTGATAGGATGTGCAGCGCCACCGTATTTATATCCCAAGACCTCCCTTTTTCTTTCCAATGTGAGATTAATGACCCCGCCTCTTCTCAGGCGTGACAAATTGGATGCCACCCCCAACCAACACTTTTAATTCCAAGTAAAAAGACATTTTCAAAACAACAATACAAAAACCCTTCAGCCCTTTAATTTTGGCGTATATTTTTGTTGTTGTTGGCATCCAAAGTAACTTCCATGTTCTTTTGAATGTAAAATTCAAGGCATCCCTTGTTGGGAGAAACTTGTTTTCACCTCAACCAACAGGTGCAGCTTCTGGGTAAATTTTTCAATAGATAAAAGGGATACTAGCACAGGCAATATATCAGAATCAGGATATATAGACAAAAACTGTACACTTCACAAGGAACTACTAAACACAAATAAAATAAATAAATTAAGAAATGGAATACTCCTATCTTGTAATTACCCTCCAATTTTATCAAAATCTAATACTGAAGAATTGACATCCTATCCTATCCTGGTGGTCCTAGTTAGTTGCGTACATTGTCGGATATCGGATTAGATTCGATCCGATTTGTTTAGATGTCTAATTTTTCAAATCGACGATATAGTAATCCGTATCCAATTTGAAAAAATCATATATCTAGATATTTGGGTATCCGATTATCCAAAAATATATTTTGATTTAATTATTTTTTGAATTTGAAGGTCGTATCTATAAAAATTTTAGAATTTCGAATATAACAAACAACAAATTGCTCAATATAACAAAATTTGCACGTATAATTTTTTTTTAATTTTTGAATATAACAAGCATCAAATTAATAAAAAATAACAAAATTAATATTCAAGAAAATTTGAATTTTAAATTTTCGGATAATTCAAACCTTGAAATATTGTGATCCGTATCCGATCCAAAAATAAAAATCAGATCATATATTCGAATTTACAAATTGGATCAACGAATAATCGAATCGGTTGAATCGAATATTTTTAAACACTTGTTGTCCTGGTCCATCTTTTTAGCTAACAAAAACAACAAAATAGGGAAGTTGGGATTTTTTGTTCCATCAATCAACCAAAACTGTGGGTGATACTGAAGAGGTATTCCCCGCCGACGCTCAACCCAGGAACACCACCATCCAAAACATAATAGATTTTTTATCGTCATCAATTAAATAATTCCAAGAGGAAGTTATTTTCTGTTCAAGTCCTGAATCAAATAACAACAATAAGCTTAGGCCTAACCTCACCGTGTTCCAGACTGCACGATCCTGATCCTGTACCCATTAAAAACAAAAACAGAAGGGGATTCAAACAGTTAAGTCATGTACCCATTGTATTTGAAAACAAAAACAGATCAAAACTCAAAATTTTATTGGGTCATCTTCAATTAGTGAAGCCAAACCAGTTACGATCTTGGCCCCAGTTAGTGAGCTCTTGGGCTTTATCTCAGCCGGCTCCCACTCTTCCTTCCCTTCTTCAGAGCTCTCAGACAAAGCAAATATGGATTCGCCCAATGAGTTCTCTTTCTCTTCAGTATTCAACTCAAACAAAGCTTGGCTTTTCTCTTTAGCCACAGTTTCGAATTCGAATTCTTTGGGTGTTTCAATTGTGGGTGTGGGTGTGGGTGTAGGAGTGGGCGAAGGCGTGGTTCGGCTATGAGGAGAAAGCCATTTCGACTCGACATACTCAGCTTTTCGCCATGGAGGAATGTGCATTCCCTTCTTCTTCAGGCTTTGCTTTACCGCCTCGGAAACAATAGCAATTGTCTTCTGGAGACGATCGGCTTCGCCCACGAAGATGAAGGGAAGCATTTGGAGGATCGATTTGTATGTTGTCGTTGATCGGGCGATTTCGAATTCTGATCTGAAATCGATGTCGATCAGCAATCGTTCCCCGCTAATGATCACATCTATATATTCATATTCACCTGCTTGTTCAAACAACTATGGTTATAATATATCCCTGATTATCAAAATTTCACCTCATAACAGAGGAACTGAACACTATAAATTTCTTTTCAATTAATTTTAAGACGGATATAAAGATGAACATACCAGCGGGATAAGAGGGGGATTTCTCCCAATGAGATCTGCAGATAGAAGCGTCATATCCAAGGGCCAGTAAACCATCGGTAACAATTTTCCTGCAAAAACCATCTTTGCGTTTACAGATCTTGTTATTCTCCACAATCTTTGCTGTATCCGCTAACAAACTCCCTTCATTCACGCTAGCACAATAAACCAAACTCTGTTTCATATGAAAAATCAAATTAAAAAAGATACTAAATTGGAGAACAAAATCTGTTTTGAAGGAAAAAGGGGTGTTTGTTTTTATACCTTTAGAATTTCATATGTTTCCCCGGAAAAAAGTGAGATTGGGATCACCGAAACCGATACCATCCATTTCATCTTCGGAGCCTTCGCAGCAGTTGCAGCGATTACGGCTGCACCTAACCGCGCCAGATTGTTGTTTCTCGTTGCTCTCTTCGATGAAATTCTGGACCATCTTAGCCAAGCAAACGGAGCTCGGCTCGAACTCAGCGGCGCATTATTTGTTAAATGGCAGCTCGTCGGTAGCTGCGGCGGCGACCTTCTCCGTCGCGGAATTTCTCAAGACGTTAGGGAACTGCCGCTCAAACAGCCGCTTGAACCGCGATTTCATCACCGACTTCACCGTCTCCAACCGAGTCGGCGCCACTGTTGGGGAAGAAACCGCGGAAGCACAACCGGTATTCTTTATCTCCCTATAACTCAAGTCAATAATTATGGCAGCACGATATCACAAATATGTTCTCTAGCAGCACTAATCAACCACAAATCATCAATGCAACCACAACACAAATAAATCGAGACACCAATATTTTTACGTGGAAAACCCCTCTAAATCAAGGGTAAAAACCACGAGACTTTAGAGTCCGATCAAAAAGCTCCACTATAATCAAATGTTCAACTACAATATCCAGCCTACAACAAGCATTCAACTCCAACAAAGCTAATAACAAGTAATCTTTAGCAAAAGAGAGTAAAATGAGAGAACATCACAAAAAACGCAGCTGCTGTAAAATGGGGATTTCGGACGCTACGGGTCTCGGATGAAAAATCCGACTGTACAAAGTCAAGATCACCAAGTTGCATAGCTGCTGTCCAAAAATCAGCTCAATCGAACCATGGATGGACCTCCGATCGAAGAGTTGATCAAAACTGCTCAAAGCTGGAAATAGTTTTTCTCTCCTTGTTTTTCTCTCGAGCAAACCTCTGAGCTCTCTCTCCAATCTCTCAAATCTGCAATCCAAAGCTGCCCACCTCTCTATATTATAATACAAACCATAATTGAAGGCTTAAAAAGTCAAAAATAAACACCAAATATAGCAGACAAACAACCACCCCTTTGAATTTAGGGTACAAACGGTGTGGGTTACCCACATAGTGGGACCCTCACCCAACAAATCTCCCCCTCCCACTATGTGGGGAATGTCTTCATGCCGGCCATCAAGCAGCATGCTTCAAACTTTCCTCTTGGTAAGGCTTTAGTCAACATATCAGCACCATTATCATCAGTATGAATCTTCTCAAGCTCTTACAATTTAGCTTCAAGAACATCTCGTATCCAATGGTACCTCACATCAATAAGCTTAGATCTAGCATAAAAAGTTGAGTTCTTACCAAGATGAATCGCGCTCTGGCTATCACAATACAAGACATACCTCTCATGAGTAAAACCAAGTTCATGCACAAATTTCTTCATCCAAATGATCTCCTTGTACGCTTCGGTCGCTGCAATGAACTCTGATTCGGTTGTGGATAAGGCAACACATTTTTTCAATCTCGATTTCCATGCCACATCTCCCATTGCATAAGTGATCAAGTAACCTAAAGTAGATATCCTCAAGTCAATGTCCCCGGCCATGTCTGAATCTGTATATCCAACAAGAACATGTTTTTCATTGCTGAAACAAAGTTTTAAGTTGGAACTGCCACGAAGATATCTCATGATCCACTTCACTACATTCCAATACTCTCTACCTGGATTAGAAAGAAACCGACTAACTGTGCCAACAGCATAAGCCAAGTCTGGTCTTGTGCAAACCATTGCATACATCAAACTACCCACGGCTGAAGAGTAAGAAACTTTCTGCATCTCTTCTTTCTCCTTTTCTGTAGAAGGACTATGCTTGACACTCAATCTGAAATGAGTAGCAAAGGGAGTATTCACCGTTTTAGCTCTGTCAATACTAAACCTTTGAAGTACTTTCTCAATGTACCTCTCTTGTAATAACCACAATTTCTTGGCATTTCTATCACGTGTCAACCTTATGCCAAGAATTTGCTTTGCTGGCCCCAAATCCTTCATCGCAAAGGATTTACTCAACTCTTGCTTCAACTTGTCAATTTTGGAAGCATTACGACCAACAATAAACATATCATCAACATAGAGCAAAAGGATAATAAAATCATCACCAGAGAATCTCTAAACAAAAACACAATGATCAGAAGTAGTCTTCTTGTAGCCTTGCTCCCCCATAACAGACTCAAACTTCTTGTACCATTGCCTAGGAGCTTGCTTCAGACCATACAAGCTCTTCTTCAACCTGCACACGTAATCATCTTTTCCTTGTGCAACAAATCCCTCTGGCTGCTCCATATAAAGCTCCTCTGCCAAATCACCATGAAGAAAAGTAGTTCTCACGTCTATTTGTTCAACCTCGAAGTCATAACAGGTTGCCAAACTCAATATAGTTCTAATAGAGGGCATCTTCACAACTGAAGAAAATATTTCTTCAAAATCAATCCCATTTTTCTGAGTATAACCCTTGACGACCAATCTAACTTTGTATTCTGGAGATGAAGACTTTTCTTCTTGCTTCAACCTGTAAACCCACCGATTCTTCAAAGCTCTCTTGCCCTTAGGTAGTTTCACCAACTTAAATTTATAATTATCATGCAAGGATTGAAGTTCATCTTTCATTGCTTCAACCCACTGATCTTTGCATTCACTCTCTATAGCCTCTTCATAACATTCAGGTTCTCCCTCGTCAGTCAAAAGAACATATTCATCATAAGAATACCTGACAGAAGATCGTCGTTCTCTAGAAGATCTTCGAAGTGGAACTGCTGGTGGAGCTATAGGTGCTTGTTGTTGATCATTCACAACATCATCTATGGGAGCATCAAAGTCACCTATGTCCTACTGGTCATCATTAACATCACTGTGTACATCATCCTGAATAGGATTTAGTGAAGGATCTAAGGGATATGGGTTCACATCGGTCAAGTCACCATTATCTTGTGAATCATCTTTATGTTTTATCAATGTCATCAATGGTCTGATCCTCAATGAAGACAACATCTCGGCATCTCACGAGCTTCTTCTGAACTGGATCGTAGAGTCTATAACCAAACTTACCATCCAGACCATAACCAATAAAGATGCATTGACGAGTTTTGACATCCAACTTGGATTTTTCATCATTTGGAACATGAACAAATGCTTCACAACCGAACACACGCAGATGATCATATGACACGTCTTTACCAAACCAAACTCTATCTGGTACATCACCTCGCAAAGGAACACTAGGAGACAGATTAATCACATGTGCCACTATATTCAAGGCTTCAGCCCAAAACGATCTCGACAACTTTGCATCTGACAACAAACATTTGACTCTCTCAATCAATGTTCAGTTTATTCTTTCAGCTAACCCATTTAATTGTGGAGTCTTCGGTGGTGTTCTCTGATGTCTGATTCCATTTTGCAGACAATACTCATGAAATGGCCCTGTGTACTCGCCACCATTATCAGTATGAATACACTTCAACTTCTTCCCTGTTTCTCTTTCAACTGATACTTGAAACTGTTTAAATGCCTCAAAAACTTGGTCATTCGACTTCAAAGTGTAGACCCACAGCTTTCTTGAACAATCATCAATGAAAGTCACAAAATAAAGTGTACCACCATGTGACCTTGCCTTTATCGGACCACAAACATCTGAATGGACCAACTCTAGCAACTATGATCTTTTGTGAGGAGGATGACTTATAAAAGAAACTCTTCTCCGCTTCCCCGCTAGACAATGAGTACAATTCTTCAATGTGGCATTCTTTAACCCAGAAAGTTGATTCTTCTTGGCTAAACAATTAAGCCCCTTCTCACTTATGTGACTAAGTCGTTTATGCCACAACTCAGTTGAGTCATTTACTGCCACATTCACAATGTCTTTGGAAGTCAAAGCCTACATCAAGTACAAATTTGAGCTCTTCTTTCCTCGAGCCACAACCAATGAGCCTTTAGTCAGCTTCCACTGCCCCTCACTGAAGGTGTTACAAAATCCCTCATCATCAAGCTTTCCTGCAGAAATCAAATTTAAACGAATATCCGGTGCATGTTTGGCATCCTTGATAATTAACTTTGTTCCATTATTGCTCACAAGCTAACATCTCTCATGCCAACAACTGGAATTAAACAGTCATTACCCATCTTCAATACTCCAAAATCACCATGAGTATAAGATGCGAAGAAATCCCTCATCGACGGGACATGAATTGAAGCACTAGTATCAATCACCCAACTAGTCTCGTCGCATGCTAGGTTGACCAAATTCTCAGAACAAATGACCAATAGATCTTCACGAGTAGCAGTAGCAACACGCTCAAATTTTTCATCATCATTCCAATCGTTTTTATCACCACCGCCTTTGTTCTCCCTATTCCACTTGTAGCAGTATTTCTTGATATGGCCTTTCTTACCACAATAATGACACTTAAGATTTTTGTATCTCGATCTTGACTTGCTTCGGCTTTTATCTCTACCCTTGCCATCTTTTTCTCCGTTTCTCCTCATGCTCTCGGTAACCAACACCTCGGACTGTAATGTCGAACCCTGAGATATTCTTCTAACCTCTTCATTCAACACATCATTCTTAGCCAAATTCAAATTAATAATATCATGTGGAGCAGAATTAATGAGCGAGACCCAAAAAGTCTCCAAAGTATCCGGTAGAGTAGCAATCAACCAAAGCCCTAAAATCTCATCATCAAATTTGACACCCATACCAAACAACTGATTCATCACACTTTGAAACTCACTAACATGGTCAGCTGTAGACGTTCCTTCTTTGTATTTCAACGCCATCATTTTCTTTAGCAAAAACAATATGTTATTGCCCGACCTCGAAGCATACAAGCTTTCAAGCTTCTCCCACAATGTGCGAGCATGTGTCTCCTGATCAATGTGGTTGTAAACATTTTCTTCAACAAATTTTCGAATATAGCCACACACCTGTTGATGCTCAAATTCTCATTCATCATTACTTTTCGAATCGGGTTTGTGAGTAGCAAAGACCGGAAAATGCAAAGCCTTTACAAACAACAAGTCTTTCATTTTATTCTGCCAAAGTTGATAATTCGTGCCATTCAACATAATCATCTTGCTCGTATTAATCTCCATAATTATTTGACACAATAACCAAGCTCTGATACCAGTTTGTTGGGGAAGAAACCGAACAACCGAAATTAAGCGGAAGTACAATCGGTGTTCTTTCTCTCCCTATAACTCAAGTCAATAATTATGGCAAGCACGATATCGCAAATATGTTCTCTAGTAGCACTAATCAACCACAAATCATCAATGCAACCACAACACAAATAAATCGAGACACCGATATTTTTACGTGAAAAACCCCTCCAAATCAAGGGTAAAAACTACGGGACTTTAGAGTCCGATCAAAAAGCTCCACTATAATCAAATGTTCAACTACAAGACTACAATATCCAGTCTACAACAAGCATTCAACTCGAACAAGGCTAATAACAAGTAATCTTTAGCAAAAGAGAGTAAAATGAGAGAACATCACTAAAAATGCAGCTGCTGTAAAATGGGGATTTTGGACGCTACGGGTCTCGGATGAAAAATTCGATCGTACAAAGTCAAGATCACCAAGTCGGCTTGATGCTGTCTAAAAATCAGCTCAATCGAACCTTGAATGGACCTCCGATCGAAGAGTTGATCAAAACTGCTCAAAGCTAAAAATAATTTTTCTCTCCTTGTTTTTTCTTTCGAACAAACCTCTGAGCTCTCTCTACAATCTCTCAAATCTGCAATCTAAAGCCGCTCACATCTCTATATTATAATACAAACCATAATTGAAGGCTTAAAAAGTCAAAAACAAACACCAAATATGACAGACAAACAATCACCCTTTTGAATTTGAGGTACAAACGGTGTGGGTTACCCGCATAGTGGGACCCTCACCCAACAGCCACCTCTTCCAGCGTGTTGAAATCAATCGACTGGATCTTCATAGGGAAAGGCATGTTTCTCAGCTTCGTCAAAATGAAATAAACGCTTCTGCTCCTCACCACGACAGCTCCTCTTCAAACTATGGTTGATTCTTCGCTATGATAACTGGAAAACACATCGCCGTGTGATGAGATCAGCAAACGCAACCGACACAGAAATTCATAATAATTTTTTATTTTTAAGGAGGGCAAAATAAAAATGCGGATTACCAAAACAAGACTCGAGACTGTAAGCTTGATTATTATATACTAATATTTGCCAGACAAAAGCGTGGAATAACTTCAAAACTCTGCTAAGTAAAATCCCTTTTGCTTAAGGGTTTCTTCTTTTATTAGATACGGTTAAAGTTTCCGAAATACGCGACGAGACTAGGACGTAACGTTATTGCCTTTGAAATTCACGCGGAGATCATCAGAGGTCGACGACACCATCATTTCCTCCAGCGAAAGCGCTTCGGTTCTCCCGTGAAAAATCACTGGCGACGAAAAAAAGAAGAAAAGTCGATGAAAAGAAAGCGTGAATAGTGAAATTGAAGAGAGTGTTGCTTTTGTCTTTTGTGAAGAGGAGCGACGATAAGTGGAGAGAAGTGGTCCGGGCATTATAAAAGGGCGGATAGGGTGGGGCCGATTGCTGACGTGTGCTAGATGGCCACGTCGGAATTCCACGTGGCGGGAGATGGAATCGGAGTTGAGGAGGTGGGTTCATTTCGACCCGTGAACCCGCTTCGTTCCTCGGTCGTGGTTACACGATGCCACGTAAAGGAGCGTGACTATAAATGATCCGCCTGTAATATCTTTATTACCCCTTCTTTATCAACCCTTCGTCATGCGGAGGTTTCTGAAAAGGATTCATGATCGTCGCGTTGGCAGGTTCGGTAAAACAAGCATTTCAAGGGAATGACGAAACTACCCCGCCTTCATAATCAAAACTCACTACACGACAAAATGGTAATTTAGACTTTTTACCTCCATTGACACTAAAGGCCAGATGCTCTTTTTCCTGACTTGGGAAGTAAAAGAAATTGACAGGTTGAATAATGCATACTGTAGTATGCTGTTAGACTAAAATACCCCTACGTGGACCCCACAGACTGATGTGTTTGCGGGTAGGATAATCATTTCAGGACAAATACGGTAAATTATTGAAAAAGGTAAAGGGGTAAAGGAGGTTAAAAATGTCAATTCAACACTCATCTAATGGGTCCAAATTTCTACGCCAAGATACGAAATTGAAAATAGTAAATATGAATTTAAGATACCTGAAGGATTTGGGACGGGACTGGCACTATAACATCCATCGTACCGTATCCGATTTCCAATATACTCAGATTTATTCAATAAATAAATATTTATAAATTAAAATATTATGGTTCAATTACATTACATGTGTTTAAATTATATTTTAAATTTTAAAGTAGTCTTCAAACGTGAATGACATTTAAAATAAATTGATCAAATTATGAATAAAATATATAAAAATCACTTGGCATACAAAGCGATTAAATTTTAGTGTTTTAAGATAAATATCATCCGTTTTTCTATTGGGATCATTGACTTATATCTAAACTATCAATCAAATTATTTTTAATATATTGATGTGATTATTATATGTTCATATTTTTCTTAGCCTTTTGATAACGCGCATACACCTTACTTACAGTTGTTGATTTAATATTAATACGTTAATAATTTTTATTTTTTTGACAATTCTCTCAAACCCTAACATCCCAAACATTTTTTCCTCTTAAAGCTTGACTTTCATTATTTTTCCCTTTTTTCTATGGTCTAATCGGCGGCGACACTAGTCCTAATCTGGTTGTCGTCGCCGGTGATTCATTTTCTTTTTCATTTTTTATATTTGATTATATTTGTTTTGTTTTGTTTTTCTTCGTACATTTTGATACGTTTTTCTCTGTATTTGTGACACGTTTTCTCTGTTTTTATGGCATGTCTCTGCCTTATAGAATATTCTATGGATACTTTTGTGGGTGTTTGGTGTTCGTTCGGTGACCCTTACGACTTTATTTCTGATTCGTGCTTTGTCAGTGATCGCAGATAGTTTGATCTTCTTTTGGGTTGTTTGCTGATGTAATCTGTAGCGAATCGTTATTTTTGGAATTGGAGTGAAAGGTGGTTGTTGATTTTGGGAATTTCATCTAGTTCGTGTTTTGACAACTCCCATGACCCTTCCTACAATGGACCGTATATATTTTTTTGGTGAAAAAAGAAAGTGCCTGATCCGATCGATGCAATGCTTATCTTTTATTTTTATATTTATAGGTTTCTTTTTTTGTAATTTTTATGTTTTAAAATCTCTAGTATGTTATATTTTTTTGGCTTAATGACAAAAGTAGGTCCATTAGGTTCTATTATTACCAAACTATCTCTAATATGAGTTGTTATCTAGATGCATCATTATAACCTAAGGTATACATACTGGCAACGGTTAAAAACTCAATTGAATCGGGCATCGATTCGACATCCAATTGCAAGAATTTGCAATTTAGGGACCAAATTGAAAATTTAAAAAATTACGAGGTTTATTTATAAGCAGGGTTACCAATCCTCGATTAGTCAGGTTCCATGCATTCATGTTCATTTTTTACTATAACGGATTATTAAAACACATCCAATTTGTAAACAATAATTGTCTCCCCCAAAGGAACGAGTTACTAAGACACTCACATTCAAAATCTCAATAGAAATATCTAATAATTGTGCATGTCCACTCAGAATGTATGATGTGTAGAACTCAAATTAAATAAAGAAAATAATAACAAAGATTGCAATGTAAAAGTACCTGCGATCACATCAGTGTAATTACGGCCTTTGTGATGTGCATACACCCTTGCTTGCCCTCTATTCTCCAGCTGTATGGCCACGGTGTGAGCAGCAGTCCTATGACCATCATCATACCTCTAGAAATTACTACAGCCACGACCTTGACCTCTAGCAGGTACAACCACAACGACTGCTTGATTTGGTACCTCTCAAACTAATTTCGGACAATCACGTTTACGATACTCTCTTGAACCATATTCCCAACATGCTCCAGGTATTCCTCAACACCTCCCTGAGTGGCATCTTCTGCAATGTTCACAATCAACCACAGCAGCCACAGAAGGTTGAGCATTCTGACCGCGTCTACCACTATCGCATCCTCGCTTGCGACCCGACTTGAAATGTTTGTCCTTAGACCTCTTATTTCGACCACCAAAAAACTCAGACTCAGCAACTCTCTTTTTAGAACTAATTTTCCCGAACTCAGAAGTTGAACCCAAGGACTGGTCGATATCCTTAGCCCTATTGAACAACACGTCAAAATTAGTGTAGTCAGTCGCAAGAAAATATGTCTTGATGTCCTTTACAAGGCCATAGCAAAACCTATCACAACGCTTACGATCATCTGAAACTAGTTCAAGAGTACACTGGCTTAATTAAACGGACAAATTTTACCTCATACACGGCTACCAATATTTGTCTTTGCACCAAAGCCATGAACTATTTTTTCTTCGCATCCTGATACTATATACCAAGGCATTTTCTCTTGAAAGCCCTTCGAAAAAACTTCCAAGCGACATCAGCGTTTGCGACTCCAGCTGTAGTGGTTACCCACCAATGATATGCATCACCGTACAATAGAGATATAATACAACCGAGCTTCTTTATACCCGTACATTCTATCTGAGTAAGTATACGATCGATGTTTTCGATCCATTTCTCCGCAGACTCATGATTTAATCCTCGAAACTTAACTCTTCCCAAGATATGTAAATACTTTAACGAAAAACTCGGATTAGCCAGAACCGTATGAGCTGGTGATGGTACTTGCACTCCAGCAAAAGTTGCTTGGAAAGCTTCGATTAGCCTGAATTAAAAGTGTCATGTCCCTAAAAAATGGGTCCATACGAGGGTTAGGTACGTTTTTTCTACCCGCTTCAGGCGAGAGATGTGACTTTCGTTACAAAGAATTACACTATTTTCGAGATTTTGGTTACTCTGAGCATTACTCGCTCGAGTCTCACGTCGAGGGCCCATGTTCACTAACAATTCAATCATGTAAAAACAATTTTAGTTAGGATTGCATTGAACGAAATATCCAATACAACTTGCGTAAAATTATTTGAAAATAATGATAATAGGCAATGTGTCCCTATTCAACCCATATTTAAGCAAACTGACACCATAGCAATCAATAATCATGCTTCAACATATTTAACGTTACATAACAACTCAAAAACAATTGAACCACTCAACAAACATCTTATCTTTTCAAAACCTAGCTCTGATACCAACAAATATAACCCTCTTGACCCGAACTAGGTGTTAGGCTAAACCGAGCGAGCTATATTAGGTTTGTCGAAGTAAACCTGAACCGAATATCTTGAACTAGGTCTATCTTTTTTCTTTTTATCTTCTCTAGATGCATCATTATAACCTAAGGTATACATACTAGTAGCGGTTAAAATCTCAATTGAATCTGGCGTCGAATCGACATCCAATTATGCAAATTTGTAATTTAGGGACCAAATTACAAATCTGGAAAATTACAAGGTTTTACTTATAATTGGGGTTACCAATCCTCAATTAGTCAGGTTCTATACATTCATGTTAATTTTCGACTAGAATGGATCATTAACACATCTAGTTTGCAAACATGCGAAATATAGACCAAAGTGAAAAAGCTAAACCCCAGCATCTCAATGGGTATCGATACGCAGGATCCCGTATCGATACTAGGCTTAAATTCACAAGGTCGTACCTATACTGTAAGACAAGTATCAATACGCAGTCAAAATTATATAAGGCTCATACCGATACCCCATTCCTGAGTATCGATACCCAGACTATTTTGATCAAATTCAAAATTCAGTAACTCAGGCCAATTTCTCACTTCACAATCCTGATTTTGACCCTGTGTACCGATACAGAGGGTGCCATATCGATATCGAGGGTGTCATATCGATACCGAGAGGCCTATAATGTTTATTTTGACTTGTTTTAATCTTTTAACCAACTCTAACTTGCCTCAAACAACCTAGCATGTATTCTAAACATGTTTGGCATACAAAGCATTCATCCACGACATACCAAACTCTCAAATATGCACTTTCGAACTCAAAGGCGTAAACTATATGCATGTTCCCTAAACAATCCAGTCAACATACTCAAGATAGAACAAAGCATGGAACCAATAATCTACACCCCAAATCTAAACAACAACTCATCAACCAACATGATACAATCCATGGAAGCAAAAACAATCAAAGTACAAATCCCCAAACTTGGACAACACATTGCCTTATTACCAAAAGCTTTAAGCTAAAAGCATACTCAAAGTCAAATGATGTCTTAGGATCTCCTCGCTCCAATGCCTCTGCAATCCTCAATTTTCTACAAAAAAGAATAAGACCATAAGCAAACTTATGCTTAGTGGTGCCACTATTTCACATTCATCAATGCATTAAAAACATAAATGTATAAGCCACAATACTTGAATTTCTTTTCAAAACGTGGCATGCATAGTAACCATATGCAAAATATAGTTTTCTACTTGTTTCTCATATATTGGCAATTATAGTGACCTTTAATCAAAATATTGTTTCATTAAACTACATCAGATACACGAATTTCCCGGTAGACTGACCTCTACCAACCATACATTGCCTAGTTAAATCGCAAGATACAACATCAACCTTGCCTAGTTAAACCGCAAGATTAACCATCAACTTGGGTTATCTAGTTAAAGCGCAAGTGATGACCCAACAACCCGAGTAGCCTAGTTAAACCGCTTCACTCAAGGACTGTGGTGCGATCGAATTTACATATTATAGTGTACTTTAAACCTACAATATACCGACTATATTCGATACTTTATTTTTTTGTCACATAGCCAATATACACTTTTAAACACATGTACTTGTTGTTAATCCATATGCATTTATCGAACCATTTTCCACATGCAAAATACATTGCCCAAGATAACAACACATTCTATTTAGGAACCTTTTCTCAATGCACTTAGGCATTCTCATAATTGATAAATCATTTCATATCTCAAAAATGATGCATAAAACAGTAAGTAAACCAAAACATGTAAAACAAGTCTCATATCAAATCGATATCCAAAGACAAAATAGGGAAAACTTACTTTCGAGCTTAGTTAAGCTTGCTAGGCTGAATCTAAACTCCTAACTCCTTATTCAAACCTTTAAGGGTGTCCTAAACACACTCACACTCACTGATACACAATGCCTCGCTTGTCGTTACATTCTAAGCTTCCAAAACGAGCCAACTTCCGCAAAATGAGCTAGGCTTGAGCCTCCCCTATTTTGGCAACACAAAACCAGAGGTAAAATGCAAAAAAAAAAAAATGCATTCTAACACCAGCCTATAATCATCCCTTGCAACCTCTACGAAATTGCATCCAAAAACCATCCGAAAACACCGAAAATCATTCCAAACAACATCCAAATGATCTCCAGCCACAACCTAATGATTCTAACATTTTAACAACATCAAAGAACATCCAAAAATATATCTTAACCATCCTTATACCTCCAACAATCAAGAATCTACCAAAACAACCCATAAACTACTCTTAAACTATCTTAGAAAATAGCCAATTAAATAGTTTCGGGATTGATTATGAAAATCTCATTCCACATTATATTTATACAATCAAAATGTGAATCAAACCAATAAAAGTCTCTAACAATCATATTGTAACACAAGAATTTAGGCAAAACCTCAAAATCATCAATTAATCTCACTTTCTTGAATTAAATTGCAAAATCATGTTATAATCCACAAAACACAAGCCAGTCACTAGGGAATATCAATAAAGAACCTTAGTTTTAAGGGAGAAGAATAAATTTAATAAATTTACCTTTGAAGAACCTTCCACCAAAATTGACGTAAGTTTTCTCTTGAAAATAACTTGGAAAATAGATGAGACCTTTAGGAAATCTCAACAAGGTTTTGATAGGAAATAGATGAGGAATCAAATGATGAAATCTCCATTGAAAAACAACAAAGAAATCTCAAAATCTTGTTTGGGAAAAAATGATGGAAAATGAGAAGTAAAAATCCAAGAAAATTGATAGAATAGTCAAAATGATTTAGGAAACCAATTAATCGTCAAAGTCTTAGTCAATTAAGGTGGAAAACTTTAATTAAAACATTTGGAAAATATAACTCTCTAAAGATTCTTAGTATTGGCCCAATTACACTTTAGTCGTTAAAAATAATTTTGCAATATTTACAATTTAGTCACTAAAATAAAAATGTCACTTTTAACGATTAAATTAACCTCCAAATTAATTACCAAAGTGTTTACTTTAAACATTTCAAAGGTTTAATCCAATTTTATTCCTTTTGAAATTCCTATTTCAAAAATATTTATTTCCCGAAACGTATTTTAATTGCTAAACTCGGTTCCTCGGTCCAAACCTAAACCACCAAAACTCCTAAGCCCATTTCCGGGGCATTACTTCGCGTTCAGCCTTCATCGCCATCAACCCAAATTTTATTTCCTGACAGGTGACAAAAAAGCTCGATATTTGAGAACCAATATTGAGAACTAGAAACCCAAAGCTCGATAAATGTTATGTTGTTGTAACTTGTAATAATATTTGGGTCGTGTCGAAGCCCTAGCATTTGTGGGATTGAAAACGAAGTGAAACTCGTCGTGCCCCTACGGCACCAAAAAATAAAAAAATACTCAAGGGATTAGTTTTCTTAGGAGGAACCCCATCTCCGGTAAATATCTTTATTTTTTCTGCGCGTTATGTTCCCAGTAAACAAAAAACTACTGCAGAGACCTATAAAAATAGTAATGGGTTTGGCCGACTAAAAGTCTAACTGTTCATTTTTGCATTAATAATTATTAATTCGGGGTGTCTTAAAATGTCCATCTGCTTGAAACTTGAATTTAGCGTTTACAGCACAAATAAGGGTGCAAAGCTGAAGAATTTCACCTTTGTTTCTGCATTTAATCCAAAAAAATGTCCAGAATCAGCCCTTTTGAGAACTTGAACTCCAATGCTTTTAGCCTCACCATCTTCATCTCTGCTTTTCTGTGAAAGGTTTTATAGGAACTAAGGATCTAGAATATCATAACAAAAAAATAGTGATTTTAGAAAGCTAATAGTGTAGAAGACATATTACATATTACGATGAATACGTGAGGTATGGGGAAAAAGACGATGATTTATAAATTTTAATTTATAAAAAAATATTATGTATAAATAAAGATGATGTTAGTTTATTTAAATGTGTATGACCATGGATGAGATTGTGAGAATGGTTCATGAAATAATTTTTTCTAATTTTATTTTGAAATATGATTCATTGCATGTCGAGCCTTTGGGATTTTTATTAATTATTTAAAAATCATTAAAAAAAATTGTAATGCTCAACGGTGTATTGCGTCAGTAGTATTGAGTAGCGTGTGTCGCCTCCTTTTATTACTACCCCCAATGCTTTGGACCATGATTTACCTCTCATTTGCTATTTACCCTTCTAAATCAACCAAATTCCGTAGTACCTCTGCAAAACAATATATATTTATATATTTAGGAAACAGAAGAAAAAAGTTACATTTGGATCTGCAGCACACTGGAGTTGCATAAGAACACTTGTTTCCAGCAATTCAAAACATCTAGACATATCTATAAATTCCTAATCAACTATGAATTTATACATGTCCATATAATATAATAGAAATGAGGAAAAGTGCATAAAACCAACCAGAAAGGCATGTTCCACTCTAGGGAACCTTGATTGCTTGAATGGATTGCTTAACATCAGAGACAACAATGACAAAGTCACCCGAGTTGATCATCGCTCTTGCTTTAAGCAAGGAGAAGCTTCTGTTTAGATGGCTCTCCACATCGTCCGTGAAGTCGAGGCAGAAAGGTATCAACCCCCACTTCAGGATCAGGCACCTTCGAATCGATGCCGAGGGTGTAAATGCAAAGATCTGGCAGTCGGGCCGGTTGCGGGAAAGCAGAGATGCTGTTTGTCCTGTTTTTGTGTAAACAAATATGGCATCTGCTTTGAGTTTGTTGGCTGAAAGTTGAAAACAAATAGAGAAACTGTCATGGAACTCACTGAGAAAACAATTTATCACCATCAGAAAACCACAATATACAAAGGCGACTTACCGATTCTCGAAGCTGTATTACATATCTCCTCGGTGATCCGATCGGCCTTGGAAGATGAAACAATGGGAAGATCAGTTTCAGGTGCATCCCAGTGTTTTTCCTCTCTCTGCCATTTCTCAATCCTCAAACTGACACTTGTTAGTACAGTTAATGCCTTCACAGGGAACTGACCCATGGCTGATTCACTGGAAAGCATCAGAGCATCTGCCTGCTGTGCTACTGCTTCGGAAACATCGGCAACCTCCGCTCTTGTTGGTATAGGACATTCGATCATGGATTCGAGCAGCTGGGAGGCGACAATGACGGGCTTATTTAGTTTCCTGCACAGCTGAACCACCTCCTGTTGAACTGAGGGGACCTGTTCCAAAGGTATCTGTGCACCTAGATCTCCTCTGGCTAACACAGCTCCATCTGATGCCTGGATAATCTCTTTCAGATTTTTCAGAGAGCCAATGCTCTCTATCTTGGCAATGACACCAATTTGGCTGCAAAATGGAACCATTACGACACATTTAAAAGTTGTATGAGTTTCACAATTTATGGTTACCTTCCTGGTGATTGGGCAGATATATAACTCTTTAAAGTCTTGATAACTTTAGCAGACTTCACAAAAGACCCTGCAATAAAATCAACACCCTCTTCAATACCAAAGTCAATATCCAGCCAATCCTGCAACAAACACAGACATTTGAACTTTTCATCATTTCTGGTGCAACAAACACAGACATTTGATTGTTTGTAAAGTAGCAAACCTTTGAAGATATAGTACGAAGCATGGCATTGCGCTCTCGAACCAGACCCCCGTTTCGCCAGAAAGTTAGATTAGCACGACGCAACAACAGCCCCGGATCCGTACACCGGCAGATTACATCCGGACCGATCTTCTCAATCACCACAAACCTCACCATTCCTCCACCAACAACCAGCTCATCACCGAGCTTCACGACTTTTATGCATCATAAAAGAAACCAAAATCATTTGTATGATTTAAACTGAATATATTGGTTAATTCAATTGCAGAGCTTACGAGAAATCTACCTTCGGCAAAACCATCGTAGTTGACGGTAACGGTGCGTTCCGGGCGCAATAGCGGATCAAATGTTCGAACAGTGAAAGTCCACATTTGTCCATCCTGTGTAAAACGATGAAATCTAATAAGCAAAAATCATTCCAGAATAAATAGAATTAAATTGCAGTTACGGTTGCAATTGTCCCGGCAGTGTTGCGGCGAGCTCCAAAATCATTAGGATGCCACTGCAATTTAATACTATCAAGATATTATTGGACTGGCTTTTTTTATTAACTGTACCTCAGCTTTGGCAGATTCGGCGCCGTTTAGATCATCCATGTGGATCTCGCTACCTTCGGTGTCCATCATAACCGCCACGGCGAATCCTTTCTCTTCGTTTAGCTGTTTCACCCGCCGGATTACGTTCCGGTGCCACTCGTGGGTTCCATGGCACATATTGACACGCACCACGTTCATTCCTCCGACGGCCAGAGCCTCAATCTCTTCGAACTTGCACGTGCGAGGCCCGATGGTGCAAATGATCTTGGTCCTGCATCTGCTCCTGAAACCGTTCTCCTTCTGCTCCGCCTCTGTCACTCGGTCCACTTCCAACCCCTCCGGGGACGCCACTGTTACCGGAGTCTCAGAAGCCGTGACTTTCAATTTTTCCGGCAAAACGACCCTAGAAAGTGTGGCCGTCAATGGCATCAAAACAGGCACGTGAAAGCGGGGTTTCATAACTGGCATTCTGGGTAATTCCCGAGACTGCAATGGAGGCGAGGAAGTTGAGAAGGGTAAGGACCCAGACATGTTCGTCGACAAGGCAACGGATTCGGTCGGGTCGGGTTGTTTTCCGAGATTGTGGGGGCGGTTCAGAAGGGGCTTTGGAAGAGGAGGACGAGAAGTGAGGTACGAAAAATGTCCCAGATTGAAAATATCTTTGGACGGTTATGTCCTCTTGAAATGCGGCGCCTGGAAATCTGTATCGGTAGATTCCCAGGAAGATTCGAAAGTTATTCGTTGACTGAAATTTCTCAAATTAGTATTCCGTTTCGATCTTTTCATTATTGGTAAAATACGCAAATAGTACCCTGATTATAGGTAAATTTTCGTTGAGTTCTTTAATTATGAAAAATTACAAAATAATCATCTGGTTTAAGAAGAGTGACAAATTATTTTTTTTGTTAAACAATTGACCGGAGATGACACGATTCTTAATAAATTTGATATAATAAAAAAATGTAATCCTCAGCTTTTAAACTTTGAAATTAACTTTATTTTTTTATGTGAAAGTTAAGTGACGAAAGACTTCCGATGAGGGCTAAATTGATATAATTAAATTGTTGAGGGCTAAATTTTTAAAATTAAGTGTTGAGTTTCAGGATAAAGTTCCAATCACAAAGTACATAAAATTTTACATGCATATCATAGAAATCGAAATATAAATAGTCGAAAATTACCTCTTGTCGATTGATTCTGATTGGTTGAAATACTAATTATGATTTTGTTTTCTCAAAAAAAATTGGTGTTATTCTCTCAAATGACAGAGCACTCGCACGAGCTACTATTTTTCATATATATATGATTTATATATACAAATTAACTAGGGTTTGGCTAAAATAGAAAATTTTATTTTTATTTATTTAAAAATCTTTATATAATAACAATCTAAATTCTTTTCCTTATGAAGAATTTGTATTTTAAATTGAATCCTTATTAATCTCGTTTATTATTATTTTTCTAATCTAATAAGGAAATAGCAACAAGCTAATTATATATTAACATTTAAATCACAAATTTAAATTTCTCAAATCAAACTAATAAGGGTTACGAGCATTGGCAAGATACATTATTTTTCTAAGGAAAGAATCTGAGCTCGAATATTAAATATGATATTGTTGGGAGGAAGAGTCATACATTCCGAATATGGACTATAAAATGGACATGTACTTTACTAACATAATTCTCAAATTAAATTTAAAATTAAATAATAATCGTTTGTTACTTATAAATTTAATTAACATTGACATTAGGCTCAAATCACATTTGGTCTTATACGTTATAAGTGACCTCTAATAAGACATTATGACTACCAAATTAACTGAAAAACTCGTGATTCGAGACAACTTAATACAACCTTAATATAATATTTTTGTGTCACAATATTATGATAAAATATATGACACAATTGTTTAGAGATTAACTTATAACTTTGACTCATGTATTAATCTCAAATTATGTAAGTACAATATTTTTTTCAACAAATACATGTAAATTTAATTTATATCTCAAATATATATTCCTCTCATGAATATCTATCAAAATTCATATTAATCTTAATTCATTGTTGTTTCACACCAACCGATTAAGGACATTTAGAAGAATCAATTATACCCAAATACATTATTATACAAGGTTAAAGCGGCAAATTTGTCCATGTAGTAAACCCAAATTAGCAATGTTACCTTTTTTTCTGCATCAATTTTGTCCTCGAAGTCATTTAATTGCATCAATTCTATCCATTGATCGATGCTGCCCGTTAAAGTGTTGATGTGGGAATTAGCAGTGCTGAAGTGACGGTCTGCGATGCTGACGTAGCAGTACACGTGTGATGATGATGTGATAAAGGGGTTGAATTGATTTTTTAATCGAATTCGAGGGTATAATTGATGCTTTTGCCTAATTCATTGGCATAATTGATTTTAATAGAAAGTTCGATAACTTATTTACTATTTAAGCTAAAAAAATGAGAATTTAAGAAATTATTAAAATTTTAAAATATTAACAATGGATAAATAATTTGTTTAAAATTTAACTTAATTTAATCAATTTATTTAGTTTTTAAATAAAATTGGACAAACCATTTGGTCATTTGAGTTGAACTTTATACAAACATAAATGAAAAATCGATTAAAAAATTGATGTAAATATCCTTTAGGTCCTTGATAATTTTAAAAATAAGCAAGTGAGAACGCTAAAAAAATCAAAATATTCTTTAATTTTTAAAAAAATTCATAAACTTAATAAAAATAAATAAAATATTGAAAATAGAAACTAATATAAAAAATTAAAATGTATTAGAAATTATAAAAAAGATAGAATATAAAATTAAAAAATAAAAATATTTACAAAGTGTTGAAAAATTAAACAATTTTATCGAAAAAGTCGAAGACTTCATCGGTCGGAGTATTAGCATTCGTTAAAAAAATTCACTGCAATCATCCTTCTATTAGAGTAACAATAAAACTCTTTTTTTCGTTTTTCTACAAAATGATGTTCATTAATATTTGATGTAGAAAAACGAAAGGGAATTTTGATTTTATTACTACCCTAATGAAAGAATGATTCCATTGAAAATATGTTTAAAAAATATTAGTATGCTTAAATAACCAGAAACATTTAAAGACATTTTTTGATGATTTTTATAAACATTTTTAAATTTTTGATTTTTTTTTTATATTTATAGCTTATGATATTTTTAATTTTGTATTTTTTACTTAAAATTTTAAATTTATTATAGTGTTTTTATTTTTAATATTTTATGAATATTTAAATATTATTTAAATATTTTTAAAATTTTAATAGTTTATTATTTTTTAGCTTAAAGATTAAATAAGTTATCGGACTTTCAATTAAAATTAATGGTGCCCATGAACTTAGAAAAATAATCAATTATGCCCTCGAAGTCGGTTAAAAAAATCAATTCAGCCCCTATGCCACGTCATCATCACACGTGTACAACCACGTCAGCATCGTAGACCACCACGTCAGCATAGTAGACCGCCACATTAGTACTTTAACGGTTAACGTCAGTCAAGGAAAAAATTAATACAATTGAATGACTTCGAGGATAAAATTGATGCAAAAAAAAGTAAGAGCACATTGATGATTTAGGTTTATTACAAAGTCAAATTTAGCCCTCTAGCCATTATACAATAAACATGCAAATCATAACAATTAGTCCTCTAAGGTGTTTTGGGAGAACGTGGTACATGATTTTGGTCAAACTAACTTTCAACATAATTCAAACTTTGAATTGGATGGATCGGCAAATTACGCAAAAACCCCATCACTATCTTGCATACAATTTTAATATAGATGCTGGACCTAAATCCCCCGAGATTGACATGAACTCTGAGCCTGCCCCGTTGTTACTTCTGAGCCTATCACAGCAAAGGAACAACCTGCAGGAACTACTAAACCTCCAAGAGCTGGGGTTAATGATATATTCTGGGAACAACTTTTGACCAAAAATCCTAGTTCTAACACTCAGGAAGTCTAGTCGGAAAGAAAAGATTTTGATGCTAGAAAGAATGAAAGCAAACTTGGTGATCAGAGCAGATTTTGGTGGAATATGAAGAATGTAAATAACCTGGCAGAGCAGATATGACATCTAACTCCCAAAGAGAGAATTTTTAGAGAAAATGATTTTTTTGTGCGAAGATGGTGGAAATATAAAGTTTTTAAAATTTTAGGGTCAAATTAATTAACGAGATTAACGGTTGGGTGACCAAAACGATATAGTTAAAAACATAAGTGGCAAGAATAATTAGGTGACTAAAATAGAACAAATATTAAACAAAAATGACCTCCGGTGAAGTTTACCCTTTTTGTTATAAATGTTTTAGGTTTTTTTGGTTAATTTCTAAGCCCATATCAAAGAGCAACTCTATTCAATTTTAGGGTTTGTTTATTCTGCAGTTCAATGATTTCACTGTATTGTTCCTCTGTTCATCTGCTACCCTATTTTTGCTTGGCTCTGTTGTCGTTGGCTTCTATTCCCTCACCTTCTGCTCATTGTTGCGGCCGATTGCAAAGCTACTGCTCTTTAAGATTTCAGGTATTTATGGACTCAGTGCCTCTTTGAGTAGATTATATAACAAAGTCGGTTCAATCTCGTTAATAGACAGCTTTAAGAAAAAGGCAAATTTTACAACACTAAACTTTGGTACCCATTTAAAGTTTTGTCATTTTTAGACTTTGGATTCACTTGAGCGTCTTCAGTTCTTGATTTTCACCCATCGGTATCTAAGGCATGGAGCCTCAGTTACCCCAAAACCTGGAGGAATACTCTGCTTCCTCAACAACCATAAAATTTGACCACCCTATTCCGTTACTCCGGGGCCCCATGGCGGCCGGTACTTCCGACGACCCGTCGTCCGGTCCGTATATCCTTGCCTTCAAAGATCTTCCTTCATGGGCCGCTGCATACAAATCCTGCGAGTCCAAAATCATAGCTCAATGCGAGGAAGGAGCCAGAATCGGATGTGCCATCACTGCTTCCAACAAGTGCAAACCACCCTGGTGGCAGTCCCTGACTGGCTGGAAGTCGATGGACTTAAAGGAGAGGGAGCGTTGCGAAGACCGTGAAATGGAAGACTGTTTGGTTTCCGCCAAGGAAAAGTGCATCGGCTTCGCCAAGGAGCGATGCTCAAAGCCGTTTTTGGATGCAAGAATCGCATTGGGAGAGAGGGACCTAATGAATGAAGTGGTTGGGGTGCACGCTGCCTCGATGGTGGAGGAAAGCAAATGGGGCCATTTGATCTGGTCGGATAGTTTGGGAGGATCCGAACCAAGGGTTACTAATTGCAGAGCCTGTCAATATCTGGGCTCTGGTGCTCAATTGCAGACTTGAATGGCCTTCCCCATGGTTCCAGAATTTTAGAAGCAGCGGCAATGCAAATAAGCAAAAGCCAAGCTGAGGTATGTTTAATTTTCTGACAATTATATGGGGTTTTCATATGTTTTGTCACTTTTGGTTGTTATATTCTTGGAATAATGTTCCGTGCATCCCAAATTTGTTGTCCAAATAAAATTTTGTGGTACCTAATATAATATTTTGATTTGATTTTTTAATATAAAACTGAATTGTCTTTATTTTTAATGTTAAAAGCACCATATGGAACATTTTGGGTTAGAATTGGTTTGGTTTCTCTTTGTATTTTGTAATGGCTTATGCCATGAATAGAATTATCAATGGTTTCCTTTAATATAGTGTTATAGTTATAAATCTATATTACTCATTAGCAAAACTGATTTCGGGTTCGATGCACTTTTCTTTTCAGCTATACAACTTGATTACAAACTGTTATCAAATCCAACCTATGTACGTACAAAACCCAGTAGAGGCGATATTTTTCAAAAGCAATATCCTCCACTTAAAAAACCATACAAGGAAGCCGGAGCCGGTCATTCCACGTTCACAATGGAGAGCTGAAGTCACGAGGCAAATGCATTGTAATAAGAGCCTCAACTGCTTGTAAATTTCACAATTTTGTATGGAAGGTTTGAAGAGGTTTACCTTTATATCTCTAGAAATTATCCCAGCTGCCCTGTTGTCTTGCTTTGGCTTTTCATGTTATCATGAACAAAAGAATTAGTGTTTCTGTCGTAAAAAATTGGAATTGTTCAGGGTTTTAACGTAATCTGGAGCTGAAAATCAGTCGATGGCTGTTTTAAGATTGTCTAACCTGACTGTAAGATGATTTTCAGGGTGGTAATGTCCACGACAGCAAATGGCCGCCGGAATCACCGCTCAGCAACTGCTTCAAGTCAGTGGTTAATAAAAGGGAAGTAACCGGGTGCTTATGAAACGTCAGCACCTTGTGGAGGAGTAATCTGTACTCTGGTGACTTGTCCAGAGGCAACCCTCCTCCGGTTCCTACGCTAGTTGAGTTACTTATCGTCTCTATGTCGGTGCAGTGAACCATATGCCAGACTTTAACAGCCCCATCGTGGTGACCTGTTACGTACCAGTTTGTGTCCGGCCAATCAGAGAAGGTAGAACTTGTGACAGAGAGTATGTAATCAGATGGCACCTGGGATGTGCTAATTACTGCTAGACAGCAGCCATTGATGCTCCAAACAGCAAGCAGAGTTCCAGCAGCAGTCATGATTTCGCCAGTTAAATCATTCACGTACACTGCAGAAACTGGAGCTGGGAATTCAGGAAGTTGCCTAACAAATCGTAAGGAGCTAAGGTCCCATATGATAACTGTGCAGTCATCTGATCCGCTCGCAATTAGCATATAAGATTGACTGACGTGAAGACATGTGATTTTGGATCTGTGAGCACAAAGCACTTTCTCTAACAGCAACCGACTTGAGGCACGCGGGTTGTCTTCACTGATTCTCCAAGCATAAACTAAACCATCATCAGCGCCAGTGACCAAAACGTGACCATCATGACTAAAGCCAGCACACTGAGTCTGGTTTCCTAAATGAAGGTTCTCATGAGTTGAAAGGAGTCGATCATAGTCAAAGCTAAAAAATCTCAAGCTGAGATCAGGAAAACCCCATGCTACATATTTGGAATACATTCTAGGTTTAAGCTTAGTGTTTGCCTTTCAAATAAGAATTTTCTCTTGGAAACTGACAATCTGAGTAATGGAATAAGAAGTTTTCCGTAATTCACGCGGAACAAGAAGAGTTGATTTCTTCAGCGGATGAGGAGGAAGCTTTCTGTCAGTCCTCCTTTTAACATGGGGTTTGAGGAATAGTTCCTTAGGTGTCTGTCCAAAATGATTGATCTGAGCTAGAATGGAAGCTTTCATTGAAGGATCTGTAACCGCGTCTATGTCTACACTCCCCTCATATGTGTAGTGGTAGAATACATTAGCAGCTTTTTCAGCAGCCTGTCAGTTGTAACAACAATATACAGCATTAGAAGAGCAACAATGACAATATATGACTTAAAAGTTGTGAATTTTCAACATCTTAAGTATGTGCGTCCGAGTGTCAAAATGCGTTGCAAGTTTAGAAAATTCAATGGAGGTGAAAATATGCTTCAAGAGAATGCCAATACCTACCTTTACCCTTTGTTTATATCAAAAAATGAGGTCTATCCAATTGTGCAGATTTTCTGAAACAAAATTAGATTCTAAGGCCTCTCTGTGCATCCGGATGAACTCCCTAGCACTGCCTTTAGCCCAAAGAGGTAGGTGAACGTCTCCAACCTGGGGAGTATGAAATAACAGAAAATTAGAAGTTTGCAAGTCTTACAGCACCACAGATTGACACATTGTAAAGGCGATTTTATCATCGCATTATACAACTCAAAAGTTAAAAATTTTAACCAGGACATACCTTTTCCCCTGACTGCTTCTCACCCAAGTCAAGACTGAAGCTATTTTCCAAAAACTCAGGCATGTAGAAGAATTCTGGAATGAGTTCTTTCACATCCGATGTGTTGCCTTCCCCAGAAGCACTCAACCAAGTATCTCTTATGCTACTGAAAAGACTATCAGCGTGATCAAATTGGCCACCCTGTAGTTTCTGGTTTTCCGCACTGAATGGTGGCAAGCGAAGAAGATAAAAGAGAACAATGCCAGCACTAGAATAATGAGAACCATAATGAAATTTTGGAACCTCTGGGTCATCCCAGCTCTCATATCTGAAAGATAAAAGAGAACAGGAATGGTAAGCATAACATAGAGATACAACTTGACACATGCATCTCAGAGACCTTGTTAAAGAAAGTAACATCCATCATATGTATGATCTTTCATATAAAAGTGAACATGACAGTGTACTTAGTAATTGCTAATCTGAATGTCACAATCTACATGCGTGACGAAGATAGACAGATATTTGAATAGATATTAGGATTGACTCTTAAATTCCTCTTCCCCTTCTGGTGTCTGACATCCCATTGGTTTCTCAAGCTTGCGGAAGGTTTTGGGATCTGACAGGTCCAGATTTTCACTCTCATAATTATAGCAAGAACCCACGGGAAGACAGGGTATTGAGTAAGATCGCTATATCCACGTCCTGCCAAGGTATTGAGATGCATGAGGTACTGGAAATTGCTGATTTCTCCATTTTGCCATCTCTTTGAGAAAGATTTAGCCGTTATTCTAAAGAGACGACCGCCCTCATTGATTTCCTGTTTTGTTGATCCTGAAATAGTTGTTTCCAACCTGATGCAAGGAAAATAATTACAAAGTAAACAATCATTTTCAAGATCAGAAGATAAAGGAAGAAATCCTAGCACATAAATGATGAAGCATAAGCACACCAAGGGTATGTAAGCATAAAACTACTCTGAACTAAACACGAAGGCTGGTGGATACATTTTTTTCTTTACCTTTTGCAGTTCATTTTTGAGAAGCAGCTAATACCACCTAACAAAGCTAACTTAAAACAGAATTAAACAGAGCGAATAAATAAGTTCTAGATTCCATACATGCTGTTTCTGGGTAGATTCACAGCAACCAGGTTTTTGAATACTTCATCTCTTTCTCTTTTGTGAAACATCAGGAGATCATTATGTCCATCCATGCTAAACAACTCAATAGCAACAGGACGTAGCTGCTAATCACGCTTTAAAATCTCATAAATGCTAACAAGCCTCCACATAAGCCAAGGGTGAGGTAAATTACCAGTGGCAACCGCTCTCTCCTTTCCCCATGCACCACCATTGTAGGCCCAGGTTCTCCCCCCTACCAATGCCTTCGGGGTTGTGTCCCAGGATGAAGTTGATTTTGACAGACAATCCATACTGCCAATAACATCCTTCTTAACACCCAATGCCTGATCAATAACAGAGAGTTCATCTTCAGATTCCTTCTCACATATGCAGCCAGAATCATCAATGTAAAAGTTCTCTATTACATATAAACAACGTTGCCCTATCAGAAATATACCATCATGTTTGTCTAGACCAACTACTCGCTCACAGTTATATCTGAATCGTATCTTTTCCAGAGGTTCAAGATAAGGTCTGATTAAATATTCTCTATTATTTTGCTGCTCCTTGTCTAATTTATCCTCGGTAACTTTGACTTCATCAATCCTAATGGAAGGCGACAGCCTAGGAGATTCAATTTCAGATCTTCCCGGTATGCTTATTGATATAGGGAGAGAAACTGCACTAGATTTTGCACCATACTCAAGAGCTGAGTGAAGACTGGCTTTAGTTACACTGCTGGCTTTGTCATCAATCCAGCCATTTTTAACAGAAGTTACATCCTTCATGTCATCTGGTCCTTTATACAATGATTCGTCAAATAGTTCAATATCATTTAAAAGATTGAAAATAGCTTTGGAATCAGGATCAGAAGCATCTGGACCATCCTCATGTTTGACCTTGGGAAGCTCCATATCACCTAATTCCGACTGCCCATCAAGAACATTTTGGATACTGTTGATTCTTACTTTACAGCACTCAAGCTTTTTGCGCAACCTGTATGGACCCTCAATAGGGCAAAGTTGCCATTCGGGACCTTTAGAAGAAGAGGGTTTACGGATAGGGAATATTCCACGTTCATTTACAATTTGTTGAAGATGAGTTTGCCATTCGCTCTCAGCGTGGAGAACCCACCCATACTTGTCCTGACGGACAACTCTCAACTCAGTAGACATTGCATGACGAAGCCCCTCCATTGCACATCTTCTTTCATTCATTTGCTCTCTATGTTTTAGTTCCAACTTTGCAGTATCTCGTGATTTTCTTCCCATTTCCCTCTTTCGACGGCCCTCCATGCCTTTAATTCTTACTCCAGGAAATTTTGTGGAGCCGGAAATATACTGCAACCACATTATTTCCGCACATTGCTCCAGTACCTTTTTTACCATCTCTTCAGAGGTCCAAAGCCAGTCAAAGAAAGCAGATAAGTTCCCGGTCAACAATTTGTCAAAACCACCATGCAGTACATCTAGGCGCTGTCCTTTGTTAGGTTTAGAGACAAGAAGGTCTTCAAGAGAAGCTTTTCGATGAACCAGTAAATACTTGACAACATCAATTGCCAGGTTCTGTACATTTTGCCTTTGGTCACGAATAAGACAAAATAAATTTACACAGAGACAGCAATTTAGATCAATATCAAGATTTATTGGACAGAATATTATCCGTCGGTGAGCAAATAACAACTTCAAAACCTTGCAGATATCGATTCCTTGATCTTCTTCTGAAGAGTTTGTGGGTGATCTTTTCTTAGGTTCCGCTAGTAGACCCAAAGAGCAAAGGAGGTCTTCTTCCCCTATGGTAAAGAGGAATGGTGGTAGGAGGCAGTACAGTATCATCCTATTTGTATTCTTAAGAATTGAATGTACGTAAGCCTCATGTTGTCTGGTTCCTGTTGTAATAGACAAAAGACCCTTTCCAGAAGGAGCTGTTTCTTCAATTCGGCCATCTTTGTTTGCTAATTGCAACATTGATAACAAAAATTCTAGAGTTCTCAGTACACCGGCAGGTTGGGGGAAAGCGCCCATGTAAACACGATCAACAATCATCCAACATAATGCATCTAAGTTTGAGGACCATTTGATCTTATCTAGCTTTTTCACATCTTCTTCATCATCATGCAAGAGGCGCCTTTCGATGAAGTTCATTAGTCTGCTAAGAAATAAACCTTGAAAAACCAACATAGATTCAGCGCCAACATATAGTGGAACCATTTCCAAGATTCCCTCCACAAATTGTGATGCTCTTATTTGCTCTGTTGAAACGTCAGCCAGTACTTCAGCTATAAAATCCAACATTGCAGCTGCCCCAGCAGAACAAGGGCCACCACCGTAGCCAGAATCATCCATTTTCAGAAGAAGCTTTGGAATAACTGAAACGATAGTATTTGTAGAGGCTGGATCTAGAGAACCAGACTTCAAGTCAAAGGATTGATCAATATAACCATTGGACATAGAAGACTCCATGAGATTTTTGAATTCAGTAAGGTTTGAAGCTGAACTTAACCACGGAGTCGGAGCAATGAAGGGAGATGGAGAAGGCGCAAGGGGGATTGTGGAATTGAGTTTCTCAGAGGAAATACAAGAATCTGGACTAGAAACAGATACAAAACTCTGTGGATCTGGTGGTTTAATTGCCTGATTGTCTTTGATATTATTGTGGTTAACCTCATTTGTGCTTGAGGTGGAAAAAAACTGATTAACACTATCTCCATCTAGGCTCTGATTAACTTGGACATCTTCCTGCAATGATTTGTTCAATTCCTCTTGGGATTTAGTAAGCTTCATCTCTTCTTTATCTTTAGCACTGAAATTTGAGGGAAGCATTTCTTCTGAAGTTGAACTGATCTGCGCTTGATGGAAGCTTCCAGCACTAATAGAAGTCCTGGCAGACTGTTCCTGTTCTACAGGGAATATAGAGGATGTATTTTGCGAACTAGCATCATCACAATCATTTAAATTCTTTTCTTCTGTCTTCTTTGAACTCTCTCTTGCCATCTTCACTGTTTGACCAGACCTGCAAGCCAAATAACAGAGCAAGATACTTGTGAGTCAGATAAGAGATCATATAGCATTATATTACATTATATATGCATACATTAGATACGCAATATGTGGAAACCAAAATGTAGAAAATTAAAAGTATATAATGTGAATGTATCTCAAGACAAACCTAACACATGAAAAATAGAGGTCAACACAGCATTCTAGAAACTCAGCTCGTCTGCAAACAGCAGAGAAAGTAGGGCACGTCTTTGCCAAATCAACCATGAATCTCAGAACTGAAGTTGTAGCAGAAGGAGCAGATGCATCCCCACCCATTAGTCGTGCAGCATATGTCTTATGCATGAGAGCTTCACCCTGAAGCTCCTCAGTCATGTCTGCATTTTCCTCAACCAGTTCTGCCACAATTTGGAAAAAATTTCCAGTTTGGCAGGCAAGTATTGACTGCGTGCTCAGCCTATCAAAGGTGGATTTTGCCATAGCAATTATAGATTCCAATAGTTCTACAAATTTCAACTCCACATGGCCTCCATCACTTGGCATGAGTGCATGGAAATCCAGCATACGGACTTCAGGCAATCTTGGATAAACTGGCTTCCCAAAGACGAGGCAGAACAAGATATAATATATATCAGGAGAATCATATGTGGGCAGGTTGCAGTTAATCAGTGCCATTATTTTTAGCATTGTTAATTACTGGTGTAGGCAGGTTATTCTGCCTAAAAGTGTGATTACAAAGATTGAAAGGCTTTGTATGAGGTTCTTTTGGAAGGGTAGAGATGAACCGGCTTCGGGTGCTCGTGTGGGGTGGAGGATCATTTGTAGCCCCAAAAGTGAAGGGGGCTTGGTGTTAAGGATCTTTATTCCTGGAATAAAGCATGTCCAATCCACTTACTTAAGAACTTGCTTGCTGCTGAGGGGTCTTTATGGGTGGCCTGGGTCAAGGTTTATGCTTTTAAGGGGCAAGTTTTTTCGTCTGTAGATAGCAGGGCATACTTTAGTTGGTGCCTTCGAAATATGTTAAAGCTTCGACCGATGCTGGAAACTTTGCTCCCTACTGGAGTTTCAAAAGTGGGGAAAATATAGAATGAAACCCGAGAGATTCGACCAAAAGTGCCTTGGCATAGAATTATTTGGTTTGGTTTACATGTGCCTAAGCATTGTGATGACGTGGATGACTGTTCTGGTTCGATTGCCTACTCTTGATAGGTTGCAGCGTATGGGATTACTTGTTGCGGATTGTTGTTGTTTATTGTGTGACTCGGGGCAGGAGACTAGGAATCATATTTTTACTAACCGCTCATACTCGAGGCAAGTCTGGACTACTATACTTAGACTCTGCGGTCTAGGTCGAGGGATGCTAGATTAGGAGGGAGAGCTTGACTGGCTTTGTTCCCAGTTAAAGGTAAGGTCATTAATTGTCTTCCTTCTTAAAATTGCATGGAATTCTTATGTTTACCATGTTTGGGAGGAAAGGAGCTATTGGGATGGATTGGTTGAGTGCATAAAGGAAACTGTCTGTGTAAAAGTGCAAAGTAAAAATGTGCAAGTAGATGAGGTAAATAGACATATATGTGCAGCTTGGGGAATTCCCTAGTGGGATGGCCTCCCAGGGGCACGCTTATAGTACCATTGTAATAGGGGATTTTTGTTCCCACTTTCTTGGATAATAACACACAACATTTATCCAAAAAAAAAGTTTACATAGTTTGCGTATCAAAGTTTTACCTCAGTAATTATATAAAATATTTTTATTTTAATTTATTTCTTAATATTTTTAATTAATTATAAATTAATCGATTAAATTTAGTTCGATTGATATTGTGCGACTATAATACACCGGAGGAAGACATAAAATCAAGATTGAGTATGCTTAAACTTTAATATTCTCTTATTTGTATGTGAGAGGTCGTCTAAGTAGTATACGTACTATATCAAATTATTTTTAGTTGTGTTTTTTCATAGTCCACCTTCTACAGTTCTGTCCTTGTTTAAGGAGGAGAGTTTTAGCTAGTCGCATTTTTTTATTGTATTTGGAGGGCCAAAATTAATTCTTAACCTAATAATCAATGAAAAATAGTTGAACTTTGATAGAAAAATTACTTTTAAAAAGAGATTATTGATCTAAACTCAAAAGTTATATTTTTAGCTTTTAGGGTTGAAAATCATGTTTAGATTTAAAATGACAAGTTTAACCCTTATTAATTTTTTAAATTTAACTTTTACTTTTTTCCAAAAATATTTTTTGACGACATGTTTAAAATAAACTAATAATTTTTTGAATAATATTTTTTGACAGCAATATCAAACACTAAAATTTTAAAGCCAACTTTTTAAAACCACTTTTCTACATCACTTTTTAAAATTACTTTTTCACAATAATTTTTATAATCAATGCAAAACTAAGTCGTCGCATTTCCTATTGTTGTTTCTTTAGTTATAGATTATCATGCGTACTCTTTTCTTTCGACTAAGTTTAGAAAGTTTTAATAAGGCACATAATAATCTATCCCATGTATGATTACGGTTCTAATGCAATACATCATTCACAAAAAAACTACATTTCTATTTAATATAATATTAAATAAAAATAAATCATCTTGTCGCAAACTATATGTTACAATATATATATACTGAATAGTTTTAAGGTGATTACAGATAGTATCTGTTTATACATATTTTTAATTCTTTGATGATGCACATACACTTTGCAGACAAAGCGATTTAAATTCGGATCTTTCAGAACGAACGTCATTCGCTATTTCACTGGAACTACTTGCTGGGTTTAATAAATATATATTTTTGAAGTAAAATAAATTTAAAAAATGTACTTATAAAAAATTATATAAAAATAAAAATTATATAAAAAATTATATAAATTATCAATACAATCTGAACTATTGAATAAAATTGTGCGGCCTTTAAAAAGAATGAAGTATTTTCTTATTTTTCTCTGTTAATCTTTTATTCTTTATTCGTCTTTCGTTTTCTTCCATGAAAGCTTTTGAAGCTCTTAAATACATGTCTGTTAAGTTTTTCTCCTACCTCCAAGAATAAAAGTTAGGGTAAATACATAGATCACCATTCAACTATCTTTTCTCTTTTATTTTGGTCATTCAACTTTAAAAATTTTAATTTAATAACTTAATTTGATACATTAAAATTTTTTGTCACTCTAAAATACATGGAATTTTTTAATATTATTAAAAATAAAAATAATTTAAAATAAAAGGGGCAAAAATAGGGATGATCGAATACTTAAAGGACTATTTTTAGACAAAAAAATATTTTAAGGATCAAACTGTAAATTGAGTATATATAAACCTTGTCAGGATGATACTGTATTTTTTGGATAAACTAGATGACCACTTAATTATGAGATTGATATCAATTTGACCACTATACTTTTAGTTTTAGCAATTATATCACGTAACTATTTAAATAGTTTCAATCAAGTCACCAACTGTTAAAATATAACGGAAGGCGCGGATGTTAAATAAAATTAGTATAATTACACATTTGGTCCCGTTATTTACATACCAAAGGGTTGTTGTTTTTTCATATCAAAATTAAACTACTCATAGATCTTAATCAAAACCAGATCTTAAATAAATATATGTATATTTTACAGATTACAATAAAGAGGTACGAACTCACAAGAAAACCCAGAAAAAAAGAAGCAAAATTTTTAACCATCTTGAAACAGTTGAGGGCAAATGCCCATATTCTTGATGATGACAGCCTTCATCGGATTAACCATTTTTATTTTAAAGTCATATATATAATTTTGTATTTTTTATCACAAAGTTGTTGTTGAACAATTGGCAAAGGTGTGCTTTTTGCTTCAGAGTTATTTTGGTTCAAATCCCCCTAAAGCCAAGCCATTATTTATTTATTTATTAAATTAATATTATGATCAAATTGATAGATTATGTAAATAATGGGACTAAATATATAATTATGGCGTCATAGTTTTCTTTTCTTCTTTTTTTACTTTAAGAATGTGTACTAAAAGGAAAATGCATCGACAAAACTTTCTATCATTTTGTTTCTTTTAAGAGGAAACTGATGAAAACATCGTAAAGGGGAGAAATGTGAAAACGATTCATATATGAAACCATACTTTATTCAGTGATAGCATAAAGGCATTCTAAACCCAAATAGATACATTACATACACACAAACTAGGCGGCCTAGTTATAAGGTATCCAAAAGATAGCCGATATAGGAGGGAAATCTTCTGCCACTTAGGAACCAAATCACAATGGGTCGAAGACCTCATTTTCTTTCCAATTAGTCAAATTCTATCTCTTTCTTACTTGGGAAATTGTGGTCGACCCCGACTAGATGACCTGGGCCTGAAGAAGGACAGGCCTTGTGACTTATCTAGTCAGACATGAAGTAGAATCGACTGGAGGCGTGATTCTTCTTCCGAGCCACTTATACAGTACAGAAAATCCCCTCTAATGTTGTCTAAGTGCCTTTCGCCTTCCACTCTTTTTGTGAAGTATTTGGCTGAAAGACCTCGCTCTTTGATGGACGGGTGGGCCTTTTTTTTGACGTTAATCGCTTGAGAGGCGATATTTTTCTTTTGAGGTGAATGGGTCGTCCTCTTACTTGACCATGGCATCGCCAACATGAGTCTGTGTTTGGTGGTTGATAAGCTGCTAGTTGGTATTTAGTTTAGGGGAGAAATTTTAGTTTTTCATCCGCTAATAGAGTCAAAAAGCAAGGAGGGATCCAGTCACATTACCAGTCAAAACGGTCTTGATTCATTTCCTATCGTTAGTCTTTCTTTCGGTGTTTTTTTATGCTCCATTTTTAAAAAAATAGGGTTAGTGTAACACCCCGAACCCGTCCTGATCCGAAGCGTCACTTACGGGTCACCCAAAACCGACCCATCAAAATTTCTTATTTAAAACTACAAGTTGACCGTTCTCAAAACCATCCATTTCCATAAGATCCACTTAGATAATAAGATTAAAAGGGTTTCCAAAATATATATTCTAATTAAAATACACCGTTTGACCAAATAACAGTAAATCAAAATAAAATACAGACTCGACTGTGGTAAGGTCTTATGAATACAATTAGTCCAAATTAAACATCAAGTACTGTACTCTGAAACTGGCTCGGTGCTTGGAAATCCTCCTCGATGTGCTCCTCCAAACGCAACATGTCAACCTACGCACGGAAGAAACCACAATTCCACACGCTGAGCTAACAAAGCTCAGTGGTACATTTCTACTCTACCACAATTCATGAATATCATAAAACAAGCATGCATGATAATATAATTAAGAGTGCAAAGAAAGGCTTCTCAACAACTAATGACCATCTTCCAGCCTATCATAGCTAGGGCTTACAATTGTTTCAAGATACCAATATTATATAAGAAGACAACCAAGCCATCCCAGGCTTACCATACGCGAGGTCCCACCTGCCAAAGAGTTACAACTCCTATACCCTGATCACATAGCCCAAGGGTTATTTAGCCCATATTCGAGATCACACAGCCCATCGAGTTACCCGAGCTCACACAGCCCGTCGAGTAACAACCCTACCCTGATCACATAGCCCAAGGGTAAAATAACCAACATCTAACATCCATACAACAACGTAAATAACATACATTCCCTAATGAACAACGAAGCCCTACTATTTATCCCGTTCTCACACAGCCGCCGGGTTACCCGTGATCACATAGCCGCCAGGTTAGGATCATATCCGGATCACTATAGCCACATATACGTCCTGGACATACTTGGATCACAATAGCCATAAGCAGTCTTATCCCGCGATCACATAGCCGAACAGGATTACTCGAGATCATATAGCCCATTGAGTTACTAGAGATTACATAGCCCTTCGAGTTGCATTTCCATATCCTGATCACATAGCCCAATGATAGGTTTTGGACCGCATCCATATCACATAGCCCATGGATACGTCGGATGTACTCGATCACATAGCCCGTAGTACCCATCCCCTTATATGAGTGCCCTTGCACTGACTCTAAGACATCCGGATTCTTAACCAAGACTCATACGATACCACATGCTCCCCCGAGCATCAACATATCTCACCGAGAGATAAAAGGCATCCTGCCAACCATTACCAATGCCCCGATGCATGACTCATTTGTTACACTATTTAATATCTGTCTTTAGGATTCATTTACGCCTTTCTCGTTAAGTTATCTCATTACTCACGGCAACCAGCCTACATGGGTGTCCCTTTTAGCATACAACAAGGACCCCAAGCTACCACATAGCATTAACCGATCCACCACGGATCTCTTTGGGTGATTAAACAAGCGATTCACTCATAAATTACCAAGCCATTCGCCATTAATCCTTATACGGTTGCTAACCTCAGTTTCTCAGTTTTAGAGTTTGTTTTATACCTTTAAAGACCTATCGGGCCCTTTACCACGAATTATAGAACTCCCGAACGCGAACTTAACTTTCTTGGGCAGATTGCCCAACGTATATCGATACACTAGGGCGAGTATCGATATCGCCCTCTTGGTATCGATACTCCCCCATGAGTACCGATACCCCAACTAGGTTCGAAAGAATTTGACCATAAGTCGTACCGATACACTCTTACCCCGTATCGGTACTTAGTATTAGTACTAGGATCGCCTTGTACCGATCCTAGGCAAAGTAACAGTGCGTACCGATACGCCCCTTACGTACCGATACGCCTAAGCGCTAATGGATTTCTATCTAAGTGAGGGGTACCGATACACAGAGAGGCGTACCGGACTCCCCTCTCATACCGTCCCTCAATATATAAAAGAGTATCGGTATGCAGCCACCCCATACCTGTACTCGAGCCTATATTTCGAACCTGGAGCTCGGGATTACACCAATCCCACCTTTAACCCCCATGATTAAGTCTAAAATCTTTCCTACAAGTTATTTGGAGTATATTAGGTGGTTTCCTACCAGTTTTACCCATTATCAACTCCCAAAACGTGATTTACCATTAGAGGGGTTTAAGGCTCAAGAACCATAACTAAGCAGCCCATAAACATAAAACCAAGCAAGGCAATCATCTTATGAGGCTCATGAAACGTAGGAGTCAGAGATGTACTGACCTTTAGCAATGATTCACGAGCTAAGACAGCAACCAAGCTTCTTCTACCTCTTCTTCCTTGCTTCAAGCTTCAAACCCAACTTCCACCAAACCAGGAGATATTTACCTTGAAAGATAGATCATTGTTTACTGATCAAATCTCCCTTGATCACCAATCCGAGATTCACACTCTTCAACCTCAAGCTTTTATCTTTTCTTTTGGTTCTTGGGTAGGAGAAATGAGAGGGTTTTTGGGAGAAGAGGACAAGGGAGCCAAGGTGATATCATCACCTCCCTTTTCTGCAGAAAATGTTAAGGCTCTACCAGCCTTTGTCCCCCATTTATGGTTTTACCATAATGCCCTTCCTCAAAACCCAACATAAGCCAAGCCTAAACCACCAAACAAGTCCAACAACGCATGGAGGCCCATAATAGCCCAACATCTCAGCCCGACGTATTGGTCCAAGACCCGGGTCAACGTCCATTGTTGACTCGAGAAATCGGGTCTTTACAGTCTAGAGTTCATTGTTTAAAGTTAAGATTTATGATTAAGGTTTAGAAAATTAGAGGTAAAGTATATTTTTAAGGTATAGGGTTTAGGGTTTAGAATGTATAATTTAGGGTTAGGATTTAGAATTTAATTTTTTAGTGTTTTTTAACGTAGGGCATAGAAAAGAGCATATTTAGGGGCAGAGGATTTTTGTTCGCGGATATAATGTAATCTTAGATTAATAGAAATCTTCTACCCCTTTCAGGGACAAAAATTATCTGTCCTTTTTCGTTGTTCTTTTTTATGTTCTAATATTAAAAAATTAAATTCTAAGCCATAACCTTAAATTCTAAATCTTAGACCATAAACCCTAAACTCTAAAAAATACACCCTACCCCTAATTCCCTAAACTTTAACCTTAAACTTTAACCATAAACTCTAAATATATTTTTTTAGTGTGAGGGCATAAATAGGGGCACCAGAAAGGGGCATGAGATTTCTATTCCCTTTTCAATGCCTCTATTTATGCCACACAATAAAAGCTTAGGTTATGTTTAAGTTTAAGGTTTAGGATTAGAGTTTAAAATTTTTAGGGTAGTGTATCACTTATTTTTGTCTAGATTTTAGTGTTATTAGTATTATTGTATTATTATTATTATTAATATAAAATTAGAAAAAAATAATTAATGTAAAAAAAATGAAAAAAAGGTGCTTGGAGCACATAGCTCCACGTCACTTGCAAGATCTCCCCCGCCCCTTGAAAATGCCTATAAATAGGCATGCATTTGCCATTTGAAGCATGGAGCCGGCAGTGGCATGCCCAAATAAGAGAGCCATGCTC
The DNA here is from genome assembly GCA_019671005.1 of Hibiscus mutabilis. NCBI lineage: Eukaryota > Viridiplantae > Streptophyta > Magnoliopsida > Malvales > Malvaceae > Hibiscus > Hibiscus mutabilis. Next base: position 45,980,192 of record CM033737.1, read on the forward strand.
TCGGGTAGCCAAGGACGGGGGCAATGCCCTCGGTCTTAACCGGTTCGATCGGGATCCTATTTTGGATCCGATCTAGTTAATTTTTGAAGAGGTCGTGGTAGATCTCGGTGGGGTTTAGTCGAGGTTCGTCATTCGAGCTCCTAGTTAGGTATATTTTCTTTCATTTTTATTTTTGTTGTAATTTTTATGATTTAATGAAGTATTAGTTAAGTTAAAATTGTATTTTTTAGTTTGTATGTTTATTTATGTTTTAGATTAGTATTTATTTATGTTTTAAATTTATGTTAGATTAGTATTTTATTATGTTAGTATTTATTTATATTTTTATCGCATTGTATTTATTTATATTTTCCATATTTTAAGTTGCATTTTGGATATATTATTGTCAATGCGGTGCCCTTTTATTCGAGCGTAAACGTGGCCATTATCAAGCACAGTGATGGTGGTCTATCAGTTTACTCTCGAATAACGGGGCCCTTAAAATTTACTCGCATTTATAAACCAAATTTTAATTTAATCGTCACTTTAATCCGGAAAGTTTAATATTAATAAAGCGGTAATTATTAAAGTACCAATTTTGGGCGGTGTGAGGTGCTAATCATTCCCCATCCGTAACCAACTCCGGGACCTCACATTTTTAAAATCTATGGTTTTATGGTGTCCGGCTTACCTTAGTGGCCGGTGGTGACTCCATTTTAAATAAAATAAAACACATTTTTCCTAAAAAAACCTCACGGAATAAATATTTTTAAATACCTGAAAGACCCCCAAACACCTTAAAACCCGTCTTTTTAGCGTAAGAAAAAAAGAGATATCACTACAGATGGCGACTCCGTTGGGGACCATTTTTGTTTTTCAAAAACAAAAAAGTGAGTCGAGCTTTTTCAAATAATCACCGCTTTACTAATATCAGAAGTTTCGGATTAAAGTGACTATTAAATTAACATTAGGTTGTAATTGCGCGTTTATGGTCCTTTTCTCATTTTCCTATTTCTTTCATTCATGGTCCTTTTCTCATTTTCCTCAATGGTAATTGTCTAGCATGGTGATTCATGTTAGACTATTTGTATATTGCTTCTTAGAATCAATAGCCGTTGGCAGATTAAGCAACCGGTTTCGGCCGTGTCATTTTCTTTCTTAATTTCTATTTTTCCTATTTGCAAAAAGAAATTGCTAGCTATTGCTATTTCTATGGATTTGGACACTGCAGTGGTTTAGCTCAGCATTTGTGGCTTATCTAATATCATGTGTATTTTGCATCTCAATGAGTATTTATTAGGAGGAGCTTAATTCACTGGATGTAGTATTGCATTAACTTAACTTTATGTCCATTTTGTTTGTGAACAGGGAAAGTTATTTTGGAATCTGTGATTCTGACTGCTGTGGTGGTTGTGGCTCTCACCTTCTACACCTTCTGGGCTGCAAGGAGAGGCCATGATTTCAACTTCCTTGGCCACTTCTTGTTTGGTGTTCTAATTGTTCTCATGGTTTTCGGTCTGATCCAGGTATTTTGATCTTGCCATGTGTATTTAGCCGTTGTTTTCTCGTATATCTCTACTGTATACAAGTTACCGAATTCTCATTGTTGGAATGTATCTGTCTTCCTGTTTGCAGATTTTGTTCCCGCTAGGTAAATTATCAGTGATGATCTATGGGTGCTTGGCCTCGGTCATATTCTGCGGTTATATCATATACGACACTGACAACTTAATCAAGCGCTACTCTTACGACGAATATATTAGGGCCGCTATAGCTCTTTATTTGGACATAATTAATCTCATCCTTTCACTACTCACTATTTTAAGAGCAGCAGATAGTTGAAGGAAACCACGGTGCCTATAAGCAATTCCTATTCACCACCAAAACCTATCTTGGGGGGTTGCCAAATGTCAATTATGTAAAAACAGACAAAACCTATGTTAATTGAAATGGAAGATTTCGTTTCTCTTGCATGTTTCATTCTGCTTTGTCTCAACACCTGGAAATCTTTCATTGTATTTGTTAATAACAGGGGATCTGTGGGATATGTAGATTGATGCTCATGCTGTCTGATTTCGCTGTTTTCTTTTTTCAATAACTGGGGATCTACATCAAGGTTGAATGGTTGATAATTAATGCATGCACATGCATTAGTTAAGAGAAATTGAAAGATGGAAGAAAGTCCAACCATGGAGAAAAAGAAGAAAAAAAGTTAACTGTTACGTTAACGTTTTTAATTACGGTTAACGGGAGTACCTCAAAGAAAAAAAGCAAATTAAAAATTTAATGACTATATCGTAAGTTTTAAAAGTTTTATGATCAAAATGTAAGATCCTTAAACTCTGGTGACTATTTGTGTAGTTTACCCTAAAAAATTATGAGACATCTAGCAGCAAATTTAAAATGGGAAGTGATAGATACAGTGTACGTTTTCCCTGAGCTCGATGCTTCTCCCTTTCACTTTCTCGTGCATCAAACAGCTGCTGAAACAATGAAACCCAGCTGATGTTAACTCTGATATAGAACTAATCAAAAAAGAAAGTTGGAGGAATTTTGTTATTCTCGTTGACTTATGCAATGGCTCCTTTCAAGAAATCGAAGAAAACGAAAAAATCCAAGAAATTGAAGAAAAACAGAAGCGTTTGCGTTGTTCCAGTGGAACCCAGAGTTAACGAGCCTGATTGGTGGGTTAGTTTCTGGCATAAGAACTCTACAACTCCAGGTTTAAATTTTCAACTTATAATTTTTTTTTATATATTTTTCCCAATTTCATTTCATTATTTCAGATAGCTTTAAGATCATTAAAGTAATGGGTCTTCAATTCTTCATACCCAGAGCTAGATTGCTCACCTTTAACATGGTTAATTGTTAGATTGAAGCTGAACTGCGCATTGGATTTTCAGTTTGAATAATCGCTTTACTTTGCCCTTTATTTTAAGCAGACGAAGTGGTTCTGAGATCTGAAATTTAGGAATTAAATTTGAGCAATAGTGTGAAGTTTTTCTTTTGGTATTTGAATTTTCGGATTTACAATGAGAAATGAAATGTTTTTGGTTTGATCTTATTGGAAGTGAGTCCCAACTGGCAGGTCTTTCGATACCATCAAATGAGGAGGAAGGGTTCAAGTATTTCTTCAGGGTTGCAAAGAAGACATTTGATTACATTTGTTCCCTTGTGAGAGAAGACCTTGTGTCGAGGCCGCCATCGGGGCTCATCAACATTGAGGGAAGGCTTCTAAGTGTTGAGAAACAGGTTGCAATTGCCCTCAGAAGGTTAGCATCCGGCGAGTCTCAGGTATCAGTGGGAGCTTCCTTCGGTGTCGGCCAATCTACAGTTTCTCAGGTGACTTGGAGATTCATTGAAGCATTAGAAGAACGTGCGAAGCACCATCTTAAGTGGCCTGATTCCGATAGAATGGAGGAAATTAAATCGAAATTCGAAGCTTTATTTGGTTTGCCTAATTGTTGTGGAGCTATAGATGCAACACATATCATCATGACTCTTCCAGCAGTTGAGACTTCAGATGATTGGTGTGACCAAGAGAGCAATTACAGTATGTTCTTGCAGGGAATTGTTGACCATGAGATGCGATTTCTCGATATTGTAACAGGTTGGCCCGGTGGCATGAGTGTGTCTAGATTACTCAAATGTTCAGGATTTTTCAGGCTTTGTGAGGCTGGGAATCGTTTGAACGGAAGTATAAGGACTTTATCAGAAGGACTAGAAATGAGAGAATTTATAGTTGGCGGCGTTGCATATCCTTTGCTTCCTTGGCTTATAACTCCATACGAAAGTAATGGCCTCTCTTCCTCCAAGTCTACTAATTTTAATGCAAGGCATGAAGTTGCGAGGTTGCTTGCAGTGAGGGCTTTCTTGCAGTTAAAAGGCAGTTGGAGAATTCTTAACAAAGTCATGTGGAGACCAGATAAGCGGAAATTGCCGAGTATCATTTTGGTTTGTTGTTTACTTCATAATATCATCATTGACAATGGAGATCAGTTGCATCCAGATGTTGCCTTATCTGGTCACCATGACTCGGGTTATGGAGAGCAATGCTGTAAGCAGGTTGATCCAATAGGTGAAACCATACAGGAAAACATAGCCAAATACTTGGTGCAAAGTAAACAAAGAGCTCCAACCAAGTAATTTGAAAGAGAGAGTTGAGTGTCAATTGTTTATGAAAAGGTTTAATGGGGGTAGACCCCTAAAGAAATTGTGATTCTCATCGTTTACAAAAATGAAGTGCCATTTCTTTTGTAGGCATTGGAGGAGGTTTTGGTCATGACTGAAAATTACAAGCCTCATGTCTTAATATTTTTTCTTCCCTGCATATGGTTTCAGTTGCAATATTTCAGCTGCAAAGATGAATTGGCGTTCTTGACCACATCAACACAATGGCAATTGATGTCAAACAAAATCCAGGTATAAAAGTAGATTTATGGGAAATACAACTAAAGTACAAGGAGAACTTTTGAAGTGCAGTTTCTTTCAATGAGATGGTGCCTGAAATATGCAGCAGGATCTGTAAATAAAGAAGAAAGCCTAAGATAAGAAATACGTGAAACACAAAACTAGAAAGGTATATTTATGGACAATGCAATTAGTCTTAATACTGGTAAGCTACACTGATTAAGTGCTTACGATGAGCCATTGCTCAATCTCCTTTAGTTGAGGGTTGCAGGCATGCACAAAAGGGTGCTTTCTTCGTCTTCTGGATGTTTCTTACCCCACCATAAAGATAGTCCCGCAATAAAACTCGTGTTTTACTCTCAGCGACTCTGGTTCGTCCACCGCTGTCTTTTCCATCATCAAGCTGCAGTAAGAGAAACTGTATTTTCTGCACCTCCAATTGCAAGCGCACAATCTTCTCAAACCCTCTTTGAGCTTGTTCTGGTACTCCCTGTTTCGTAACACTCCCACTCTCATCAGATTCTAATGCAGATTTTCCATCAGGATACCAGGAACCGTCTTCAACTTGTGTCATCAATTTGCGATTGGCGTCACCTAGCTTCATGATGGCTTCCTCAGCTTCTTCTAGCTGCTCTTTCACTGTACCATATTCGATTCCTTTCCCCTTTTTCCATGTCTCACTTATATCCACCTTCCTCTTTAGATCCTGCACTGTTATGTGAAGGTTAGCTAACTTTTGTGCATCGGAACCGAGTCTTTCTAAAATCTTCCTCTTGCTTCCTTCTTGATTGAGCTTTGTAAATCTCTTAGAGCCCTCTTTATCTACAACCAACTCCTTCACAAGAGATTCTGTAGAGGGATTCTTGCTCCTGTGTCCTTTCATTGTACCAATCTGTTTGTTGTCAGTTGGTGCAGCTACCATATTCTGGGCCTTGCTTATTTTCGAGTCAGCGCGACCATCATGCTCGACGGTTCCCCACATCTCAAGCATCTGATTACCAACCTCCTGTTTCTCCCTTGCTTAACCCATATGATGAACACTCAGATATCTGATCAAGCATAATGTCTTTTGTCTTTCTCTCATTGTCCTCTTTAGATATTTCAGTTGTTGGTCTCTGCATTTTGACATCGTTACCGAGCCCATGGCTAAGTTCCCTCCCTTCTTGCCTAGCATTTACGCGCCTCTTTGCTCGAAAACTTTCTTGAAGTGAGCTGCTTCCGGATCTTAACTCTTCAATCTGTCTTTTAGCAGTCTCTAGTTTGGAATTGAGATTAATGTTTTCCAGCATTGCAAGCCTTTCTATTTCCACCTCCGCTTTTTCAATAGCTTTAATTCTCAGATGGATACCTTGCACGTCAGAAAAAACCATGTGGAACTGAGGCAATTTGATCTTCACTTATTTGTTGACAGTTTACGGCATGCAAGTCGGCTCCCGAATCAGTATCCTGGAAAACAAGACAACTGTATAAGATTCACAGCTGATATACCATCCAGGATCTATAGCACTGTTAACATAATCAATGCCAAGAAAGGTCCCATTTATATCCAATCTATTAAGATCGAAACAGAACGCTTTCACAAAGAACACTAGATGCTCATACAGATCACAAAAGTGTGTGGCTGAATTAGAACTGAAATTTTATATTCAACCAAATAGAAGGGAATCTTGCTTTGGTTTATTAGAAGTTATAGACATGAAGTCACAAGAAAACAAACAGACATTACCTTTACTTCTTGATTATAACCTGAGGAAAGTTTAGGATGTAAGAGAGCTCGACTCTCCAAAGATGTCACGCTCTCGAGGAGAGAAACAATAGCTCGATTATACGCTGCCAACTGAGCTTCAAGTCCTCCATTCTCATGCTCCAAGATTCTAACACTATTTTCCAGCTCTTCTACCCTCATAGCTTTGGAATTACTTCTACTTTCAAGGATTTCACATTCATTACTGATCTCATGCGCCTTCTGTTCAAGCAAGGCTTCATGGACGGCAGAAGTCTGAAGCTCGCAAAAGAACGCAGCAGCCTGAGTTTCCCAAAGTTCAGCCTCATTTCTTCCTTTTTTTTAGTTCAACACTCAGACTCTCCTCCCTATGTTTCCTTTCTTCAATTTCCTCATTCAATTCCAACAGTTCAGCCTCAAATTTCTGATTAACATTATGAATGCTTTCAGTCTCAGTAATTTGCCGGTCATAATCTCCGGATATTTTCAGGATTTGATTCTTTCGATCTTCTCCTGACAGCATGACCACTCCATATCTAGTCGTCAGATCCTCCACAACTTTATGCAACTGAACTCTCTCCTCCTGACTTGCTCTGAGCATTTGTTCTGCTTCCAAAAGTGCATTCTCCAAGTTTTCAATTTTTCTCTCCATTACCCTCACTTTTCCCTCAAGATCATTATTGATGCATTTGAGTTTATCCAGATTGTCACTAAGATGTTTTATTTCCTCGAAATTGCCGGCAATAATATCCTTGAAAATAAGAGAAATGTTACTTAGAGATATTGCTTGAGCAAAGACGGCATCGTTTTTCTCTTCTAGATTATGTTTCTCCTTGGACACCTTGCAGTTCTCTTTCAGTGAACTCTGATATTCCCTTTGCAAGAGTAACAGTTGCTCATGAACACTCCCTAGTTTAGTATGCAAAACTTCTTCTCTTTGGCCTCCCACTGTCTCTTTGGATCTCAGTTCTTCGGTTCTGGTATGCAGCTCGAAAAACTGCTCAGATTTGAACCTTAACTCCTGATGCAATGAGTTCTTCACTGTAACAAGATTTTCTGCCTCTAGTTTCAGTTGCCCAAGCGGTGTGATCAGAACTGAATTCTCAATTACAAGTTGGTGATTTTCATTCAGATACTTCGGAAGATAATTTTGCATCTCCTGAAGTCTGCCAAATACACAGTCAAGAACTGGTTGGTCTTATTTGCTTTCATCATCATTGCCATGATTAGCATCAATCTCAAGAGTCCTCAACATCTGATAAAGCCCCAGCCTCAGCATGCTAACTTGATCACATACGGATTTTATCACCGTCTGGTTTACAGAATTTCCAGTCTCTAATTCTGAGATGAACTTTTTCGATACTTTGTTGGCTTCCAAGAGTTTCCTACACTCACAATAGGGATAAATTCTTCTCTTCCAGATCTTGTGCACATTTCTGCAGGATGAAAATTTCTAACTGAGCATTCAAGGCATTGTGCAGCTCCTCTTCGTATTCTTTCTTCCAGCACAGACTTTCCTGTTGTAGAAAACTGATCCGAGATTCCTTTTGTAGCTCAGCCACTTCACGAAGTGTTGATTCTTTCTCTTTCTCCAGGCCTACATCTTTTTCTGCTATTCCCTGATATCTTTTTTCTAAATCTTCCAGCCTTTTCTGACTGACGTCCAACTGAGAAATCAAACCTTCTCTCTGTGTTATCAGGACAGACTTCTCATCACCGAGCAACATGCGTGAATTTTCTAAGCTTGATAATTTTACCCTCAACTCTTCAAGATCAGCATTTGAATCAAAAAGGGAATTCTCCATAAAGTTATTCTTCTCTGAAAGCTTCTCCAAATTCTGAGTGGCAATCTGTAACTGAGAAATGAGTGTGTCCTTCTCTACAACAAGGATGGATTTCTCTTTCATAAGAGATTCACAGGATTCTTCCAGTGTCTTTACTCTCCCCCGAACATTGTCTAGCTCGATAATCAAATCTGAGAGTGAATTCTCCAAAAGGGCATTTTTCTCATTAAGTTCCTCCATGAGTTTCAACTTCTCTAGGAGGGCCAGCTTTTCATCACTATCTCTTATGCAGACATCTTTTAGTTTTGTGTTCTCTTCCTGCAATTCCTTCACATACGATGCAAAGCTTTCGGGATTTAAGCAAACCGACACCTGCTGCCCTGTCATATCCTGGTGTCTCTTATTAAATTCATTGAGTTCCTCTTTCAAACAGTAAATCTCTTGCTGAAGAGCATTTCTTTGATCCACTCTAAGTTCAACGTCTGCAGAAAGATTTGCTATAGTCTCCCTTAAGCTTAAGATCTCATCTTGCAAATTCTTGATGGACATTGCTGAACTTAAATTGAGTTCATTCAGGCCTTTGTTCTCCTCCTTGACTCTCTGCACTTCATCCTCTAAACCCCGCGTACGAGTTTCAATGTCCTATAAATTTGAGCCCAGTTCTGAATCTCTGCGGCCATAGCTCTAAGTTCTTCCTGAGATCGAGAGTGCAAATGCTGCAAAGTTTGAAATGCTGTTTCAGCCTCCATAAATCTCAAGTGTTCGTCTTGTATGGAGGTTCAAAGTCTCCCCAACTCCTCCTGCTTCTCCGTTAGTTCTTGATTTTGGTCCCCCATCTTTTGCACCATAGACTCCAATTCAGCATGCAGACTCTGATTGGTTCTGTCCAACAGACTACACCTTTCTTCGGCACCTTTTAACTTTGCAGCCCCATCATCTATTTCACTGTTGAGTCTTTGAGTCTCCTTCCGGGCACAAGCAAGCTTCATTTCCAGGCTGGAAATAGTCTCTAAGCACTGCCGATACCTAAGAGCAGGTGCTTCCTTATCTTTGGTCAGCTCAACAACTACTTGCCTTAAGGTTTCAAGTTCAGTTTCAGCTTTCTCAGCTCTTTCAGTCATCCTTCTGGCACATTCTTCGGCATTCAATAATTTTTCTTCCAAATTGCTTATCATCTCCAAACACTGCTTATATTGAGCTATAGAATCCTCCTTTTCGGCTTCTACACGGGCAAGGTCCTTGTCACTAAGCTCGCTCGTTCAGTTCTGCAGCTTCCTTTAGAGCATGAGAAAGACTATTCTCAAGATTATTTATCTTCTCCAAGCATTGCTGGTATTGAACAAGATTAGCTTCCCTTTCGTCCCCTAATTTGGCGAGGGCATCCTTCAAAGTCTGAACTTCGGCTTCAGCTTTACTTGCTCGTTCATTAATCCCCCGGGAGTCTTCTTGTGCACGAGAGACTACTCTCTGTAGAGCAGACAATCTCTCCAAACTCTGCTGGTACTCAAGTAAGCCAGCTTCTTTCTCAGCTTCTAATCTAGCAAGAGTATTCTTCAAGGTTATCATTTCCATCCCAGCTTTACTTGCTCGTTCAGACTCAGATGGGACTCGAACCCTGAGATCGGAGTCTCCATCTTTTTGCTGACTTTGTTCAGTCTCGTATATATCATTAAAGTTGAAGCCTTCTCTTGCCCTTCCTTCCGCAAATTTCACATGGTTTGGAGTTCCTTCAGAACCAAACAAATCAGTGAACTGTTTGAGATCCTTTCTGAGAATTGAAGATTCAGATTCTTCAGCGAATATCACCTCAGCAGCGGAACCTCCAGGTGCGTCGTCTGCAAATACCATGGGAACTTGATTCAGAAATGCTTCTGCCATGCTTTGATGAGCCTGTCGAAGGACCCCAGTCGCATGATCATATCTTTCAGCCAATGCACGGTACACTCGATAAAACTCTTCTACCAATTTCATCAACTCTGGCCGTTTCTTGTAATACATCTCTGCTCGCCTAGCAAAGGAATCTGCATCTTCTTCAATGAGCTTGATCATTTGCTTGACTTTAACATCCATATCTGTTCAAGCAGCACATATAGATCATCAAAATACAGGTGCAAAAGATTGAAAATTTCAATGTCATTAGCACCAAGCTTTCATTAATCAATTTAGCTCTTTCAAACTGAGTTTGATTATCGAAAGCCACTACGCAAAAATGATTATACATTTTGTGGCACAACGACGCAGGATCGCATAACTTACAAGTCTCTAATCCAAGGTTATGTGCTCATCTTAAGTACTATTTACAGCACATTATATCATTGATTCTTGTAAGTAATATGTATGCATTTTGAATTCCCTAGCAATGATCAGGTACCTATTAGATTCTCCTGGAGCCATTTAGAATTTTTAGGGCTGATGTGGCTGTTCCACCACCATGAGTACATGCCTTTAGAATCCGAACGCTTCACAGTTGCCATGACTTCAGTCCTCAACACCACCACTTCCCGATTCTGGCCGCCGATTACAAATCTTAATTACAAAACAAAAACGAGGAGACGGATCGGCACGGAACCAGCTTTCTTGTTGACTGCAAGCTAACAACTTTTAATGTTGACAAACAATATGAACTCTTCAAAATCCTTCACTCCTTGTGATTAATCCCTGATATCGACAAACAAAAACCAAAGAATTCGATTCGGTTTTGACATGAAGGAAAAATAAAAAAGCTTGATCATATGACGAGGAACATGAAACGATATCAAAATAACCTGATCAAGATAATCCAATGCTTCAAATATGTTTGTAAAACAGATCTAGAAACAGGCAATCGTTGTCTCTGAAACTGCCATAAGTTACCTGATCAATCAAACAAAAGATGATTTAAAAGAAATTGCAGATTCAGAGTCAAAGTGTAACATAGAAATCGTCAACAAGAACCATCTGATTAGTCAAGTTTTATCAACTTAACCATAATTCAACAAGTAAAATTACCTGGAAAAGGCACACTAAATTAATAGAAGACAAAAAACTAAGAAAACATATGCAAGAACAACTAAGTTCAATAAACATGACAATCCGAACAGAGCGAATGATGTTGGAATAAAAATTTTCTACCCTTTTTAGTGTCTCAATCAATGTCTTGACATTAAAATTTAGAGTTTAAATGTAAGTTTTAGAGTTTAAGGTTTAGAAATTAGAAATAGAGCGAATAGTTTAATTTTTTAGTGTTAAGTCATAGGTAGATGTAAAAAGAAAAGACAATATTTTTGTTCATGATGTTGAATAGAAATTATGTACCTTTTTTAATGTACTTATCTATGTCCCAATACTGAAAAACATAGTTTAATATTATAGCTTTTTATTAGTATTTAATTTTTAGGGTTTATGATTTAAAAAATAGAATTAAACGGCAAGATTTAATTTTTTTAATGTTGGGATATAGATAAAAATACTAAAAAGAGGCAGAAAATTTTTATTCGAATGATAATAATGGAGTTTTGTTTAAATTTTTAGATAAGTGTTATAGTCGAAGTCAAATTTATCCTTTTTTATCATCCGAAAATCTAAATGCAGTCCGATAATCCTCATTTCTTTTTTTTTTGGCAATTATAATATTTCCCTAATTTTACCTATTGTCTGTAAAATATTTTAAGGTAATTTATTAGTAATTAATATTCATATATATATATAAAAAGATTAGTCTTAAGTAAGGTCATGTACTGATATATAACACTAATTATATGTATTAATATGTACCATAAATTATTTCAATAACTTTTGAAATCATAAGGACCTAAAGATGATTATTATTTTTTAAAATAAAATATGTTAAAACACTTATTGTGCCACTTTTCATATTTTTTAGTTAATGTTCTTAATGTTTTAATTAAATTTTATTATTTTTAAATTAAACAATAAAAATTTTGAAAAGTGGCACGAAAAGTGTTTCAATATATTTTATTATTAGAAAAATAATCACATTTTAGGTTCCTATAATTTTAAAAATTATTAAAATAGTTAACGATATATATCAGTACATATAATTAGTGATACATATTTGTATATGATATTTACCCTAAATTTTTTTCATACGAAAAAAGGATTTCTTCTTTTTTCACCCTTGACAACAAATCTTTCATGGATTTAAATAATAATTAAAGATATTGAATATTTATTTAATTTTTATAGTTAAACTATTTAAAATAATAATTGGATCTTTTGAGTTTTTATCTTGAAGGAAAACGATGACTTTGTACCTCTGGGTTGAGGTTTCAAAAATGTTCTTTGTTCCTCTATGCTTGACTTTAATATTTTTAATTGAATTTTTGTGTTTGATTTGTAGATTGTGTTTCTAGAACAGTTGGTGCCATCCAAATCGTATATTTGATATGTTTAAAAGAGAGAGAAAACAATTCTTCGAATGTTTTTAGTAAAAAATTATTATTATTATTTTTAAATATTCAAATTTAAATAATTTATTTGTAAGTTATGTGGTGTTTTTTTAATGAAAATCAGTCTTTACTATGTCTTTTGCTTGTTTTTAGTCGTTAAACTATTTCTTGGTCAAAATAAGCACTTAAACTATTCTTTTTGGTCACTTTAAGTTTTTAAACTATTTTTGTTAAAATAAGTACAAAAATTATGTCATTTTTCTCATTTATTCCCTAAATTATCTATGGGTCAAAAAACTTTTTGATGTGTTAACATCTTATTAGTCGAAATAAATTTCTTTTGACTTAAATAACTATCAAACTTAAAATGGCCAGAAATGATAGTTTAGAGGTTTATTTTGACCAAATAATAGTTTAAGGGTTAAAAACAAACAAAAGATGTAGTTTAGGGATTAATTTTTCATTTGAGCCTTTTTTTGTTCCATATTCGAGTCTGAATCAAAACATTTATAATTTTTTTTTGACAAATCTTAATCCTACCTAGGGGATGAAGATAGGGACTTTAGGGGAAGGAATGAGTTGCTCTTTGTGGGTCTAGAACTCATGACCTAAAGAAATATGAGGGAACAAAGATGAGCAGCTTGACCAACCGGCCAAATGTGCTTGCTCAAAACATTTATGACTTTTAATTTTTTAAAACAAAATATCATTTATAATATTTACATTAAAACAATAAGACAACATATATATAAAGTAAAAAAAAAAACTTAATACATTAAAAGAAACATAAATATATATTAGGTAGTTTGGAATAATGGTAAGAACAAAATTAACTTACATATATATTCATATTAAAAGTGATAATAAAAATATAAATGTATTAAAAATGCAAGTCAATTAATAGGATGAGTCTACAATGGGTGACATACGCCGCTGAACACCACTAACACAATACACCGTTGAAAACCATTAAATTTTTAATTACTTATAAATAATTATTAAAAATCTCAAAGGTTCTACGTGCAATTAATCATATTTCAAAACAAAATTAGAATAAATTATTCCATGAATCATTTTCATCATATCATCTATGGTCCTACCCAATTAAATAAAACCATATCATCTTTATTTTCCACATAATATTTTCTTATAAATTATAATTACAAATCATCACCATCTTCCTTATACCTCATATATTAATTTTGATATGTTAATGAACACAATTCCTAAAAAAAACCCCAAAACTTAACCCACAAATAAAAAACAAAAATAAAATAATTAATCATAATATATTAAAAGCCCTAGGATTAACATATTGGAGTTGAAGATGCTTAATTTATTGTTTATCGGAGAAATCTAGAGCTATTTATTTTGTTTATGGATTATACAATAATTATGGGATTGTCGATGTTTGTAGGGACATGGAATGTCAAGGTCGCCACACGAGGGTTTGAACATAAGCGATTGGCTAAGCTCGCCGGCCCAGGCTGATCTCTACTTTCTTGGGTAGATTCTAAGGTTTTTTTTTTTAATTGAAATTCAAGGTTTTTATTAGATTAAAATTAATTGTTTTAATTTTTGTCTCTTTTAATAGGTTCAATTTTTGGGTATTTTTTATTTGAAGGATTTTATTTATTAACATAATAGAATTAATAAATGAGGTATGAGAAAGAAGATGGTTATTCGTAATTTTAATTTATAAAAAAAATATTATATGAAAATTAAATATGATGTTTTTTATTTAATTGGGTAAGACCATGAATAAGGTGGTGAGAATAATTCATGGAATAATTTTTTATTTTATTTTAAAATATAATTAATTGCATGTCGAGCCTTTAAGATTTTTAATAATTATTTAAAAATCACTAAAAATTAATAGTGTTGAACGGTGTATTACGTTAGTGGTGTTCCGCGATGTGCGTCGCCCGTTTCTAGAATTTTTTCAATTAATAATAATATTTACTATAATTTATATCTATTAACTAAACTTAATATAGTGTAATATATCTACGTATATCATATGCAATTATGTATATATATGTAAATATATATAAAAAAAGAAACTTATGTTTTGCCCTCAAGAAATTTTATATTTCACTTTTGTTCCCTTATATAAATTTTTTAAAAAATTTATTTATATATAAATTTATCCTACTTTAAAATATTTATATTTTGTCATAATCTTAAATTATGGTTTCGTCCCTTATAATAATATGGTAAAATTTGGTGTGATATGATTATGGGTTGAATTGCAATGAGCAGCAGACGTGTGAGGTGACGGCCAATATGAGCGGTGATAATGATATTAGTTAGTGCAAGCAAAGAAAGAAAAGGAAATGGATTGTTTGGGACGGCGAGGATGGCTCAATCATAACCACCAGCTCGGGTCTCTAAATTATTATGTGCTATCATGGCTTCATATGGCTCCATTTTATTATGAGTTATCATCCGTTTGTCCGACGGTGTTGGTGTGTTTGGTCTAATTAATTAGTAATTACTAGTCGATAGATGATCAAACTAGGTGCTTCAGGTCATGTGGCCTGCTATGATAACGGGACTGCAACTTATGAGGGGGTAAACAAATATTTGAAAAAGCAATAACCATAAAATTCAAAAGGTATAATGTCAAAAAATGTTCAACATTTTACCAAATAGTTATTTGGCTCATATTTTTTTGTTTACTTTTATTTCTAACGTTTTATTTTGGGTCAAAATAGCCCATTTGAATGAAAATTGTTAGTTGACTAATGGTTAACTTAGGATGCTGATATTAATAATATTTTTAATTTTTTAAAAAATAATAAATAAAAATTTATTTGATTTATTATTTTTTAAAAATTATTTTTAATTTTTAAAAAGAATTAATAATATTTATTTTATTTTTTATTTTTATTTTTAAAAATTATAAATTAAATAATATTTTATTTTTATATTTAAGAAAAAATTTAAAAAAATGTATTTATTATTTTTAAATTTTTAGTTTTTCTAAAAAATTAATAATTAATAATAATTTATTAATTTCATTGTTTTAAAAAACAATAAATCAAATAAATTATTAATTATTTTTAAAAGATTAAAAATAATAAATTAAACAAATTATTATTAATTAAAAACATATATTTTTAAAAAAATTGCTGATGCGGCAAAGTGCCCTATCAACGCCCAAGCCAGATGGTCATGCCACATCAGCATCCCGTGTTGACCGTTAGTTAACTTACGGTTTCTATCCACTATGAGCTATTTTGATCAAAAAAAAACGTTAGGGTAAAAGTAGACAAAAAAAGAATATGAGCCAAAATGATTATTCAGTGAAACGTTAGGGATATTTTTTTGTATTATGCCAATTCAAAATAATATTAGGTATGTTCTCCATTACTTTTTAAAAGTGTTTGTGGGATCAAAAGTAATGTAAAATATGTAGCTTTCAATCCGAAAGTGATTTCCAGCTTGATTTGAAGAGTGTTTTTAAAAAGCTAAACTTTTTATCTTTTAATTTTTTCTAAAAGTACTTTTGAAAAAATTACTTATTTATCCTCGCTTATATTACTATTTTTTAATTTTTTAAAATAATATCTAAAATAAATATTTTATCTACTTAAAAATACTCATTGACAACAATATCAAATACTCATGTTCTAAGCCAAATAATATATAAACACTTTTCAAAAATACTTCTTAAAAGCATTTCTCCATCGAACTTTTCAAAAGTAATGTGAAAGTTAAAACTGACTCTTAATAACATCAGAAAATGATATTTTATAATTACTAGAATATTTACTACTTAAATAAATTTAATAATTATTCTTATTTAAAAAGAGAATATTGGGTTTTAAATTGATCCATGACTTAATATTGAAATCATTTTTTAAAAGGGTAAAACTTTGATATACATGTTGTGTAAAATTAATTTTACACAAGCCTGTGTATTTACACTATAAAAATTCAAATAATAAATTCTTAACCCTAACTCTAAAAACCTAAACCTTATACACTAAATTTTAAACACTAATTTTAAATTCTAAACTATACAACATAAACCTCTAAATTTTAAACTCTAAACTAAAACATTAACCCCTAAAACTAAAAAGCACGTGTAAACTAAAATTTACACGGACTGTGTATCAAAGTTTTTTTCCTTTTTTAAATATACTATCATTTAAAAATAACAATAACTTTTTTAAGAGCACATTTAATGACAGTTTTAACCTGTTTAATGAGTGAATAGGTGGACCACTCTTTAAAAAATATCATTCAGAAAATAAAAAGAACAATCGAGTAAATTATATTTGAATTTGTATAAATTTTAAATCAACCTATAAATCGTTATACGAATTAGTCTTTGTAAAAAACGATTTATAAAAAATAATATAATATAATATAAAATATGTTTAATGGTTGCCGCGTCGCAGACAAAAACTGACTTGGACAGCCAAATGTTCGACAACTATGCTTAATGTTTGATGCTGGAAGAAGCATGAATGGACGGAGAGAGTACTGTGCGAGCAGTTACCTTTTTAAAAATTTTAATTTTTTTATAATTTAAATATTTTTTTTAGATTTTTTTACTAATAATTTTATTTTATACATTCTAAAATTTTGTAATTTCATATCTCTTATATTTTTATTATAGCTTCCTAATTGTTTATAGTAAAGACACAGCTGAAATGTTGAGTCAGCAATCGTTAGTAGAAAATTTTATTTCTATGCTCTCTTCTCTTCATTCTTCTCTTATCCTCTCTATTTTCTATAATTTGTCTTGCTATTTCAATGAAATCCAGTTGATTACTTGAGTTCATTACAGAAATTCATATTGAAAATCATATTTTTAATATTGTTAATTAAATTCTCTAAATTTTAATTTGATCTCTTCAATTTTTTGGTCTAATGATAATTTAAGTTCCTATAAATTAAAATATTAAATAAATCAGACATTGTCCCTCAATTTTGAGTTTAAATACTTAATAAATTCTTACATTTTTTTTAAATTTAGTAAATTGACCCTCTTAACATTCAGTTCCGACTCTATTTTTAATTTGTATCGTTATATAAAATTTTGCGTCCGTCCTTGAAAATAAGCCTTCGTATTTTTCATGGTCCCCATTTTGGAGCGTTTACCGTCAACTCCATTGGTTTAATTAAAAAGTATATATTTTCGAGGCTACTTAATTAACCAAATAAACATTGTTTAACAGCCTTGAAGAATGGAAAATGGCTTAGAAAACAAGACACGGTCTCCCACATGTAGCATGTGGGTTTTTATGATCATTCAATTAATAAATCATGCACGGTTGAAGTTTGTAAACCAAAGGGTTCACGTTTGTTAAGGCTGTACTGCACATAAACCCAGGAGATCGCGTGGGACATGGGGAGCATGTTAGGTTAGGTTTTAAGGACCCTTAATGCCCTAACAAGATCCTATTTACATGTAAACTAAGTTCTGTTTTGGGAGCCAAAAAACTTGCCTTAATCTATGCTTGAAACATGCTTCTATGGCACTGGGAAGTTTACCGTGTGGCTACAAAATTAGGACCACATTTGCTCCGTTTCTAATGGACATCAGTCTTGATCGAGTCAAAAGAGGGTCCAAATTTGTATAGCAGGCTTAACATGTCGACTTCCGAAAAGCAACAAAGATGAAGGTTTTAAGGGTTCTAAAGTAAAAAACACCCAACATTTTGCCTCTTTTGGTGATGCAAACTTCGTTGCCACATAAATTCCCTCTATCCACGTATGTCCAAACTAAGAGATAGCTTAGGGTTTCTCACATACAAGGACGCAACCACCTTAACCATGAAAGGGGCTGTTGCCCCCTCAACCCCAATAATTTTTTTCTCTTAGTTTATATAACAAAATTAAAACTTTAAAAGAATAATTGTAATTACCCCTACTTTTGAAAAAATTATACTTTGCCCCTCTCAAGTTAGAATTCTAACTCCATCTCTACTCACATAGTACCTTAACTGTTTAAAACAGTTGAATAAGATTCTAATATTTTTAAATTTATTCAAATAAAAGTCTAACATTTCAAATCTAAAGTCTTAACTTTTTTCATTCTATTCAAATAAGAGCATTTTCAATACCATTTTTGGTTAATTAATTATAATACCACGTCATCTTTAATAAAAAATAAAATTTAGTCCTTAAAGTTTACCCCTTTTGTCATTTTGAGCCTAATTTTATTGGGATGAGTTTAACTCCCAATCTTTAAAATTTAGTCAAATTGATGCAATTTGAAACAAGGTTAAATGTTCATATACAATGCAATTTTTTGGGATTGTTTACATCAAGGTCTATTCTTATATGAACATTTAGCCTTGTTTTAAATTGGTGAAGTAAGAAAAGAAAGCATGGTCTCCATGTTGCTTGATGCACTCAAGAATGGATTGAGGATGTTGGAGGAGTTGCATTATTAAAAATTTTAAATTTTTATATATTAAAAAATATTTATATTTTATATTAATAATTTAATCTTACATTTCTCCGAATTTTTTAAATTATTATATAATTTTATTAAGTAGAATTATTTGTAAGTTCATGATGCACTGTCATTTATCTTTTTTACTGCTTCTTTAGCCTCTGTTTTGGACACGGCTCTGGGTTAGATTTAGCTGATAGAGACAAACAGTTACACGGAGAAACAGAGAGATGAATAATCATATATATTACCTTTGCATGGTTAAAAATGATTTGAGAAAACTAAACTTAAAAGATCAAAGCAGGGATTGGCATGTGGGTGTGGATTTTGGGAGGGTAAATAAAATTCGACAATTTCCCCAGTACACTGAAAGAGGTTTCTTTTTGGTTTCATTGAAGAGCCAACTCATAGGTTAGAAGAAGAAGAAGAAGAAGAAGAAGAAGAAAGAAATAAACTTGCTTTCTCTTTATGTCTCTCTCCCTTTTATATGTCCTAGGTTGTCATGTTTAACCTCAGAATCTCTTACTATTACTTCCACGCTTCACTTCTTCTTCTCTCTCTCTCTCTCTCTCTCTCTCTCTCTCCCTGTTTGGTTTCCAGTTTCGATTCTATCTCATTTTTCCCATTCTTTTTCCAGCTAAAAAAAAGGGAACCTTTAAGGCTGGATCTTCCTTTCTTCATTAACCAGAGGAAACACAAGATTAACCCAAATTTTTTTCACATTATTTTCTGCTTCCTCTCTTGTTTTTTGGAAAAACCCTGTTTTTTCATTTCTGGATTAGGCTTATATGAAAGCTGTGAAACAATGAGAATTGAAAACTCCAAGAAAAGCAAGGTTTTTTTTTTTTCTTCTTCTTCCAAAGACAGGCCATTCGTTTTGATTCTTGTTTTGTTTTATGTAACCTGTTGCGTCTGATTATTGTATTTGTATTGCTTTGATGAAGCTTCCATGGCCTAAGACATTGGTCAAGAAATGGTTCAGTGTCAAGACTAAAGCTGACGACTTAGGTTTGGTTTATTAAAGTTTATTACTTCAATCATTCCATTTTTCTTCTCCACAGAACTCTAATTTCTTATTTGGACATTGCTAGAGAGATTGAACAAGAGGTGTTCGGATCGAATTCGACCGAGTAAAATCGATCCTGGGAGCTCTCAGTTTAAAGACGTACATAATTATAGGTATGTGTTGAAATTTACTGGACTTGATTTGGTTTTCAGACTTCAGTGTTCTTTTTTTTTTTAATTTTCTGTTTCCATTTGGGAGCAGGGTCTTTTGTGCAACATGGAATGTTGCTGGGAAATCTCCTCCTAGTTATTTGAATCTTGAAGATTGGCTTCATACATCTCCTGCTGCTGATCTTTATGTACTGGGGTACGTTAAACCCAAACTAATCCAGATTTTTTTTCTATATATGAATTTCTCAAACAAATTTGAATGATCCAATTGGCATTTGTTTTTAGGTTTCAAGAAATTGTTCCTTTAAATGCTGGTAATGTTTTGGGCACTGAAGACAATGGACCGGCCAAGAAATGGCTAGCTCTCATTAGAAAGACTCTGAATAGTCTTCCCGGTGCCGATCCGGTTGTAGAACTTGATGCTGACTTTGAAGGATCGACAAGGCAGACAAGTTCATCTTTCGTTAACCATCCGTCGTTTCGATCCTCGAGTTCTAGCACGAGATGGGATAACGACATGGCTATGCCCCAAAGCCAACTTGATAGCCAATTCAGCTTCGGGCATAGACCGAGTGATAATGACTTTAACTTCAGATGGGGTTCCTCCGACTCGGATGATGAGAATGGAACTGCAGATTCACCGGGAAACATGGAGAATTCACAACATTCTCCAATGTCCTACGGTGAATCTTTTGCCAGGGAGGAAACCGGCAAACAGAAGGGGCGGTCGAGGTACGGTTTGGTTGCCAGCAAGCAAATGGTAGGGATATTTCTAACAGTATGGGTTAAAACTGATCTTCGAGACGATGTTCGCAACATGAAAGTGTCATGTGTCGGCAGAGGATTGATGGGTTATCTTGGAAACAAGGTACAATTTTACCTATGATACACTTAATTGAGGAATTTGGTTGAACTAGGAATAAGTAGCCATATACTCATTTCTTGTGTTTTTTTCCCCAGGGTTCCATTTCTATTAGCATGTCTTTGCATCAAACTACCTTTTGCTTCGTCTGTAGTCATTTAACCTCGGGGCAAAAGGACGGCGATGAGCTTCGAAGAAACTCCGATGTCATGGAGATCCTTAGAAAGACAAGGTTCCCCAGGTTTAGTGGTACGAAAGACGAGAAATCTCCACAAACGATTCTAGACCATGAGTAAGCCTTCATATGTTTAATTCGATTCTATTCGTTGCTTGGTAGATTAAGATACCATAAAATTCTAAGCTTTCAGTGTCTCGGTGCAGTCGTATTATATGGCTCGGGGATTTGAATTATCGAATTGCTCTATCGTACCGTTCCGCAAAGGCTCTGGTCGAGATGCGTAATTGGAAAGCACTGTTAGAGAAAGACCAGGCATATTTCATATTCTTTCTCCTATATAATTTATGCTGCTCTTAATTCATATGAGAATCTGAAAAAACTGTTGGTTTTCCAGCTTCGGATCGAGCAGAGGCGAGGCCGTGTTTTCAAGGGATGGAGAGAAGGAAAAATATATTTCCCACCTACATACAAGTATTCTAACAATTCAGACAGATATGCTGTGGAAGATAGGCACCCAAAGGAAAAACGAAGAACTCCTGCATGGTAATCTCCCTGTTTACCTACTACTAACATGTTATTGTCACATTTGCTTTTATAAAGAAATATTGGCAATCATTGTCTAAGCAAATAAGCTAATTAGGTTGTATTTATGAAGGTGTGATCGGATACTGTGGTATGGAAGAGGCCTCCATCAGTTATCGTATGTTCGAGGGGAGTCTAAGTTCTCCGATCATAGGCCCGTTTATGGTGTATTTTCGGCCGAGGTTGAATCGATTAACCGTAGTCGAATTCGGAAAAGCATGAGTTGTTCCGGGGCCAGGATCGAAGTCGAAGAGCTATTGCCACAGTCATATACTGAAAGAAATCCGGATTAACTGCTATTCGGAATCGAACCCAGAATTCTCTCCTCAATCAATCAGAATGGTCCCCCAGTTTTGCAGGTAACAGACAATGGTGGCGATAGGGACGCATATCGTTTCCCGGATGGCTGCCGGAAAACGAGGTTGGTTCACTCTAAATTCATTCGTGTAATTTCCATTGCAACAATAGGTACAAAATTGTACATGTTGTCAATAATTTACTTCATCAGCTGGAGCTTTTGTTTTTCAGGGTACGATTGACTGACACCAACAAATCATATCCATGGCCCAGACATGCTTGTTTATTGTCCGAATTCCATTTAAGTCGATTGTAATTTTCTATTTTTGGAAAATAAGAAAAAGTTTGGAAAGAACAAGATGCAATCAATGTCCAAAACTCATTTAATTTCATGACATTGATTCAACCGAACAATTTACTGATTTCTATTCAATCAATTAACCTTATCTATAAAACATTTTAAAATGATTATTTATCTAGTTCAATAAAATTTTAGAAAATTCTACAACGTGCAACGAACACTACTGAACACTACTAACGTTAAACTGAACACTGTTGAATACTATTAAATTGATTAACAAAGATTAAAAAATTGAAATACTCAACGTACAATTATAAATTATTTAAAGTAAATTTTCAATTAAATTATTTCTTATATATATTATATTTTTTATTTTTTTTAAATAATTGGATCAAATACCAACCTTAGTCAATTTAAAAAATAAAAACCTTAAACTCAAAACCCTAATCCCTAAACCATAAACCCAAACCCCAAAATCATAAACCCTAAACTATAAACCCAAAACCTAAAAACCTAAACCCTAAATTTGAGCATTATGTTTAAGGTTTTAGGTTTTGGCTTTTGAGATTAGGGTTTTGAGTTTATGATTTACGGTTTATGGTTTTGGGCTTATGATTTTGGGTTTCGGGTTTTGAGTTTTAGGTTTTGGGTTTTTTATTTTTTAAATTGACTAAGGTTGGTATTTGATCTAATTATTTAAAAAATATTAAAAATATAATATATATGAAAAATAATTTAATTAAAATTTTATTTTAAATAATTTATAATTATGTGTTGAGTCTTTGAGATTTTTAATATTTATTAATCAATTTAATGATGTTCATTAGTGTTCAGCGATATTCGTCGCATGTGGTAGACTCGTCCTAAAATTTTATTTGTTTTTGTTATGATTCATTCTATATTTAATTTCATGACATTGATTTAATCGGACAATTTACTGATTTCGATTCAATCAATTAATCCTATCCATTTCAAATATAGTAAATTTCATCATCGATATATATATATAACAATACACACACCTTGTCAACAAAGCGATTTAAACTTGGGTCTCTTAAGATGAACATCATCTGTTTTTTTACTGAGACCACTTGTTAAGTTCATATATTTATAATATGTTTGAACCCAAAAAAGTTTAGCGCATATATATAAAGCATATCAAACACATCGATAAAATCTTACCATTTATAAAGATTTTTTTATAGTCTAAATGTGATTATAAGGTAATATTTGTTCATACATATTTTTAACTTTTTGACAATGCACACACACTTTATAGACAAAATAATTTAACTCAGGTCTTCAAGGATAAACATCATATATTTTTCTACTAGGTTCATTTATAAACATATTTAGTTATTAATTTTTAAAATAGATAAATATCAATAAATGGCGTTGGTTTTTCTCTTATTAAAAAGAAAGAAAACAAGCATGGATACCTTAATTAATTTATGACATCCCAAGGTTTTTCTCTTGTTCTTTTTTAATTCATTTACCTTAGTGGTAATGCTACGCACGTTAAGTAAATTGTGGCCTCATAAACCAACTATATACACATAAATTATGCAATTTAACAGCTTGGGATTAATAATTTTCAAACATTGGAGTTGGTTTTCCAATAATGTGGTTTCAATGATTGCATATGGCAGCGCCGGTCTGCTAGCTTTCTTATGTAAGATTCAATTCGCGGATTATGTCCAAAGATGGAAGAACTAAACCGGTCTATGAATTTAGGGTTTAGGGTCTAAACCGCTGAATGCATTGTATTGTTGGAATTTGGAAACGTTCCTTTCGCTGATTAAAATATTAAATATATATTATAATCCTGGACGGCATAGAAGGCCTGAACATGTTTTCAACACTACTGGACCACTTGGAAAGGGTTTCGATGGTTATTTTTTTTTAATTTGTTGTCCTTTTGATTTCAAGGATTCACCTTAATTAATTTAGACCGACTCATTCGTGTATAATTTTAGTAATTAAATTTTTTAACGAAAATTTTCTACATATATAACGTTTTAAATTTAAAATCTATCTAAGTGATACTAAATTGTTTATCGCTTAGACCAATCTCGATGGGATGATCTTAAAACTGTTTTTTTTTGTTATCTCATGCTGCCATGTTAATTAGCATGTTAGTGTTCCCCATTTACAGCCGAAATCTTTGAATAAATTTATAAATTTAAAAAGATTAATTAATTATCTACTTCTTTTTTTTTTAAAACAAAATCTGTTTAAGAACTTTCACATGGATGCTAGAGTCAAGATACCTGCTAAGGGGACCAACTTTTTTTTAAATAAAAAGTGTTTTATTCTCCTTATATTGTCATTTTCTTTTTTTTTATTATAAAAAGAAAAAAACCCTTTTGTTTTTTATTTTCAACTTCAATATTTTTTTCAGTTTAAATCGAGTACTGAAGAGGCCCATGATGGGGGCGACCCTCTTAATCTAATTTGCTCATTTACAACGTCAAGATTTGAATATCTGACATTGCTAAAGGGATATAGTATCTCATCGTAGTAGATCAATTGGTTGTTGGTATTCCAAACTTAAATATTGATAATGTGATTATGTAATAGTATTTGCTCGTTAATCTTAATTTTTTGATAATGCACACTTTACAGACAAACTGCTCGAACCTGAATCGCTTAGAAATAACACATATACACCTAGCAAACAAAGCTACCCGAACACAAATTTCTTAAAATAAACATCACCTTGTTTTTCATTGTAATCACTTGTTGAGCTCCATTTTTTTTAATTTAGTATAACTTGGTTTATCTATTTTTACAACGTTATTAGTATGAACACATAACACTATCATTTAATATTATGAAGCACTTAGATAATTTGTTAGACATAACTTATTGGTTTTTTTTTGGATAATTAACTTTTTGAAATTTTTACATAATCATAACTATACCTAAATAAAAGAAAAAATATGTGTCATATTTTTAATGACAACAAAGGATGATATTAATTTTCAAATTAAATCTAATAATAATATTATAAAATAAAAATTAAAATTGTAAAACCATAATAATAGACGAACACCTTAGATTTGGGAGGAGATGGAGAACAGGTGGCACCTCATAAAGGCCGACACCTTTTGAGTGTACAAAACAATAAACTAATGCAAATGCAAATGCAAATGCAAACGCACAACTCTGACTCTGCAGTCACCCCATCAGGAGCCGGTTGCTTACGGATGCTGTTGTTACAAATCTCTGGCAAGCAGCACGTGATATCAGACACGGATGTACGTCGAAGGGTGGATGAGTTCGTGCTCCCTTAAATTTTTTAAAATTTATAAGTTTAGTTTTGATTTTTTTTTTAAATTTTTATAAATTAATTTTCAATTTGTTTAAAAAAATTATAACTTGTGTTTACCTTGATTTTTTTTTTTTTGTGTCCCCTCTTAAAAATATACCGGAAGCAGCAGAGCGGGGAATTTCTTTTGGGGCCGTCCATCCTGCGGGGAATTTACGATGTCGATTACCTGAAAGTGATGCAAACGTATTAATGAGGGGATTTGTGTATTCAGAGAAGTATTTCCACGCACGGAGACCGGAGAGGTTTATTATCTCCGTCCTATAAAAAATATCTTTTATTGACTTTTTTAGTTATTTTTTTTTAATTTTAACTTTTTATTATTCAAAATTTATCATTAACAAAAATATAAAAAAATATATTTTAAAAACTTTCAATCAAGTAGTTTTAATATATATATATTTTTAAAATTTAATTTTTTAAAATATTTATAATAATTATGGTCAAAATTTAAAAATTTTGACATTTTTAAAATCAATAAGAGACATTTTGAGTGGGACATGGTGAGTAGCAGTGAAGATAGATGATCACAAAAGTGCATGTTGATTCATTCATCTTTTTGAAAACAACTTATATTAGCTTTGAGATTATAGCAAGCGACTGGGACAAAATCAGAATTAAGAGTTGAGATAAAATATAATTATTTAAAAATAGGAATGTAAATTCATAATTTATTTATTATTTTAAAAATTATATAAGTGAAAGGTAAAATAAAATTATGAGGTTGGGGGCTTTACAACATTAATCCGTCACTGGCCTGGGGAATAACAGCACGATTGCATTGGATTCACGGTCAAATTACTACTTACGTCCCTTTAAAATTTCTCTATTCATTGAAGATAGAAATGTTGTATGGGGTGGGTGTGATTTGGGGTCTTAGGACCATTCTAATAGGCCATATTAGTTCAATTTAAAGTTTTAACTTATTATTAAATATATATATTTTAAAACCCGTACACCCAAGTCTAAACCCAAAATGCACATTACTCAAACTCAAACAAAATAAAACATCTTAAACCCATTAGTCCAAAATATTATTTAATTTAAAATAAAAGATAATAATAATAATAAACAAAAAATATAATTATGGAAAATAAGAATAAAACGTAATCCATCTTTCCATATTTTTTATTTGTTGGTAATTTTATTATTATTATTATTATTTTTAGAAATAAAACTTAAACACGCTAATAGATATGGTTAAAATTCATTTACACAATATAAAACATAAAAGTGTTATACATTTTTTTATTGTTGGATTAACTGAATTTGATGACTGAAATTAACTTTTAAATTAAAGATAATTCACTTGTTTTTTTCGTAAAAATCTATCATTTTTTACTATTAATCTCAAATATTAAATTAAGTTAATCTAATGATCCAAAAAACATGTTTTCCACTGCTTGTACAGATTCCTACACTAATAAATAGATTGTAACATGAAATGATAAAAGGAAATCACGTTCTTCATATAAAAAATACGACTATAATGCACAGAGGGACTAGATAAGAAGAATCTGCAGCTGTAATGAAATGAAAACAAAAAGGAATACCACCCAAATCCACAGCATTTGAAAAATAAAAATATGATCATCATCATCATCATCATAAATCCTGCTTAAAAATGGAAACAAGATGTTCAATTCCCCAAACAGCTAGAGTTTTCTTTAATCTAGAGAAGGGAACAAACAAAACCAACTAAAGCAACTGTACAAGGCAGATTATGTGTGAGGGGCAGCCATGGATTCATGAAGTGCAAGCTTATCTTGAAAAAATGACAAGCTTAAGCACCAACAAAGTTAGTGAAGCAATGTTCAGGTTAAGTACCAGGTGGATACTTCAAACGGGTCTTTCGTTTTGGCTTTCTCCTTCTCATCATCTGCACTGATCAGTTTGCCGCGGCATTCAAGAGAGCAAAACGCACGGAAGTCACTGCAATTTTATTGTTAATAAATGCCAATAACTGACTCACGTAAACACATGAACCAAACAAAACAAAGATATGTAAATTGTAAACGATGCCCAATACGAGAGATTCATCAGCTATTTTTTATGCCGCAATCAAAGCTTTAACAAACAAAACTTCTGCAATTAACAATGAAAGAATCGAACCAAAAAAAACCCTAGATTTTTAAACAATTCTCTGAATCTCAGATTCAATTTCCTATGTTTAGTTTCTATCGCCAAACATAGATCAGTAAAGATTAATAACGATTCACGTACCCGTACATAAATCTCGTGTCATTTTGGTGCAACCACTTTTTACAAAGAAAGCATTCGTCCAAAAAGTGATTCTCTTGCCAAATCGTTAATTTCGGCGTCGACACGGCCAAAATCCCCACCTTCGCCGTCTCATGAGCATTGGGTGGCGCGTGAACGGAAATTACGGAAGGATTGACGCGTGAATTCCTCTGAAACGCAAAGGCAGTGGAGGACGGAGGATTGAGTACTAGAATGTTAACTAGGCTACTGGAGCGAGAGCGCTTCATGATGTTTGATTTGATTTGGTAAATTTTATCTTTTTTGGGGGGGTTTCTGCTCAGGAATTTTAGGGTTACCTTGGAGCAAGCTAGCTGAGACTGTTTGCTAATTCGCTATGTTGGTTCTGAGTGCCATTATATAAGATACTGTGGTCCCAGTAAACGGCCCAACCTGAGTTCATTTTTGGCTTAAATAAAAAATCAAACCCTTAAACTATTCTTTTTATTTGCTTTTAGTCCTTAAACTATTTTTGTAGTAAAGAAAAGTACATACACTGTTATTTTTGGTCTCTTTTAAGTACTTAAAATATTTTTTGATCAAAATAAGTACGTAAACTATGTCGTTTTTTGTTTTTAGTCCTTAAATTATCTCTTGGTCAAAAAATCTTTATGATATGTTAACATCTTATTAGTTGAAATAAATTTTTTTGACTTAACTATCAGACTTAAAAGTGACCATAAATAATAATTTAGATATTTATTTTGACAAAAAAATATAGTTTAGGGGTTAATTTTTCATTTAACCTTATTTTTATACGGGCTTGATCCTCTGTGATCAGCTGCATCCTTATATAATTGGTCTACCATTGACCGACTGACACATGGTCACATTTCCTAATGACAAGCACATTTTAATTATGTATTAACAAAGTATAACCACCAAAATAAGAAGAAAGCGAGAATATCTTAACCACTTAACTTTGATTCATTAGGTTAATAGTGGTATTAGCAAATCCTGTGCTATTCAGCAGATCTTTTGCATGATTTTTAAATTTATTGCATAGTTGAATTTGATTTCATAAGGTAAATCATATCAATTAAGTTGGTTAAAATACAATAAAACTGAACGCAGATTTAAAATTGAATAAAATAATTATTTAATAGATCATACATAAAATTTTAATTTGACCGCCGCATATTTTTTGTTTCTCGCTTGACCATATTGCGGTTAAACATTCAAAACGGAAAATCTGATCAATTCAAAGGTCGCCACGTGTAATAAAAAAATAAAATCATAACAAAATTCTAATTTTCAGGTGGATGTGTATCTTGTATTGCAACGTAAGCAAAGGCTTTACAAATGTCTGTACAGAGATATGAAAGAGTAATCAACCCTAATCTGACAAATGGAGTTGTTGTTTCTTCCAGCTGAGCAAACCTGCTTCCCTCGAAATCTCATATGAACAATCTCTCGAATTTGTTGCACAAGCTCCATATCCGTGCATTGTCCTTTCCGGAAATGTCTACGGTTGCATTCTCTCCAAATAACGTATATATACGCATTTTAAGCCAGCTTAAAAATCATGGCTTGCAGCGTTTTACCCCTGAGATTTTTGCATGCCCATTCCAGTTCCGAACTCCACCCAGGGCACCTCTAGGGACTAAACAGTCTCGCAGAATACGTTCCCACACTCTGCAAGAAAGATCACAGTAAAAAAAGAGATGATCCCTTGTCTCGAGATCCTGACCACACAAATGACAAACTATCTATCAATATGCATTCCATAAGCTAGAAGTTTATCCTTCGTAGGCAACCTGTTCAAAATCGCCATCCAAGCAATAGCCAAGTTCATGGCCAGAGTGCTAGACTAGCTTCTGCCAAGGCACCTTGTTCTTCTTGACTCTGATCTCCTGCCAAATAAGAGAAACAGATGCATGCAGGCCCCCAACTAGACCCTGGATGGAGCTAGCCTTGTCTCTCAAGTTCAATAAACATTTCCAAGTCCAACTAGAGTTTTGCTTGAGTGTAACATGTTAGGAAACGCCGGTACACCCCATGGCGCAACGAAAAAATTATTCGACGTATTCCGCCAGTGATCCATGTACGAAGAACGAATCTGGGGTGAAAAGGGATGAAACGTTACCTTAAATAAATCTGAAAAATCGCAGGGAGTTAGGAGAATTCAATTCTTCTAGCACGATATCGAATCCAAGTCGTCACAACAGCATTCCAACCTCTACGAAGTCCACCCGAATGAAACGAACAATATTTTACTTCTATAACTGTTAGAGAGGTTTTTTGCAAAAAGCATATCTCGGCTGCTATACCTTATGCCTTTATATAGCATTCAAAAACCTAATTCTAATTAAATTCGGATTCATTAAATATACAATATATTTAACCGAATATAATTAAATATGTAGAATCTGATTATACTTTAATTAGGTTTCTTTAGATATATATATTTTAATAGTATTTAATAATTACAATAATTATCTAGTATTAAAATATATAAACAAGATTATCTATAATTATAATAATTATAATAATCTTAATTTTTTTACTTATTACGTGTACAACATGCTATCAAGTCGATATTTGTTCGTTTCAATCATAGTGTGTGACTCTTGTAGGTTCATGTAACGTTAGTAGTAATATCTAGAACAATTCTAATATTACAAGCAATAAGTGGCATCTAGCAATTGTCACGGGGCTAGACTTCTAAACCAGCTCACCGTGTGGCCTTAGTCGAGTCCTTAAGACAAACGACAAAGTAAGCCTGAATCCTCGATCCGAAAGATCGAATTCCGAAGGCACCGAAGAACGCAAGATCGTTCTTAGCGGAAGCAAACTATGAGATCGGCTACGAAGAACTCTGAAAGAAATTGAAGAACAAGAGAAGAACAACTCAGAGAATTTAGAGTGAATGCGCTCTCTATTACTCAAGAATAGATGACAGAATGAATGATTACAACTGAGGTGGAGAGGCCTCTATTTATAGTTGAGTCCCTCTAATCCGATGGTCCCTACTGATTTACATCAACGGCCTAGATACAACTCTACCAACCACAAGGCATAATGCCAAGAATATTCCTTAGCTATCTATGGAAAGAATCTCCTATGTTCACATAGGTGTGGATGGATAAGCCTTCTTGGATCTTCCCACGGATCGGGCCAGTCTGGTGGTCTCTTCAAGCCCAAAGTGTGCCTCAGAACCTCATGGACACCTTGGTGTGCACCTTGTGGTGCCAATGACTCAGACCTCGGTTCACGGCCCGTGACATTCTCCCCCACCAAACTTGGCGACGCCCTCGTCGCTACTTCGGGATGAAGTCGACAACGATCCTGGGACCTCCTTGGCACCTTAACTTTCTTCCAACTCTGAATCAGGCTTGGTTGCCCCCCATAAGGACCGTTCTTCCCATAAAGAGCACCTGACTCGTGCTGGGTTGTCCACCCATATGGACTCCTCGCTTTGGTTGCCGCCGCCATGTAACATCGCTCGTCGAACCACCTCGCACATCTCGATTGTAGGAACTCTTTCCTAGCAGCTGGGATTTGTCTCCACTTGGATCACCATGATCTTCGAACAAAGGTTTGGATGCCGCATTTGAACTTTTACCATATGATGGGTTAGGTTTTCTGCTGCCTACACCCAACAAACCGGACAAATCAAAATAAAAAACACAAAGATTGTGTTCGATATGTACCTTCTTCGGGATGAACTCCTTCGCGTTCATTCTAAAATGCATCAGCCCTTCTACATCCTTGAAGTCTGACGCCCAATTTTGCATTGCCACTTCTTTCTCCACGAAGTTCAATGCACCCTCCACCTTGCCAAACGGTGGCTCTTCACATAACGAATCGAGCTTTAAAGCCTCGCTCTTTTCAGGCTCGTCTTGTACCTTGGACTGCTTGACTCTATGTGGGCAATCACGCCAACGATGTGGCTCCATGCAATGAAAACACTTCCATTGCACTTTTTCCCCCATCGACTTGACTCTGTCGGGGTAATCGAGCCAACTGTGTGGCCCATCGCAACGAAGACACTTTCACTGCACCTCTGGCTTGACCGTTGTGGACGAAACAATCATGCCAGCTCTAGCTTCCCTTTTCACAGACCCATCGTTTACCTTGATGGCTAAAAGGTTGGCTTCCTTAGAACAATCCTTTGACCAATGCTCGCCGTCACAATAGAAGCGCCTTCGTGGCTTCATTTCCCATGGTCGGACTAGCATCTTGGGCTTGTTCCACCTCGATGGCTTTTCCTCGCCATGCGAAGTCCCATCCATCTTTGTCGAAGCCTGCACCTCGGCTCCAACCGCATCACTCCGTCCCTCCACTTTGTCCGTCAAGCTTGATATGCCTTCTACTCCCTCCTCCTGGCCCTTCACCTCAAGGCTCTCCTTGGCAATCACGAGGCTTTTCCTCTGGAACCTGGTGGTTTCAAACTTGGCCCATATCTTTTCACATGATGCCACAAAGTCTCTATGCCTCTAAGTCCTTCCTTCGACAGCCTGGGCCTCATCACCCTTCTGTGCTGCAACGTTTCCTCCATTTCTTATCGCCATCTCGAACAATGCCTTCCATGAACACTCGGTTCACCAATAGTGGCTACGAACCGTGGGCTCTGATACCAACTATCACGGGGCTAGACTTCTGAACCAGCCTACCGTGTGGCCTTAGTTGAGTCTTTAAGACAAACGATTAAGTAAGCCTGAATCCTCAATCCGAAAGATCGAATTCCGAAGGCACCGAAGAACGCAAGATCGTTCTTAGCGGAAGCAAACTATGAGATCGGCTACGAAGAACTCTAAAAGAACGCGAAGAACAAAGAGAATAACAACTCAGAGAATTTAGAGTGAATGCGCTCTTTATTACTAAAGAATATATGAAAGAATGGATGATTACAACTGAGGTGGGGAGGCCTCTATTTATAGTTGAGTCCCCTCTAATCTGACGGTCCCTACTGATTTACATCAACGGCCTAGATACAACTCTACCAACCACAAGGCATAATGCCAATAATATTCCTTAGCTATCTATGGAAAGAATCTCCTATGTTCACATAGGTGTGAATGGATAAGCCTTCTTGGATCTTCCCACGGATCGGGTCAGTCTGGTGGTCTCTTCAAGCCCAAAGTGTGCCTCAGAACCTCATGGACACCTTGGTGTGCACCCTGTGGTGCCAATGACTCGGACCTTGGTTCACGGCCCGTGACACAATGCATCATTGCTACCTAAGTTACAGGAAGTCGTGGTTCGATATAACCTTCGTGATTAACTCTTTTCATGTATTACATCATTTTGTCCTCATATCTAGATCGGACACAAGTCATGGAATAGTCACACTTGTATAGTCCATCTAATATTTTCTTGATATCTTGAGTAGACTATTATAAACGAATAACTATGATATCTCATATCAATTTATTCGAGCATGGCCATGCATTTTCTAGTCTCACTCATTCAAGTGGCCTATGATATTAATCCTATTATGTAGGAGGGACAAATTGTATCTTGATCAACCATATTCCGCTACATAGATTGCGACATATTCAATATTAATCTTTATAGTGTAGTCAGTTACGACACACGTTTGGCCACATCAAAATATGTCACTCGCGATGTTGAAATAATGATGATCTTAAGGCTGAGGATCATACATGTAGTTATCACTATGAGCAATGTTGTGACTGTCACATAATAATCCAAGAAACATGCTCATAGCGAGTCAGTCCAATATGTCGTTTTCTAACACATACTTATGTATTGATTTTGACATCTTCATGTCAATGACAACACTTTGTCATCAATCAACTACATATTAGTCTTAATATATTATTGTTGTTCATGCCCACAATAATACTCGACTAAAGACATTCAATAATAACTATATTATTCTTAGGCTTTATTACAATTCAGTTTATTTATAAATGCATAGAATAAGACTGAAAAATAATAATGGCTTTATATTAATAAACATGATAAAATAAATGTCTTTTATAACCATCTCATGATTGGTCTTTGGGCATACTCCAACAACATACCACAATGAGCTATCCCTAATAACATATCTATGCAGCCAGGCAACCCATATCGACTACTCATTAAGCATGATCCTTCGAATGAAATAAATAAGGCATGCTTGGTTCCAAGTTTTGAGGTCTTTTATGCCCAATCCCCCCATCGGCCTTGGGATAGCAAATGGAGGACTAACTCCCTTAGCAGGACTATCCCCTCTCTTCTAAAAAAATTAAGAGCACATTTGATTGATACGTTGAAAAACTACATTAGGTAAGAACAACTGCCTACTAAAATAATTCTAGATGCTATTGATCACAAATTAGATCAGTTGCAATCTGCCAGCATATGAAAGTTGCTTAACTTTTTAACTCTATAATTTTTTAGCAATTTTGTCAAGAAAAGGAGCACAATCTCGAATAGTTAATCTCTTGGTAGTTAAAAGAATTCCAAGATAACGAACTAGGAGGGAACCCTTTTGAATTCCACTAGCTTATTGTATTTCTCGGATAACATCCTTATCTATTTCAGAGCAGAATATCTCAGATTTGGAAGCATTCATATGTAGGCCAGAAAAGCGATAAAAAGCTTCAAGTACTCGACAAACTCCAATAACAGAATTAGCAGACTCTTTAGAGAAGATCATAAGGTCGTCTACAAAACATAGATTCGTAATTGGGATGAAAGAAAAAAAACCATGAGCTGCAGCAGCATCAAGAAGCTTTGAAAAAACGTTCATAGACATCACAAACAGGTATGGGGAGAGGGGATCTCTCTGCCTTACCCCCTTGGCTCCTCGAAAGTACCCTATCAACCCTCTATTCAAAGATATCGAGAACATAGGAAAGAAATGCATTCCCGGATCTAACCAATCATCAAAGAAGGCATCTCTAAAGCTTCCAATATAGCAAAAGTAAAATTCCAATCAATAGAATCAAAGTTTTTTTGGAGATCAATCTTCAGCGTACATCGTGGGAAGAGGGAGCCTCGATTGTAGCCCTTGACCAACTCTTGAGCTATAAGAGTGTTGTCTTCAATGGATCTGCCAGGCTCAAATGCACTCTGGCTGTTTGAAATAATTCCAGAAAGAAAAAGTTTCAACCTGGTAACTAAGGCTCGAGTATTGTAGACCACTGTGAAAATTGAAATTGGTCAAAATTCCCTCATGTGGCTCGGATTTGGCACTTTTGGAACCAGCATTAGAGTTGTAGCATTGAAGGCTGCAAACATCTGGGAGGAGTTAAAGAAATGGCTCACGGCTTGAATGAAATCCTCCCCCAACAACATCTCGAGCTGCCTTAAAAAATCTAGATATGTATCTATCAGGCCCATGAGCCTTATCAGAGTTGCAAATATAGAGGTCTTAATTTCATCCATGGTCACCCTAGCTTGCAAGCTTTGCTTAGCCTCCTCTGAGAAAGAACACCCTAACAACTCCTTCAGAAGAGCAATAGGACAATCTGCAACAGTTTCATTTCGAACTTTAAGAAGCTTTTGAAAAAAATTTATAGCCTCCTCAGCAATCTAGTCAATTCCCTCCGGATACTGCCCCTAATCATTTATAATGGCCCGAATAGCTTTCCTATTCTGCTTGATTGCAATCATCGAGTAAAAAAATGAGAGTTTTGATCTCCCTCTTAAATTCACAAGACTCTTAACTTCTGCCTTAAGAAACCCTCTTCTGCCGCAAGCAAAGTTTTCAACTCTTCATAAACAACCCGTTTCTTCTCTAAATTATCTTTAGAAGGGATTACAGATAAATTTGCAGCTTGAATTGCCTCTAATTCAGCTCTCTTCTCCTTAACTCTAAAAGGTAGATAACCATACCTACTAAGTTAAGTCCTCGAAGAACATGTTTCAATCTTTTAAGCTTTAGAAAGAGAGTATGCATAGGATTGTCTGCTCGTACTGGGGTGTTCCAACTATCTGCCACTAACCTAAAAAAATCAAGATCTTTTGCCCAGTAGTTAAAAAACATAAAAGGTTTAGACAAGGTCTTTCTCTCCTCACCAATACGCATAAAGCTAGGGCAATAATCAGACATAGAGGAAGCCAAAAAATTTACCGAGCCATGAGGAAAAAGATTCAACCAAGATGGGAAAATCAGGAGCCCATCCAATTTACGAGCCAAAAATGTATCATTCTGATGGTTAGACCAAGTGAAGATAGACCCTAAAAAAGCATGGTCTACAAGCCCTACCATTCCAAGACAAAAGACAAAATCAGCAATGTCATGATCTAGCGCAGTAGAGACAACTCTAGAACTCTCATGATGACCAACAATGATGTTGAAATCCCCCAGCCAGCCATGGTTTGTCATCTATAATTTCCTTAAGCTCACTAAAATGCTGCCATAAGTCATGCCTATCACTTCATAAATTATGCCCATAAACAACAGTAACATAAAAACGAAGTAAAACTCTGCAGTAGACGCTACATGCATTTCCTGAAAAATAGATCAACAAAGAAACCAAATTCTTTCATTGTCAGAATGGTCATAGTTATAGAAGCCATTCCACCCCTAAAATACTATCCCAAAGAGCCTGCCTATTATTTACACAAACCCTGGTTTCAGCTAAGCAAACAAGATCAATATTCAAAAAAAAAAAAATCTATCAATAATATACTTCTGTTTCTGAGGGTCATTAAAATCCCTCGTCTCCAAAGCATAAAATTTATGGAGATATATATTTTTGGTTACCCTTTTTCTTACCATTTGGCACATTTTATTTTCTTACTTCAATCCATTCATTAACCCAGCTACTCTTTTCGAAGCTTCACACACCAACTTAGGATCAGATTCAAAGAGGGTAGCAAATTGATTAGGCACTCAAAGGCAGCAACCTGATTAGTGAAAGGACTAGTGACAGTCTATAATTGATCAACAAGAGGCTGAGCAATAGGGGCACAATCTTGCTAAGGCTGCATGTAACACCCCTTCCCGGTCTGGTAGGAATTCGGGTCGAAAAGTGTTACCGGTGAACAATACGGTGATTTGGACTATAAATAGTAATTTAATAATATTGATTCGATGCAATGATTAGCTATGGTCAATACAAATCCAGCCAAATTATAACCGGGGACCATTTAATAACTTATGCAAGTTTAAAGATTAAATTGTAATTCTTGCAAATTTTAAGGACTTATCAACAATTAGGATTACCAATGTGAATTCCGCGCTTGATTATCATGCATATAAAATTTTAAAGGTTTTGGAAACCATTTACAATCCCAATTAGACCATACCTGTATCGGTACTGGTACTCGAGAGGCCGTATCAGTATGCCCTTAAAATAATTTCTATCGAACCTAAACCCAGTATCTGTTCATAATATACTGTACCAGTACGAGGATTCGATGCCCTTCGTATCGGTACAGGTCCAATACTGTACCGATACAATAACCCTAAATTTCCAAATTGATTCATTAATGATTATCGTTACGACACTAGCCGTATCGATACAGATGCTACAATAAAATTCTAGTGTTGATTTGGCGTATCGGTACCCCTATATCAGTATCGGTGCGCCTTAAAGCTTTATACCAATTTTGTATGCATGTACCGGTACGACATCACCCGTACCGGTAAGTCTAGGTTATTATTGCCCTAAAACTGCCTAACAGTACCGGTACGACACCACCCGTACCGGTACACATGTGCCTATAATGTCATAATTTGTTTGGGTTTTTGTCCAATTTAAGGGCTTTAACCATGTCCAAAGTTTAGCAAGTTTTGCCAACAAGCTTATAAACATTATTTCTATATGTATGTCAAATTTCATGTCAATACGAATCCATTTACGATGTTTTCCCTTATTGATGCATTTTAGGCCATTTTCCCCAATTTGTCAAAACACTAACATACCATATTTCAAGTCTTAACTCATATAACATGGTGAACCTTATGTACATACAAAATAGGGCTAAACTAACTTGTCTAGACCCTATGCCACCTTTCTATAAGTTTAAGGACAAAGTTTACATTACATGTAACTTGGTGACTTGCTTCAAAAACACATTTGCTCCGATCCTTGATCCGGCTATCTTTCAACCAGAAAATGCATAGAAATGAGATGCATTAGGCTTATATAGCCTAGTGAGGTATTCAATAACAACAACATGAATGCCAATAATATCAATAACATGTATATCAATGTAAATGCATCTCAAATCAAGTTTTAACAATAATTTTCATATCTTAATTCTTTGGATCGACATGTAAATGTGGATACGTGAATTTCCAACCAACATCGCCAACAATAAATGATCAATATCCTCCAACATCGCCAATAAAACTAACACTACCACATCCCGCCAACATCGCCAAATAGAGCCTTAGGTCAAGGACCGTAGTCCACTCTGTACCACTGAGCTCATGAATTCTATGACATACCAATTGTATCCCATATCCATTCGTATCCAAGGATTCAATGCTTAGGCTAATATCAATAGCAATAGCAATAACAGTGATAATAACAATACCTCAATAACAATATACAATGATTAATATGGCTTTTCTCAATATTTCAATGATATCAATGGCAATGAACTTATTCAATAGTACTTATATCGATGCAATAAGCTTACCCAAGCTTACTAATAGTACCTCCTACGAGGTTTCGATGTATCCATATCTTGAAATCAATGATGAGAATGAAATATACAATATCAATGAAATTGGGAGAGGCACCTAGCCAATCTCGAGACTCTGACTACACTCACCGATACTTTCGAGGCTCCCGAATGACAATCTCTTTGTTCTTGAGCTTGTTGGGATTAGAAGGACTTGGTGATTCTTCACCTTGATTCTCTTGAGGTACAAGAAAATATGAATTACAAGGATTTCAATATCGATAGTAGATTCATAGCAACTCAATAGCTATGAAAAGCAAGAACGATTAAGCCTTGATATCCCTAGGAAATTCTAGGGTTCATTACATTCTTGAGCTTGGATTTTAACATAGATTTGGCCATGGAATCAATGAATCAATGGAGGGCTTTTGCTTGCCCGTTCGATAGCAACACTATAACATCAAGTAACTGAAAGGAAGCAAAGCTTGGATAACCCTCCAATGGAGGTGCTTGCTTGAGGTGTGTGTTTGAAGGAAGAAGATGAAAATGGTAAGGATAAAAAGCAATCACCGGTGGTTATCTTTTCTTTTTTTCAATTTTAATTACTAAGCTTTCCTTATAATGAAGAAATCATTTCTTTTACTCTCACATATGTAGTGATTAGGATTGAGGAGGGGCTAATCACAAGGTTAGTCCCTCAACTCTTCTTTTCTTATACTTTTGCCCTCAAACTTTTAATTTTTCCAATTTGGTCACTAAAACAAGTTTCAAAGTTTACAATAGAATCCTTAAACAATATCCATACTTAATTAGGATTCATTGATCCAATAATTAACCACTTGGTCAAAGGTTAATACTATAATTTGACTTTCTGGTACAAAATTTTCGGTTGCCGGAATTAAATTCTGACTAGTCCCAATTTTTGGGTGTTACACTGCACTTGATCAGCAGGTGATGTAGGGACAACAAAAATACCCTACTTAGGATTAGTAAGAGGATCCACAGCTTGTACCAAATCAGGATCTTGCATAGGCTGCACTTGATCAGCAGGTGATATAGGTGCATCAGAAATAGACTATAAAGAATCAGGCTTAACACCCTGTTTAAAAGAAGAGAGATGATCAACATCTTGCACTAGAGCAGTACAAAGAGCTTGCACAGGATCTGGCATCATCTTCGCAGCAACAGAAATAGCAAAAAGTTGCTAAAGAGCCTCTCCTCTAGTTGCAGAAGTAGATGCAGCTCCAATATCAGGAGCAACAAAAAGGTTCCCCTTATCAACAGCAGCAGAGAGACTCTGCTGAGCAACAGTCTTTGGAACCCAAACCTTCTGAGCCTCCTTTTTGTGATCACAAAATTTATCAGTATGGCCATACAAACAACACTTGATACATCGAGGAGAAAACCAGGGAACCTCAACAGCAACAGAGGCTATAGTACCATCACGAAGCTTGACATTGATAAATTTTAGAACTTTATAATCAGCAGAGATCTTAACACATACCTTGGCATAAGCTAAACGTTTTCGATTCGTTGTTATACTATTCATGTAGAGAGGGGTCCCGAGGGCACTAGCGATGTAACTCAAGCCAATCCCAGTGAACAACTAAAGAGGAACATGACTCAGATGAACCCAGACATACAGTTTCTCTATGTTAAACTCTAGGGATTTAAGATCCGGCAGTCATTTTCTCAAGATAATAGGCATATTCTGGATATGTCATGGGCCATTGGCTAATAACCAATCACAATCCTCTAACGAAGGGAAATGAACCAAAAACAAATTATTCCAGCAGGATTTATCTCAATATCCCCAAATTTCCCCTACAATAAATTGAAACTACGAACTAAGGAAGAGAAAATTAGGTGGCTTACCTATAAACTAATCCACCACGAACGATTGTTAAATAGGTTCGCCCACAACAAAGACCTCGGACGATGGGTCAATCATCATCTCACCGTCGAAGACTAACGGCGGATAAAAACCCAAGTACTGAGTGGTACTAGCAGCAAAGAGTTTCCTCTATTATATCAAGCTCGCACCCGCGGGTGCGGTCATCCAAAAAGAGAGATCCCAAATAAATCCAAGCAAACACAATCCAGAGAACCAATCAGTCACCAGAATCAAGGGGGAAGAACAAAATTCTTGCTATCGAAGACCAGCTATCGTGCGCCGAGAGAGAATCCCCTCATCTTCATTTCATTTCTTAAAATTATTAAAAAAATCCTAATTTCCATTTTTTAAAGACTTAGTTTTAGGCTTTAAGGCCTTACTTTATGGTGTAGAGTTTAGTGGTTTAGATGTAGAGATTTAGATTTAGGGAGAGTGGTTAAAATTTAAGGTTTATAAGTTAAAATTTAAATTTTAACCATATTATCTTAAAAACTAAATTCCAACCTCTAAATCCTACACCTAAACTCTTAAACCCTAAATTCTAACCACTGTCCATAAATTCTAAACCCCTACACTAAACCCCTAAACTCTATATCTTAAACTAAGACCTAAACCCTAAAACTAAGACACTTATGGAAACTTTCAGTTTCTACCGTCAGTGTATTGAATATAAACCATTTATCTAAATTCTATTTTTGTTTTGAAGTATAGTTAATTGTATGTTGAATTCTTTATTATTTTAATATTTATTTAAAAGTTAGGGTAAAATACACCAATAGTCATCGAACTTTTAGGGCGCATTTATTTTGGTCACTAAACTTTTAAAATTTTCATTGAAATCACTCAACTTTTAGTCCATTTTTATTTTAGTCCCTCCTATTAACTTCCGTTAAAAATGCTGATGTGGCACGTTACTTTCTTTCTTCCTTCCTCAATTTTCTTGTTTTTATCCTTGCTCTGTTTTAGTCTTGATTGTTGATACTATATCAAATACCGCGAAACAAAAGGAGAAATTAAGGCTGATATACAAGAGAAATTATATTATAGGTCTGGCTCGCCGTCATCCATGGTTCGAACTAATAAAAAATATTTATTTCATTAAATTTTTTCATGTCATCTTTTTACTAAGTGAATCTACAATTAGTAAAAAGTGATTTTTAATTTAATTTACAGTAAATTTGAGTGAAGATTCACTTGGTAAAAAGATAACATGGAAAATTTAATGAAATAGATATTTTTTATTGGTTGGGACCATGAATGACGTGGCGAGCCGGGCCTATGATATAATTTCTCGATATATAGGTATATTTAAACTGAAAATTGTTTTAACCAGACCACGGTCTATCGTTTCAGCATCCATATTGTGATTTATAACACTGGCATCTTCACAGAATGAAAATTGTTTATCCTTTTCATCTATAACAGAGGCCACATTTCCAATTTAATACAATCAGAAACCTTATCTATGCTTACAGCGTATACATATATATAAATTTAGATTATAACTTCTTCATGAAACCAAGACACACCATACCATTTCAAAACCTGTAAAAACAATTGCAGCAAACGATGGCACAAAAGGAAGTGAAGTTGT
This sequence comes from Hibiscus mutabilis, assembly GCA_019671005.1. NCBI lineage: Eukaryota > Viridiplantae > Streptophyta > Magnoliopsida > Malvales > Malvaceae > Hibiscus > Hibiscus mutabilis. Next base: position 46,021,904 of record CM033737.1, read on the forward strand.
TCACATTTCCATACTCAAGCTCTCCATCATGGCATTTTTCATGAATCTGCATTTAGCAGGCATTGCCCTGTTGAAACTGCTGAGCCTTGGCTTGAATGAGCAAGAAGAGAGTGGAAGGATCAGGATGTTCTCACAGTTGCAGAGCTCAACCATGTGTCCTTCGGGTCATGGAAGAACACTTGATCAACCCTATTCCCTTCACCTTCAACCAACGCGGTCACATACTTCATTCCCATGATCTTGAGCCTCATTTTGACAAGTCCAACATCCTACACTGTGTATACCAATGCGATAGTTATACTTCCTACACTAGATCATGGAACAAGAATCATGTAATGGGGTTCTATCGAAAACTAAACATGTTAAAGAAAGGGTAGAGTGGGCAATAAGGTTACCAAGCTCCATTGAACTTGAAAGAAGAGGGGCTTTTGATGGGAACAAAGCCCAAGACTTCTTCATAGAATCTCATGGAATCCCAAACTGATCTACATAACAATGAGACATGATTCAATGAAAGAAGTGGCAATGCCTCATAATTGTTGCTTAAATGGAGGAAAAACAGAGGAAGGAAAGAAGAAGAAAGAAAGTTAACGTGCCACGTCAGCGTTTTTTAATGAAAGTTAATGAGAGATACCAAAATGAAAGCAACCTAAAAGTTGAGTGATCCCAATGAAAATTTTAAAAGTTCGGTAACCAAAATAAACGTATCCTAAAAATTCGGTGACCATTGGTGTACTTTACCCTAAAAGTTATTAAAAAATCAATAATGTATAGTTAATTTTGCTTTAAATTTTATTTTTTTATGAGAAATCCTAATACTAATCCTAATCCTACTTAGAGATGAGAGGAAATAGGACTTTAGGGACTCTACGGTAAGGAAGAGGAATAGTCTCAGTGAGTTTATAACCCATGACCTAAATAATATGAGAGAACAAAGACGAGTAACTTGGTCAATCGACCAAATGTGCTTGCTCTTTAAATTATAACTTTTAATTAGATAGAGAGACATTATATTACCGTATCAAAATTTAAACCCATAAAAAATAAAACAAGATAAAATCCTTAGCTCATTAATTTGTATTAAAAGTACAGGCCGACTTTATTTAAAACTCATTAATTTGTAAGGTTCCAAAGCTGGAGTTGTTCGCCAAAGAATCTGTTATAAAGTCGGTAGTTCTATAGTGCCGCGATATAACTTAAGACTAATTTAAGTCCTGTTTTAACTTAAAATATTATCATGTTTACTCGAAAAATTATATAATTAATAATAATTTTAGTTATAATTGATAATGTTATATTTTTGATGGATTTTAATTTAAAATATTATCATATTTATTTTAAAAAGTTATACAATTATTGAAAATAATTTTAGTTATAACCGAAAATGTTACATGAATTTATTGGCGATAATTTTTTATGTTGCAACCAAAATAATTATGCGATTTATATGATTTGTTGCTGAGAACATAATACTTTTGGTTTCAACCTAAAATATTACCCAATTTACTCTAAAGAGTTACACACTCGATAAGTTTTTCGGTTATAGCCGATTTCAACCTTTTTGAGTTTATATTAACCAGTTGTATTTTAAACTCATGCTTATAAAGATAGACAAAGTTGGCGAACTAAATAAAGTGTGCTCAAAGACTAAAACACCAAACCCTGCACTCTAACCCTAAAATTTAAATCTTAAACTATAAACCCTAAAAACTAAAGCATATATACTAAATCTTAAATCTAAACTCTAATTTTAAATCCTAACCCAAAATCTCAAACTCATTCTTTTCCTTTTTGTCATCACATTTTCCCCTATATAAACCAAATCCCCATAGTCTTTCTCCCCACAAGCCACTCATCCTCCATTTATTCCACCTTCCTTTCAAGGCCTCAATCTTCAATTCGTTAAGAGCAAATTTTGAGGAATCAATGGCAGCAAGAAGCATGAATGGAACAATATTTGCAGTAGAGTTTATAGTTTTGGTGTGTTTATTGACCGGAGCTTTGGCACAATCGAGTGCGAGTTGCACACCAATGTGCTCATTAGCATATCACCATGCTTGAATTATATACAAGGGAACTCGGCGACGCCGTCTCCGTCATGCTGTACTCAGCTCGCAAACGTTGTGGGGTCGTAAACGTTGTGGCTCATCGTTGGGTATCAAGGTTAACCGGACGCAGGCAATGGCTCTCCCAGCGGCTTGTAATGTTAAAACTCCCCCTTTTAGCCGATGGAATGGTAAGCCTAAATGAAGTTTCTTTTAATCACTCTTCTTCTTCTTATTATTAAAGTTTTCCAAGTTCAGATTGATTTTATGTGTTCATCTTCTTCTCCCTCTGGGTCTCCAAATTCTCCTTCAAGTACAATTTAGAAGAGAGTTTTTACGTTTAATTACAACTTCGTCCCTTTATAGTAGGGGTGTTCATAATAACCCGAATCGATATACCGTATCAAAAAATCAGAAAAAATGGACTAAATGGCAGGTAACTGTACCTATGAAATTATCCGAAACTGTACGGTAACTGTACCGGTAAAATTAGCGATTAAACGGGACGAAAACGGTTACAATTCTTGACTAAACGGTTAACCCAAAAAATCGATAAGAAAATTTAAAATTAATTTTATAATGATATTAAATTATTAATTATTGATTATTACTAATATTTGTGTAATTAATATAGTTTTCCTAAATTTTTAATTGCTTTAAAATTTGAAGATTTTTTAATATGAATATTGAAGAATTTATTTGGGTGATATTTTTTAAGCTATTAAAAATATTAATAATAAATATATATTATTTATAATATTAGTGTAAAACGGTTTATGGTTAACCGAGTAACCATATCGAATAAATTGGTAACCGTTTAAACGGTAACCGATTTAATCGGGACGATAACGGTTCACTAAAATGTCAAAATTTTCATTCCAGTAACTATACCAATAAGTCGTTCCAGTACAGTTAACCGTTCACGAACACCCCTACTCTATAGTGCTCAAATTTAAAATTTAATTCTTCTTTAATTTGACATAATATGAATATGGGTTACTATTTGATACGCTGATGGTAAAGAAGTTTTCAGTTAAATTTATAGGTTAGAGAGCTAGTCTGTGGATTTATGTTTAGGGGTTTAAATTTTAGCGTTTAGGGTTATAATTTAGAGGTACAATATAAGTCCCTAATCTAACTACCATAACCTCTAAACTCTAAATTATAACCATAAACCATAAATTTTAAATCTCTAAATCTATAACTCTAAATTCTAAATTAACTCTCTAACCCCTAGATTTAATCCGTTTGTGAAAACTTTTTTTCCACCGCTAGTGTATTACATAATTTCCCTAACTCTAATCCTAAACCTTAAAATTTAACCATATACTTTAACCCTAAAGCCTATAACACAAACCCATAAACAATAAATTAATCCCACTTGTGTAATAGTTTTTTTTTTCAATTGCCAATGTATAAAATAATAATCAGAGTTATTATTTGATACAATGTAAGTGTAAAATTATTTTACACAAACATGTCTATTTAAACATTAAGAATCTAAAACCTAACTTATAAATCTTAAATTATAAACCCTATAATTTAAACCCTAAACTCTAAATTAAATTTCTAAACCTAAATTAATCCCGCTTATGTAATAGTTTTTTTTCGTATAGGATAATAATTCTTAAAACAATAATTAGACCAAGCTTTAAACTTTGATGGTCCCTATTGTATGAATTCGACTGATTCTTTACTGTTGTTTCTTTTTGGTGGATAAAGACGGTGGTCCTAAGACGGTTCCCCCGGCGGACGATGGCACAGCGGGTAGGAACTCCGCCAAGCTGTTGGTTTCACTGCTCTTTTTTCTTACTTTTGAGCTTTGTCACCATCTGAGCAGCTCGTACCCTATTCTCTCCTATATACTTACGGCCTGCAGTTTTCACTGTTTGATTCTCAATTTCAGTGTGATAATAAATTATTGGCGATTGTATTGGTTTTATTATTTTTTTCTTAAGATTTTATAGTCATTTCATAAATAAAGTGATATATATATGGTTAAATTAAAGTCGGATTTACATCGATACATTAATTCAGATCGAATAGTGTAAAGACATTATAAGGATGATTTATCGATCCATTTTATTTCATTCATAAACTCAGATTTTGATTTTTTTTTTACTGTAGCTTAAAATATATTGATATTGCATCAACGTATACAAGTAAGAAAATATGAAATATTGAACATTAACAATGACAATAAAGAGAACATGGTGTCCAAAACAACACTAGCTAACTCATTCAATGGCAAACACACTGATAACAAACAAGCGCAGCAGAAGGAAGAAATCCACTGATAACAAACACTAGCTCCCGGAAAATATATACACACCTCACATAGGCAGCAGCAGTGAACAAATGGAGTATATTTTTTTAAACTAACATGGTCGCGTAAACCAAAGGCATGTAGCTTGGCATAGTCAGCAGCAGTTAACCAGAGATCTCATTTAAAGCCTTGTCCTTTCTAGGGTTTCTGTTGCCATATATAGGAATAGGAATAGTTATAGGAATAGAAATAGCAGAGCTTTCTCCTGGTAATTTTTGAGTGAGATGGTGACTTTGGAGAAGATGCTTGTTTGGTTACAGGGGTAGAACTATACTAGAAAGGAGTTTGGAGTAATCCTGCTCCAGATTGAAAAGTCCTACAGTTAATCCCTCTGAAGACCCAAACCTGGCTGGTCCATGTTACAGTATTGATTCCTATGCTCAATCTAGTAAAATCTTAAGTCTCCTGCCATACTTGAATTTGACATGATGAAATTGGGATTTCCATCCTGTTTATTAGGAATGATGTTTTAAAAAATATTCATCTCTGACATTTTAACAAATATATGATAGTTTCATTTAATTAACTAACGATATTATAAGATAATTAATAATTAAATTATTTTAAGTTGAATTAAATTATCGATCAAACATGTGATGACAGACTCTTAACAAAATGATATCTCGATTGATATAAACTTTGGAGATGACATTGTTAGAGAGAAAGTCACAAATCCTAAACATGAATTATATCAAAAAAACAAAAGAAATAATATAAGAATTACATCTTAGATTTTTTTAAATCTTCTGTTACTAAAACGTAGTATTTGTTTATTAATTTTAGTCTTTTCAATAATACACCCATTATACAAACAAACTGCTCTAATCCGGATCACTAATATGTATACAATGACAAACACTTACGACTTATGATTACATATACCAAATAGATACAAATAGATCTTAAAATGAAATATAATTTCCCTCGGCCAACCTTTGAGATAAGTGAAACTTATAAAACATCAGATTGTTTTGGTTAAAGACATAAATGAGAGACATAAGACGCAATAATGTCTGCATATTGAAGTTCTGTCAGTTCAAACATTCAAGTATATAATACTGTTGCATAATAGCATAGAACATCAATGTAAATGATACCTAGGTTTCCTTCGGAGCAGGCATTAACCTAAGCCTGTCCTCTGAACCACCAGAAACATTCTCTTCTGCAAGTAGGGACTGTAAGTCGCTACCGTTGGCCAAGCTATTAAACTCGACTGCTTTAGATGGAAGCGTAGGGTAACGGCGTTGGCAAAATGTCATTAATCTTTTGATTGATTGCAAGTATTTGCGAGTTGTCTCATCGTTCATTATGTGTGCAACACTGTTGGTGTAAATCTTCTCACGGGCTGAACGTTCGTGGATGCCAACCATAGTGACACCAATTGGCCAGGGTGCATTGCCTATAGCCAACTTAATATATTGGTCCATTGCAGCTAGGTAGTCCCGCTTCATGCAGCACTCAACCACCACCAACAACGCTTGACGGATATCATCCGGAAGAACCTGCAATTACGACACAAGAAGCAAACCGGGTCTCAAAAACGCAAAGTTATTCGAGCAAAGCCATAAGCACACACATGTAAACGTAGACACAAGCTCAAAGAGAGGATACCCCCATCATTTAGTGCATTCAGAAAGAAGGGAACACTTATTCGTTGCCAAGTTAACTAAGATGCATCCGCAAATCATCATATCACTATATCAGTTACCAAGTTAGCTAAGGTGCATCTGCAGTTTTAATCTGCCACACTGCACCTTCCCTAGTTTTCATTGCCCTAAAAGCTAGGGCGGAGTTCACATGGAAAAATAAAACTATCCCAGGGTGCTGAAATAAACGAACTTCCCAATCACTAAACAGTGTTAAAACCACAAAGAACTTGAATGCTGCGTTAACCAATTTCAAGCAATTACTATGGACTTAGAGTAACTTCATAACATCAAGCACAGTATCAGAGATAAACTTATGGCATCATACTCAAGAAGTATGTCAAAGGAGGCTCGATTATTGAAGAGAAGTTACAGGTTTACTAAGTCACTTCCATTTATCAGCAACAGGGCTCGGGGAACAATCCATCAAAGACAAAAGATGCAGGGCATGCTTTAGCTTCAAATCAAACTAGAAAGCATACAGTAAGAAACACAAAAATTCTGTCCCATGTGGCATAGAAAAGTCCAATTTGATTTGAACAAGTTTACAATTGACTGCCATTTAACAAAGATCCCCCAAACAATTCTTCATAAGGAATTAATTAACAGGTTCATAACTCCCTTAAGTATAGACTTGACCTATAATCAGAAAATGAAGAAAAAGAAAGAAACATCACAGATCATCTATCTACATGATTTGGTGTTGCTAGATTAAAATTTTGATCTCTCTTTCTTCCAAGTCGCCCCCCTAGCAACTATTTTGAATGTTCCAAGGGAATAAATCTCAAAATAATAGATGGGAAAGTAGCCTTAAGGAATGCCAGCAGAAAAACTCAATTTATCAACAAAATAATTCAATGATCCTAAGGAAAATGTGAGGATGAATTTTATAACCTTAGCTTTACATATGCCAACAAATATTCAGATACCATTTACCACTTTGATAACAAGAATAGCAACTACAAGTCATGTACATCTAATCTTGCAATCATCTAATTCTCATTGACTCCAATTTCATTTCAAGTAAAAGCTTGGTTCTTTTAGATTGATCCTATCTACTGCCTAACTCGATAACATAGGGGAAAAAAGAAAGATCAGAATCGAAAACAATGTTAACCTTTAAAATCAGCAAAATGGCATTACCTTCTTCCTGCAGAACTTGAACAATGGATTCAAGTATCGAGCGCACTGCTTAAATGTGGCTACCATGGACTTTCCTTTAGCCGTCCTCTTCTCAGCTTCACCCATCTCATCCAGCTCCTGATTCCACTCATTCAACAACCTCTTGAAAAACACCAGAATCTTATCTTCACCACACAACTCATCGAAATTTCCTTTCATTCTTTTCAAGTCCTTATCCATATCGACTCCACTTGACCCACCATCACCACCCAACTCGTCTTCTCCACCGCCTCCTTCCCTGTCCTCTCCTCCGCCACCTTCTTCCCTATCCTTCCTCTTCCTCTCCCTCTCACCCACAATCCCCGTCTTCTGCCGCTTCCGCAGCTCCGCTATGTCTCTCAAGAAATCGTTGGTTTGACCCTCAATCATATCGCTATCAACCTCGAAAAGTCCCGCTTTTAGTATGTACTTCAACCGATCGAGCCGAGCGGCGTCATCTTCGCCGAAGAGAGTGATGGGCTGTTTGAGGAAGCGAAGGCGGCGAATGACTTCTTGCTTCGGAAGGTCCAGGTTGTCGATGTTTTGTTCGTCGGTAAGGGATTTGGAGGAACTGGCGGTGGAAGCTGCAGTGGTGGATACAGTACTGGAAGTGGAGGGATTCGATTTAGCGGAAGACTCGTTCGCTGCGGAGGAAGATGTGTTGGATTGACGGCGCGATTTAGCTTCGAGTTCTCGTTTTTCTTGCTCGCGAAGCTTTTGGATCTGCTTTTGCTCGATCTCGGAGCGCTTAAACACGCGCCTCCCGCCGGTTTGCTGAGCTAGGGTCTGCCGTTTCTTGAGAAGTTCTTCTTTGAGAAGATCCATCTAGGGTTTAGATATGGTTGTTCTCCGAAACCCGATCTGACTTTCGTCAAATATAAAGGATATCGGGCCGCCGTTTTCTATTTCTTCGCGTTGTCGACTATAAAAATAAAAACTGCGATTATCATCCATATCTATACCTATGCTATTTATAACGTTGCCGGTTGAATTGGAGTTACTATTTAACCGAATATTAATTAAAAATTGATTTAAAATATATAAAATAATTATTAATATTACTAAAACTATTCCATGTGATCAATATTGAATAAATATATATTTTATATAAAATATTTTTTCATCATTATTTGTGAATTATGATAATTATGATTTTTTTTTAAAAATCCGTCAAATATTGCATAAAAAGCTATATTTTATGATACGGGTTAATAAATAGTTTATTTTTTAAAAAAATGTAATATATAATAGTGATATTTAACAAATTAATTTCATATTAAAATAAAATTTTAAATTAATTATATTATATTTATAAATAAAATTCTAATTAATTTAAAACAATTATAATATTTTAATTCGTAAATAAAAATTAAATATATACTAGCATTTATCAAATAAACGCGGGCCTAAATGGCCCATGATAGTCCACTGCCGCCCATGGTTAGATTCAAAGAACCTACTTTAGTTGAAGTGCAAATAGAGTTCTCAAGATTCAAGCTTGAATTACAACTCCGGCAGCACCGAGTTTCATTAGAGCTTCCATTTCCGGCCGGCTTTCCGGGAAAGAGAGAGGTGACAACGATACGCCGATTTTGCTGCAACGATCTCCTTCGTTTCACTTTCGTCAATCTCGACCACTTAACCGAAACCGTAAGCTCTTGAAACTCTTTCTGCCTTCTATTTTTTGTTTCAAAACTCGAAACAAATGATCTGACGAATAGCGGATTTGGTTCTTTTAATGGTAATCATGTGATTATTACAGTTTAACATGTCATTCTACATGACTTATTTAGCTCGTTGGCCAGATTATTTTTCAAGTAGCTGAAGGCCTCTGCAAACGAATAATGGGTTACAGTGAGCTCTCCGTCTCCCTCTTTCCTTTTTCGAATTAGATTCTTGATCTGAAATTTGAACTCTCATGATTAGGAAATAATTCTCGGATTGTGATTCTGATGTTCATTGCCTTCCGTGTTTAATTATCGCTAGAAGCAATTGGAATCACAGATTTTCAGAAGGTTGTTATGTTGAAGATTTAATTGAAAGAGGGTTATGCTTATTGGATATGCTCTTTGTTTCATGTAATTCATTTTTCGGAAACGTTTTCATCATTTTCTTATGTTTGGGTGGCGTAAAATAGGTTAGTCATGTAATTCATTTTCCTGGTCAACATAATTTCCTTTTCATTTTATGTCTGTTTGTTTCATGTAATTCATTTTACGGAAAACATTTTCCTCATTTTTCTGTGTTTGGTTGGCGTAAAATAGGTTGGTCAATGTAATTCATTTTCCTGGTCAACATAATTTCCTTTGCATTTTCTGTAAAAATTGCTACATTTGAAACTGTTGTAGTTATGGGGAAAGTTGAGGGGCAAGGTGAGTCTTGGCATGGCCATGTAACAGCTGTTACCGTTGCACCCGAATATCGTAGGCAGCAGCTTGCTAAGAAACTGATGAACCTTCTTGAAGAAATCAGTGATAAGATGTAAGATTGGTCTGTTAATGTTCCCTTGATTTGGATATTCTTACAATCAATTTGACTAACTTTTGTCTGCAGTTAGCCTGTAGGGCAGTACAAGATTAGGATTTACCTAAGTATTATCTTTTCCAATAGCATTTTAAGGGCTGAGTACTAGATTCGAAGTTAGCTAAGTTTTAAATTTTTAATATTTGTCCTTTTAGTCTTTTAGACATAAATTTGCACCATGCTTTGGTTGTTGCTTTCTACTAACCACAGGAATAGTCGTAACGTTCATTCAGTAATACTACTTTCTGAATGCAAGCAATAAGTTTTTGTTGAAAATTGCTAAAAATGAAGTAATGACAAAAGCACATTCAATGAGCTTCATCTTATACCTTTGTATAGACTGTAGAGGTAGAACTAGGAATATCTTCCTTTGAAACTAACGTGCATTTCGTGTACATTTGGGTAGCTTTAGACAAGGTTTTTGTACCCTGTGCATTTCTAGCTTTGAGCTGACATTGATTAGGCAATGATCGATAATTTTCTTTTGCTAAGTGCTTTCCTTTCATTCAGGTTTTTATGAAATTCTGACATCAGCCTGACTTGTACACTCCTTAGGCATGATGATTTGTTTGTTTTGTCTTTTAAACTGAAAATTACTCGCTAACCTCTAATGTCAACCCGATGTGTTCTCTAGTTTCGTTTTTTGTGTCTATATTCTTGTTCTCTCTTCAGTCATCAATAAGTAGTCTTTTGGCAGTGACAAGGGCACAAGGCATATTTTGTGGATCTTTCTGTGAGGGCTTCTAATACACCAGCCATAAAGATGTATGAAAAGGTAATAGTTCTACACTTACCAATATTACACCATTTCCGCTTTCCTTTCAGATGCATGTTCTTGTTGTTATTCAGTTTCTTTTTCTTCTGTTCTGAAATCACAGGTTTCCCTTGTCATTGAAAGGGTCTATGTAGCCTATAATATGCAACTCTACGCGTGTTGTATCTGCAGATATGTGTATAAATGCAAGAGGACTTACCTATCTCTCTCCTTTTTTTACAGCTCGGGTACGTAATATACAGAAGGGTGCTACTCTATTATTCAGGAGAGGAAGATGGGTTAGGTATGTAGAATTTGATATCCAACCGGAATGATGCATTTTTTTTCTCTTTTCCGCGTCTTACTTTTTGTTTTATGGTTTGTTTTTTCAGATATGAGGAAAGCATTGTGAAGAGATGTCGAAAAGAAATCAGTGATCCCGCTCAAGCGTCCAGTTACACCTGATGAATTGGATTATGATTAGATTTAGATCCAGTTTCTGTGGAACTTTCTCCCAACTATTTGCTATGTTCATGTTTTTATGTTGAAATGCAGTGGGAAATAAGAGAGCTCTAGGTGTTTCAGACATGAGATCCAATAACATATTCCAAGTAATGAATCATTCAGATGTTTCTGCATGTGGTCGTTAGCATTATCTTTCTGTGTCATGTATTCATTCTGATTCTTAAAGTGAGTGGTAAGCAGTTTGGGAGTCTCACCCACCAAAGCCAGCTGGACAATGCAGGTCGATTCGGATTAGCCATGAAAAAGCTTTAAGAAGAAAAAGTTGATTTTTTACGGAGCTTTAGGAATAAAAAATTGTGTGGTGTAAAATAATTTAAATGACAAGTTTACTCTTAGAAAGTTATTTTTTTTTGTTTTTGTTGGAAAACTAAAAAATAAAAAAGTAAATTTATCTCGTAAAAGTTGTTAGAGTTCTTCAAAGTAATAATTTGAATGTGATAATTTTAAAACACAAAAAAGATAATATATTGGGACAGTTTTACAAATTACTATACTCCTAGTTATATAGACGCCTATGTCTATCCGAAGGAAATTATTTTTGTGGTCGACATTCGGGCAACAATGGTTGAAATGAATTAAAGAGATGGGTTAATAAGTAAAAACACAAATAAAATATATATTTTTATATATTTTATTAAATGAATATAGAAATTAAGATTGGGAAGTGATCGAGTTTACCAAGTTTGACTGAGGCCGTTGGATCAACTGAACTGATAGGTCCAAAAGCCTCACCTCTATACCAGGTTCCAGGTGCACATCACGTGACACCTTCCATCTACAAATACTCGATTACTATTTTTATCGAGTACTAAAAAAGTGCTTAAAATAACGATGTCACTGAGGTTTCCCTTCTTGTTTTCTCAGCCCACGAACCTGCCTGGCAGCGGCAGCGGCAACCCTCAGAACAATCACCGGACCACCTCTCGGGGGAGCTTCTCCGCCTCATTTGCCGTCGCCGCAGCCGCGTCTATCGGAGCTGCAGCTGCTGCTGGTGTGGCAGTCGTCTCGCAGAACCCCAACCACCCGTTTTTCCAAAATGCCGCGAATTTACTCCTCCCGAATAGCTCGTCTCTTCTTTGGGGCTCGATCTCCCTTGCCGATGGTTCTCCCGTCGTCGAACCAAAGAGTGGGGTTTCTTTTCCTCCGGTTCTTGGAAATTCCCTTCGACTTCTTGGAGTTGGGTTGAGGAAAAAAAGCATCTTGGGATTGAAGAACATTGATGTCTATGCTTTCGGTAACATCATTTCTTTTATCATCTTTGAAACTTTTTCTTTTTTTCTCATATGATTCTTCATTTCTAGTAATATATACACTTTGGTTTAGGAAATATAGTATTATGGATGACAAGCATGGTTTCAACTTCCGTTTTGCTTTTAAATTCCAGTTCTGCATGCAATAATCTATAGGTTTTAGACGTTATTTTTTGGTGATTGAGTGATGGATTAGAAACTTAGAAATACAATGTGAGTAGAAATCGTTGGCTTGAATGTTTTTGTTACAGTTATGGTAAAGGACGGTTGAATGCAGAATGTAGATTGAGCTACAAATCTAACACTTTTGAGGGTTGAAATTGCAGTGTCTTTATGTAGGCAACTTGGGTTTTTTGCAGGTGTTTATGCTAATGGGGATGATGTAAAGAAGTTTTTGAGTAATAAATACGGAAACTTATCTGCTTCTGAACTTAAAGACAATAAAGATTTGAAGAACGATCTTATGGAAGCTGATATAAGCATGACCGTTAGACTTCAGATTGTCTATGGCAAATTGAGCATTCGATCCATACGAAATGCTTACGAAGAGTCGGTTGGAAGCAGACTCCAAAAGTTTGGTGGTTCAGATACTAAAGAACTACTTAAGTGGTAAACTGTTTTTTCAATTCAACTATCAAAATTTTGATTTTGGTTGATTGGTTCATAAGCCAAAATTTATATGTTAAATTGTTGAAGTTGAACTCTGCGAATCTCCAACTAATTTTCCCCAGCATTTCCATCTGTTTTGAATCCTTTTTCTTGTCCTATTTCATGTTTTGGTAATGTTGTTCGATGTCATGTCTAATTTGATTGCAGGTTCACTTCTCAGTTCAAAGATGAATATAAACTACCAAGGGGGTCTTTGGTAGATCTCTCAAAGGAGCCAGGCTATGTACTTAAGACAACAAGTAAGATGTTCTTTGTATATTCTATCTTTAAATTAAGGGTAAATATGACTTTCGGTACCTAACTTTGGCATTTATGTGCGATGTGGTACCCAAAACTTTTTCTTTGGCTGCAATTAACTAATTGCAACAAAAAATAAATGTTGGGTACCTAACTGCACATAACAAAAAAAAAAGTTAGCTACCTAAATGCACCAAAAAACAATTGCACATAAATGCAAAGTGAGGTATATTTACCCTTAAATTTAACACGGGAAGCCATCTTTCAATTTTTCTTGTTCATTTTCTCATCATTCCATCTGTTTTCTATTACACAGTTGCTGTGTTATCTTCAATTTTCTTTTACGACCATACCTAACACATTTGCAAATATGGATATACGGATATGACCTCCAAGAATCACTCTATCCATATACATATAGACACATTTCCAAATGTTACTTTCACTGCATGGTTAATTATGCTCGACTCGATCTCTTTTTTTTTTCTGTTTTACATTATATTCTACTCTAATTATTGTTATTTTTTTTTTCATTTCGAAAATGTTGTAGTTGATGGAAAAGAAATAGGAAGTATAGAGAGCAAAGTCCTTTGTGAATCAATTTTGGACTTGTACATTGGTGAAGATCCATTTGACAGACGAGCCAAGGAAGATGTTGATCACAATGTCACTTCGATTCTAATACAGAAGTAGATATATGATGAGGGAAGGGTCATTAAAAATAAAACTCAAAACCATTTTTGTTAAATCTTATGTATATCCAACTTGTTCTCTTTCTTTGTATTTAATGCCTTTTAACATTCTTCCAAGTTAATTTATATTCTTGAGAGATTTCAAACATTTGATTGTAACAGAGATAGATAGTGTGGATCATCACATCTCACCCCCTCCCCCATATTTTTTAGGCAGGAGGACATGTCATGTCTCGATCCTATGCATTCATTCTATGTTAGAAAGGGAGCTCCTTCAGCATGTAAGTGGGTGCCTAGTACATTAACTTTATTGACGGTCCAATCTCAAAACAAATCCCTTTAGGTCAGAGAAATTATATCATGGCCCTCCTCATGTTATCTATGGCCATATGCAATAAAAATCACCCACCTTATTGATTTTTTCATGTTATCTTTTTACTAACTGAAGATTCATTTGGTAAAAGAATGATAGAAAAAAAATTAATGAAGTGAGTGATTTTTATTAGTTGACACCGTGAATAACGTGGTAAGTAGGCCCGTAATATAATTTCTCTTGAATGCTGTATAATTCAACCCCACAACCTCCATACAATGCTTAAACTTTTCCACAATACAATGTGAAGGGAAGTGAGTGAGCCAACATTATCAAGCATGCAGTCGCAGAGGCAGTGCAACAGAGCAAATAGCCACCTAGTTTTCTGCCACTTTTGCCGCAGCTTGTAGCCCATTTGACCTTGTTTCACCAACAATTAGGCCATGCCGTCGATATTGTCTGCGATATAGCATGACGTATGTCCCAGTTGCCAACAAAATCATACTAGATTTCTCTGCCTTTGGGCTTCCGTACGAACAAATGGACAACATTTCATGGAGCTTACTCTGCAAATCATGCCCCCAAGTAGACATGTTTCTTGTTTATGCCCAAATCTTTGGATTTGTTAAATGGCTATATAGTAATGATTTTAAAACTTCTAGTTTATATTTGAATTTGATAAATCTAATATATATATATATATATATTATGTTGAATCTAAGTTCTTAAACAGAACATTAAATAATTTTTAAATTATAATTAAAAGAAAAATAGTGATTGCCAAAAATGAAATAATGTTGCTCGAAAGAAAATGATGAAATGAAGTTGGTTTGGAATTATTTAGGGATTTGAAGTTATTTTACAGTTATCACGAAAGTAGTCATGTCTTCTCGACGACAAATGCAAAATCGTTCTATTTTTTCAACAAATTTATACCAATTTTTACGTTGCATAACTAAATTGAAAGAAACTTAAAATCACATGATTAAAAAGAAAGTTTTCGCAAACAAATGCAAACAATGTGTTTAATGTGTTGCGTCAAATATAATTATATTACAAAAATCCTCTTGAGTTTTTCATTTTAAAAAAATTATTGATAATTTTAAATCTATAAATTTCTTCTTTTAACCTAACATACTTAAAATTTCAAATTTTCTGTAAAAAAAAATGTAATTATTTAGAGGGGTTGAATACGTGTAATTTTAATGTAAAATTTTTGAAATTCTAGCTTTGGTCAATGTAATTGTTTTCCTTTCAATTCGGTCTTGTGGTGCATAAAAATTACAATCATACATTTTAAATATATACAGTTGCATGATGAACGAATCAGGAGGTAAATGACTGCACTCCAATTTTACATATCTATAATGTGGGGTTCTTGATTCTGAGTTCTACACACTTGGGGTTTTGATTTTGGGCAATTTGTTGAAGAAGAAGAAGAGAAAGAGGAGAAAAGAAAAAAAAAGTTAAATTCTTAAGGATTAAATTGAATGAAAATAAAACTTAAAAGAGTTAACATGCAAATTACCCACTTCTATTAAAGTCAACAGGATTTTTTTATTAAAAGTGTCATGCGGCACATTTTGATTGGCTGTAATTTTTTCCTAACGGATGTTACAAAAAGGGACCAACGAAAGTCACGATTTAAAATTTAGGGGGTAAAATGTCCAGAAAAATACTTTAGGGGTTGTTCGAAAAAAGTGTATAGTTTAGGGTGCAAATGAGCATTTAAGCCTTATTTATAAATATCAAAATATTTAAATTTAAACAGAGTTTTAAACTTTCTATTTTTTTCATTTTAAACATATAATTTTAATTTCATATACTTATAATTCGAACATCAACGTAATTTAAATACCTTGAAAATGTAACTTTTTTATTATATAGTCAACTTCTTTAACAAAAATATTTTAGTATTGTACTTTTAATTTCTTACTATTTGATCCTGAAAATAAAAAAAAAATGAAACAAAGTCGTCGAGAATGTATTATGTATGATGACATTGTTTTTTCTGTCGAGAGAATAAGATGACTTTATTTTTATCGACAGAAGAACTTATCTTGTTCCTCTTCTCACTCGCTTAATCACTCTGTTTCAACTCAAAGAGCCCAACTGTAAACAAACCCTCGTTCTCTCAACTGTCAGTTGCAAAGCATGAACGGAGCCGGAGCCAACCTATCTCTTTGATGTATTGAAGCAAACCAAATAAAAAGTTGAATTGTTTTCGCGCCAAGAGGAAGTGCCTAAAATGGAGCTGAGTAAGGTAACTTTAGAGATCTTCACCAAACTGGAGCAAAAATGGCTATCGCAGTATGAAACCACCAAGAAGATTCGAATCCTCAGCATTGACGGTGGTGGAAGTGGAACCACCGGTACTGCAGCTGGTGCTGCTCTAATTCACCTTGAAGACCAGATCCGCATCAAAACAATTGACGCACATGCTCAAATTGCGGATTTCTTCGACGTGATCGCCGGCACTGGCGTCGGTGCTGTTCTTGCTGCCATGATCTCTGCTGACGATGGAACCGGACATCCTCTTTTCACCGCTAGGGAAGCTGTTAATATCGTCACTCAGAAAAACTCCGAGCTCTTCAAAGTTAATAAGCTCGCCGGATTTCTTTGCCGTCGGAAGATGTTCAACGGTAAGAGCATGGATAAGGCGCTGAAGGAATTGTTTAAGAGAGATGACGGAACGGTTTTGACACTGAAGGACACGTGTAAACCTCTACTTGTTCCTTGCTTTGACCTCAACAGTTCCGCTCCTTTCGTTTTCTCTCACGCCGACGCTTCCGGATCGCCTAGCTTCAACTTCGAGCTTTGGGAAGTATGTCGCGCCACGTCAGCCACTCCCGACCTCTTCAGACCTTTTACACTGACATCTGTAGACGGCAAGACCTCGTGCTCCGCCATGGACGGCGGTTTGGTCATGAACAATCCTACTGCAGCGGCGGTCACACATGTTCTCCATAACAAGAGGGATTTCCCGTCGGTTAACGGCGTTGAGGATCTGTTGGTTTTGTCCTTAGGCAACGGTCCGTCGTGCAGAATATCAAAGGTCAGTAACAACGGTGGATGCTCAACTTCTTCTGTCGTTGACATTGCACTTGACGGGGTCTCGGAGACGGTGGACCTGATGTTGGCGAACGCTTTCGGTTGGAACCGTACAGACTACGTTGGAATTCAGGTATGCATTGTCGTTACTTTTATTTTTTCTCACGTTAATGCTCTGTTTGGTTCCTAAGAAAAAAAATAAAATCTGTGGTCAAATCAGTTTGACTGACTTGACCTGATTCTTTCATATATATTTCCTCGAATTTCTCAATAGCCAAACAAATTTAAAATTGTCATTTTTTTTTTGGTGAAACTTGCAGACAAACGGAGCGGGGCACCAAAAGATGGAGGAGGTACTGAAGGAGAGAGGGGTAGAGTCGTTACCGTTTGGCGGGAAACGGTTACTGAAGGAGACTAATGGACAGAGAATCGAGGCCTTCGTGCACCGCCTTGTCGCCACAGGAAAAACCAGCTTTCCTTCAAGTCCCCGCAAAGAATCAGCCGTTCGCCCACTTTCCAACGGCCGTTAGCTACCTTTTTTATTTACTTTTCTGGTCTTTTGTATTTTTTAAAACTTTTAGAAATTATATTTGATGCACAGCATAAATATTTAAAATAATGATGTGCATTAAAAATGATCTTGGCCTTGCTACAACTTTCGCTTCGGCACCACCGTTGACGGTACGCTGGTTTTCTTCCTTTCGTTCTATTCCATTAAATCCCATACAATATTTTTATTTAATTTTAAATCTAAATAATTTACACATATTAAATTAATTTTCGCATACTTACAAATTAAATTGTTTGAACCCGTATACAATGTGACCAATCTCGTTTTTATCTTTTAATTGTTCCTGCTTTAAAGTTGTCATACCCGAATTTTAACCAAGTTAAATAAATAATATAAATAAATAAAATCCAAAAACCAAATACAGTCCAGATACATGACCCAAATGTTCAAAACCCAAAATTACAGATACAAAGCCTAAGTTCTAAATCTATATCAATTTTTCTCGCCCAAACTGCAGCCCATTTACAACCCATTGCCAGCTAAACAAGCATAAATAGCCCAAAATTGGTTTTTCCCTCCCTTTTATAGTGGTTTTTCTCTCCTGCAGGGTATTTATAGTGGGTTGATCTCAGGTCTAAATTTAATATTTAATATATTTCATTTTACTTTGATATAATTAATTTTTATTTTATTTTTATAGTGTTGTAAGCCTAAAATGACAAGCATGGTTATAATTTAAGTAAAGATGTTAATTTTACTTTTTGATTGAATATGTTTGATTGAAATTTCATTTGATTTGTGCGATCGGATTATAGTAAGAAAAATATACATCATCATTTTATCGACAACAATTAACTATATGTTATGAGCATATAACTACCAATTAGGATGTTCATATTCGGGTATCCTAAGATCATTGTATTTAATTTTTGTGATAGTAAAAGAAAAAAGTCGGTCCATCTCCCAAGCCGAAAAGACTGAATACTTGTAAGTCGAATACCCGAAAGATCGGGTCACAAGATACTCGAGACAAATTTATTCAAATTTTTATTCTCATGATTTAAAATTTTAGTTTTATTTGTTTCTTAATTATTTTTTATAATTATTCTAGCGCTCTTATTCTTTAATCTTTTCCATTAATAAATTAAAATGCTTTTACTTCATTTTTTTATTACAAGTAAATAAATACTAAATTTTGAAATAAAATTTAATCTAAAAAAATAAATTAAAAAATAGGAATCAAGTTTTTAGGTACTCGTCTAAGCCGAATATTGCAACTGAGACTCGACCCGTGAACCCGTGACATTTAGTGGTCGAGTACCAAATCTGAAAAAAAATTGGAATAAAAATATTCAGGTATTTTTCTATCGGGTCGATAGATTAACGAGTTTAATGTCTTAGATAGAGTATTTTTGAACAATACTATTACTAATAACATTATAAAACTAGAAGGATCAAATTATACCAAATTGAAGTAGAGACTCGAATCTCAAATTTCAACATAAAAAAGAAATAAGGCTCCTTTAAATGAAATTTTTCTCAGCTTAAATGGTTATTAAGTAATTAAAAAAATATAAAAAATAAATTATTTTAACGATTTACTTTTTCTCTCAAATGTTTGGACAATAGTATTAGTCGACTATAATGATTGACAACTGAGACACATTATTAACCCCTTATCATCTCTCTCTCTCTTTTTCTCTACTCTTTTTCCTTCTTTTCCTCTTTCTCCACTTTTCTTTTGTTTGACCAAATATTTCTTTTATTTTTTTATTATGCACACTCACAGTTCATGTCGACATGATCAACGGCGACAGATGATTCGGTTACTAATGACTTTTAGAATGCATATGTAATCTATAGGTGGGACATGCTAACCAAGGAGGCTAGAAAGGCTTTGAAGATAGGGAAGAAACTTGGAGTTCGAATAGAAGGAGACGAGAGCGAGGCCGTGAAAGACTTAGCGTTACTGGAAGGTATTACAAAAGCACCTTAAATCGGTTGCGCGAAGAAAGATGAGAGTGCTAACCTGGAGTGTGAGGGGGTTAGGCTCTGTGGTGAAATTGTCACCAATAAGGAGATGTTTGTTCTTGCAAAAGGTCAAAATGGTTTTCATACAAGAAACTAAGAAGACTGTATACCAGGAAAAAAAGATTGCTAAGTTATGATTCGATGACGAATTTGAATTTAGAGTGTCAGAGGCGTTGGGGAAGTTGGGTGACTTACTGACGGTGTGGGATAAGTCAAAATTTAAATTAGAAGGTGAGCTGGTGAAACGCAAATATAGAAGAACCTGGTTTTGATTTTGGAAAGATTTGAAAGTTAAAGGTCCCTCCAAAAGTCAAAACCTTCCTATGGATGCTTAAGTTGGAGAGAATTCCAACAAAGGCTGTCTTATGCAAGAGATGAGTGAATGATGCCTTACTTAGTGGGCTGCAATTTTGATCTCGGTACTGTTGGTGTAACTCCAGCCAGAAAGACTCGGATCACTTGTTAGTGGGCTACAATTGTGCAGGAATTTTGGAGACAATTTTGTGTATGGTGAAACTGTAACTGGACGAATCCCTCTAATGTGCATATGTTATTCTTGTTCTGCTTTAACATGTCCCTCTCAGGTATATCAAGGACCATTTGGCTTGTTTCACTTGGGGCTGCGTTGTGGAGCATTTGGCTTGCTAGGAATGAGAAGGTTTTCAAAGAAAAAGAATCATACCCGAAAAATCTGTTGTTCATGACCAAACTACGTGCATTATTCTGGTTTAAAGCAACTAAGGAAGATTTGGTTACAGACATTGATGTTTGGTGGAACAATCCTAAACGC
Organism: Hibiscus mutabilis; assembly: GCA_019671005.1. Classification (NCBI taxonomy): domain Eukaryota; kingdom Viridiplantae; phylum Streptophyta; class Magnoliopsida; order Malvales; family Malvaceae; genus Hibiscus; species Hibiscus mutabilis. Next base: position 46,042,428 of record CM033737.1, read on the forward strand.
ATGTTGGATTACCCTTCAAAAGCAGCAGGTGGCAATGTGTTTTGGAACCCTCCTGGTAATGATTTTGTCAAGTTCAACATTGATGGCGCAGCAAAGGGAGATTTGGCTGGGTGTGGGGCATTCTACACACGGAAGAGAGTGCAATGAAAGCTATCTTCTCCGAGCCAGTAGATAATCAAGGAGTTGATTTTGCTGAATTAACAGCTTTTAAAACTGTCCTACGGGTTTTCAATGAAACTAAATGGGAAGGAAATGAGATTTTGGTTATAGAATCAGACTCCAAGGTTGTGCTAAACTGGATCAACGATTCAACACAAAGACCATGGAGATGATGGGCGGATATGATGGTGATGTCTTAGTTCGAGAAATTGGTAGGGTTAAGTTCTTTCATGTATGCAGACAATGTAATACTATAGCGGATGCGTTGGCAAAAAAATGGTATTTATCGTCGAAACCTTTTCAAAGCTTGGTGGTAAATTAATTAGGTAATTGAGAAGCCAGTGTAATCACTCATTTTTATATGTGCTTGTTAATATTGCGATATACTAATAAAATAATTAATTAATATTATTATTGCATGTGTATTACGTGCATGTGTGTTATTAATATATGAAATGTACGTGTGACTAATGTGTATGTAGTATGTGTGTGTCATATATATGTTTGAATGTTACGTAGGCCTTATTTGTTTGTATGAATAATGTATGTATACTTATATTAATTAGATGTGTGAACAAACATATGTATATGTATGTTATGCGTCTGGATGCACGTGGTATATATGTTAATGTATATATATTAGATGTGATGTACGTATGTATTATCGTATTATTATTATTACTATTATTATTATTATTATTATAATATATATAATCAGATAATATATTAAAAAACCCAAAAAAATTAACAGTCCTAGTCCATTATATATTACAAAACCCAAAAAAAATGTTTACATAGGCCCAATTTGTTAGCCTAAACCCAATAACCCTAAAAACCCTAGTAACATATATGATAACCTAATCCTATTTTGTTCTTATTTTTGTAGCCGCCACAAGATCTAGTCGTTGGATCAGATCTGATCCAACGGTCCAGATGCCTCCAAGAGAGACTCCCCATCTATCGCGTGTGGTGCACGCTCAGACCACTAGGCTTCTCACGCGCGCGTGTAGGGTACGCGCCAGGCTATTCAGCTCCCACGTGCCACGTTCTACATTTGATGCAGCCTCATTCTACCATATCAAATACAAGTCGTTGATTTTCAAGCAATCTCGGTCGTTGGATCAGATCTGATCTAACAGCCAAGAACGCGTCTGACCAACGGGACATCACCACTATGCTGCCTCCACTATGTCACCCTCAACCACCGCGTTCAGAACGTGCAAAAGATATAAAACAATGGATTGTCAGTACCAAACCGAACAAAATATATGTATTTCTATATTTTATTTCTACCGAAACAAAGGTCAGAGAGCAGAATATATGTATGAAAAAAATCTGTAAGAGATTCAGTTTTCCAGAATAAAAAACAACAACAAAAGTTTCAAGTGTAATTTTTTTCTCTCATCTATCTTCTTCTGATACATGCATGTAAACTAAACGGAAATAAAAAGAGATGAAATTTATCTAAGTTCAAAAAGAACCTTTCTGGCTGGCGATGAACCTGATGGTGAGCCATGTTTTTTTTTTTCAAAATAACAGTGGAGGTCTAGTTTTTTGGTTTCAAAACTGAAAGGGTGTAAGTTTTTTTGGGTTTTGTTGTCATTGAACAGCTGCGGTCTGGGACGGCTTGAGGCGGCCTCACGGCCGAGCCTCGCCTGAGACCGGCTGAGTGTGGCGGCCGAGGATAATTTCAAAAGGGTTTGGGACTTGGGTTTGAGAGAAAATGAGATAAGGGAAGGGATTATGCAAGGGTTAAAAAAGTGGTAAAATGTTGAATTTTGGCTAGATTAATGGGTTTTATAGATTTTTCTTTTTTCAAAAATGGTTTAGTCCCCTCATAAATCCTCCCGCGTTCTGAGTATTTTCAAATCAAGCCTGCCCCTTGGTACAATTACATCCTTGATCCCTCTCTTTTTTTGAAATATTTTGATTAAGCCCCTAAATTAAACTAATTTGGTTTTTAAACGGTAAAATTGCACGCTTAATCACTCCGCATTTTTGAAATTTTCATTTTAAGCGTGCCGCATGAGTATATTGCAATGTTAATCCCTTAAAGTTTTGTCCACCTTGCAATTCTATCCCCGAATTTTTTTATTGCTTTTGATTTTGGTTTTCTGTTTTGCTTTTATTCTATTTCAGTCTTTTCCTGTGTTTTAAGTATTTATGTTATTTTGTTTTTATCATGTGTTTTTTAGCAAGTTTAATTTGCTCCTTGTGTTCATATATGTTTTTCTATCATGCTTATTTACGTTTTTTTATTTTTTTTAGGTATGTTATATTATGCTTTCTTTTTTTTTAATTTGTTTGTTCGTGTTTGCATGCATGTCTATTTTTATATGTTATGTTTAGCTTAATTTGAATATTAGGTTTATATGTTAGTTTTTTATGTTTGTCTTGTATGATATGTTACATGTCAATTTATAGCATGTTTAGTCCCATTAATATCATGTTTTCATGCCCATTTCGTTTTTTTAAGTTGTATATATGTGTGGAAATTTTGTACATTAATGTTAATGTCATGTTTTTTATTTTGATGTATGTATAAATTGTGTCATATGTTACGTACTAAGTTTTAGTTTTTTATAATAGCTTGTTGCTTTGACTTGTTAGTTTAGTATCATCTTTTTTTATGTCATGCATATGTTGTATTTTTGTGGTGTTTTTTTAGGTGTCCAAACATGTTATGATTATTTAATTTAATTTTGGAAGCATGTCTTTCTTCTTTTTCCATATTTATGTTTATACTATGTTTTTATTATTATGATATGTTCTGTTGTTCATATATTTTATTATTTTTGTTTAGTATTATGATATTTATGTTCATATTACCATGTTAATGTGAATGTATGTCTTATAATTTGTTTTTTCTAAGATTGCATAACGGATACATTAATTGTCAATGCGTGCCCTTTTATTCGAGCGTAAATGTGGCCAGTATCAAACGCAGTGATGGTGGTCTATCAGTTTACTCTCGAATAACGAGGCTCTTAAAACTTACTCGCACTTATGACCAAATTTTAATTTAATAGTCACTTTAATTCGGAAAGTAATATTAATAAAGCGGTAATTATTAAAGTACCAATTTTGGGCAATGTGGGGGTGCTAATCCTTCCTCATCCGTAACCGACACCCGAACCCAACAGTTTTCAAATCTCTGGTTTTACGGTGTCTGGCCTACCTTAGTGGCCGGTGGCGACTCTATTTTTTAAATAAAATACAATTTTTCTAAAACCCAACGAAAAACATATTTTAAATACCTCAAACACCTTGAAACTCGTTTTTAGTGAAAGAGAAAGAGATAGCTATAGATGGCGACTCCGTTGGGGACCATTTTTGTTTTTCAAAAAAACAAAAGAGAATCAAGATTTTTAAATGATTACCATTTTACTAATATCGGAAGTTCCAGATTAAAGTGGCTATTAAATTAACACTCAGTTATAATTGCGCGTTTATTTTAACGCATTTAAAATTTGGCATGTAAACTCGTCCTTTTTAAGTGGGAGGAAAACGCTAGTGCTTTCGTGAGGATATCGTTCCTCGGTATAGGCCTAGCAAAGTACCTCCGGGGCTTGAGTACCTTATGCTTTCGTGAGGATATTATTCCTTCGTAGGGGCATAAGCGAATGGGTCCCCCTGAATTGAACCCAGTTGAAAAGAGCTTATAATGGGTGATGATCGGGGGCCTTGCTACTCTTAGTAGGGGACAACAAGGACAATTTGGGTACATCCTAACACCAACACTGCATGTAGAGAACATAAAAAACCTACCCTTTAGAGCCATGCGGATAACTTATTTAATTTACCTTTTTTGTTTATGTATTTATTATTTTTATCTGGTACTGGTTTTTTTTGTTGCTTTTTTTGCATATATCATTGTATTTGCATTACATAAAGGTACTGGATCAAGTGGTTTGCCCGACCAAAAAATCTTTCATCATGGAAAAAAGATATCTTAAAAAGGACGAACTTCACTCAGCCGTCAGACATTGTCAGAAGTCAATCAGAGAACCCAAGGTAACAGTTTGTCGAGCGAGCGCATAGTGTCAGGGTATACTTACGTAGCTTTCAACAGAATGACCTATGGGATCTTACAAGGATTTGGGAAGGATGGGATCAAAGACTACAAGACTTATTCTGTGATAGCTATGGCGACATTGCACAGTTGATGTATGTCTGAGTCAACCAGCTTTTACTCCGAGCCATCTTCCAGTTCTAGAATCCCACTTTTTGCTATTTCACTTTCAACAAGCAAGATATGATGTCTACGGTAGAGGAATACACAGCCCTACTTGATCAGAAGAATATCCAGAAAGATTGGATCTATGCAAAGCCGCCGAGAAACCAGAATTACTCTTCGAAGCTCAAGACCTTTGCCAGGACGAGTGACGTTTGGGTTAACGGCCTGATTCAAAATTGAGGAGACGACCTAGCCTTTGTTTGGGAGAGTATTTAAAACATCATACCAGCGCACCCAGATGAGGTCAAGAAGATGAACCTATTTGCTTAGGAATATATGGTTTGGTCATCTTTCCGAGGGTCATTGGAAACATCGATCTAGCCATCATAGACCTATTTGAGCGTATGAAGCGAAAGGCGAATCCAGTGCCGGCAATCTTAACTGAAACTTTTATTTCTTTGAATGCAAGTCGGAAACACGAAGATTGAGGTTTCATAGGGTGTGCGCAACTACTACAGGTTTGGATTCAGAGCCATATGTGGAAGACAACAACAAGGGTTTTACCAGGAATATCATTTCGAGACTTTTCGCCTTTACGGGAGTACTTAGCGAAGGAATGGCGAGAAGACTTGAATATGAAGAAATATACTCGAATATTTAAGAATATTCAAGACGAATGCATAGTGTGGAGAGTTTTGTGGCTCGGTAGGGTTAGTTACTTCTTATACAACTGTGGCGATTATGACTGGTTGATGATGTTAGGGTTATATGGTGCGATTGCTTGTGCTCCGCTTTTCTTGTCCCGACAATTCAGATCGCGACAGTTTGTTCCCGTCACCGCCGGTCTAAGTCGAAGTGAGTTTCCTTTCAAGGGCGAGTTCAGGACAAAGGTTCAGACCATCATAAGAGCTTGGGATCACTGTTATCGGATTATGGTAGAAATAGATACCGAGCCCATGATCACCCCAGATTACGATCTTTGGAGGCGTCTGAGGGTTAACGACAAGATTTCAGAACTCGTCCAGGGACCAACCATGTCACTTGAGGAGCATATGAGGATAGTACCGTCTGAGGCCGATATTTTACGAAATGAACTCGAGGAGGTTAAGAAGAAGATGGAGGCTTTACAGACACAATATATGGTTGAGCTCTACAAGGCAAGTTTAGAGGTTGACGAACGAGATGGGACCATTAGGCAGTTGAAGAAGCTGAATACAGATCTAAGTGAGAAGAATACTTTTTATCAGAAAGATACTGTCCAGCTTCAAGCAAAGGTACAGAATGCCGACCGAAGCCAATTCATAGCCGTGGAGAAAGAAATGATGAACGACATGCGTTTAGTCGAAGAAGAACGAGAGAAAGGTAAATGAGCAATCAAGAAAGAGATAGAAAGTTGCAAGTTAGCCATCGAGAGTGAAAGACGGTCTTTCAATGACGCTATTAACCAGGAGAAAGAAAGAGCTAGGCAAGAGATTGATAAAGGCAAGCAAGCAATCATCTACGAAAGAGAGAACACTGTCGTTTGGAAGAGGAAATCAATGGGGAGCAGAAATAGGATACTAAAGATGCAAAACTTGTACAACAACACCATTCAAAGCCTGAATTAGAGCCAAGATCAGAACGCCGAGTTAGAGGAGAAACTGACAGAGTTGGAACAGTCCTTTCAGGCCTATCGTCAAAGGAATGGCTTCATCGAACTACAAAAAGAGAGCGCAAAATTGGTATATTACGGGCCTGGATTGAGTCACTCGAGGCAACCATTCAGGACTACATAAGGGGAATTTGGGTATTTGAAGAAGCTACAGTAGATGAGACAATTATTGGCGGTGAAGACTTCGTGTTGTATCCCAGATGAATCAAGACAGAGATTGGTATTATATGACCCTGATGAGGGAGATACGACAAGTTACGGAACATGAGACGGATTTATCTGCAGAAGTCGGAGCTCTTCGACCCTTCATAACCTCAGACATGAAAGAAGCACCTAGGTTCATCAAGCTGCTCAGGGCTATCGAGAAGTTAGGAGATAGAGCTAGGGCTTATGTGTAGAACTCTACTTTGATATTTTGTAATATGGACCATTTAATTCCTATGAAAGTAGTTCAAAAGGGTGATTACCAGCGGAATCAGTACCTTTATTTGCATACATTTTTGCATTGCATCATGGCATTTGCATCATCGTACATGCATTCATCTTTATTTGCAAAAAAATTAATAGTGTACATATTGTGGCAGTAAAACTAAAAGATAAGCCGCAACCATTTTGCATCCATTCTTTACTCGGTTCCAAAGCAAGTTAATAGAAGACAGAATAGTTAGTTTGGAAAAGGGGCAAAAAGATTTAGAAGCACGTTTCAATGAAGCCAAACGGAGCCTCAGCGAATAGATCGCTCAATCATAAGCTGCGATAGTATCCGACATAACTGCATTGCTGGCAAAAAGCCTCGAGAAAGAAAAGATTATAGACGAAGTTGCCCAGGAGCCAGAAGGTATCACATCTCACAACAAGGTTCAACCAACGACTCCAAGTCCGGCAAGAAGAGTATATATTGACCATGTTGGGATATCTACTAGTCTCCAAGCTGGGGCATCTGAAAGCCAACCCGATGATACAGAGGCATTCTAAGAAAAAGAGTTGTTGGATCTGAATTTGGTCGAGAAAATCTGAATTAAAGTGGAAAAGAAATAGGAGGAAAGATTCTGTCTCATGGAGGAAAAGTTTAGAGCACTACAGACCACATATGAGCCAGGGAATGAAGCTAGTGATCCGAGCTTAGTATCCGTTGTTTTACCGCCAAAATTTAAAACTCCAGAATTTGACAAGTATGATGGAACTTCATGTCCTTCCGCGCATGTGATCATGTATTGTCAGAAGATGGTCGCCTTCATCAAAGACGAAAAGCTTTTAATCCATTGTTTCCAGGATAGTCTAACTGGAGCAGCAACCCGGTGGTACACCCAATTAAGCCTGGTAAACATCAAGACTTGGAAGGACCTTTCGAAGACGTTTATTGAGCAGTACAAACATGTGACAGATATGACCCCCAGTAGGATCATGTTGGAAAATATGGAGCAAAATTCTAACGAGAGTCTCCGACAATACGCCCAGAGGTGGCGAGAGGTGGCCGCTTAGATCCAGCCACCAATTTCTGAGCACGGGATCACGCCCCTATTCGTGAATACTCTGAAGAGAACATTGTTCGATCACCTCATTAATAATACAACTCAGAGCTTTGCCAATTTGATCAGGACTATGGAGTCTCTTGAATTGGCAATCAATAGTGGCATGATTGACAGCGAGGATAACTCTCGAAAGTACAACAAGAAGAGAGAGAATGAAGTAAACACTACGAGTACTTACAATGCTCTGAATAACTTCATGGTCTCTCAGCCACAAGAATCTACAGGGAAGGCTCAGAACTCTAACCAAAGAGAAGAGAGAGCTCCAAGAAAGAAAAAGGAGATAGCAGCCTTTACTATGTTGCATGTTTCGTACCTGATCTTTATTCTCAGTTGCACAAAGCTGATTTGGTCTGCCTGTACTATGTTACCCCGTTCAAACCTCCATTTCTATCATGGTATGATCCTAACGCACATTGCGATTATCATGGCGGTGCTCCTGGTCACCCCACAGAAAATTACCTTGCATTCAAGAAACTTGTGCAGAGCCTGATCAATTCTGGGGTATTGAAGTTTGAAGAACCAAATGCGGCCGCTAATCCGTTACCTAATCACTAGAACCGTGGAGTGAACGCTATTGAGGAGTACTCTGCCAGAAAGGCTAAAGAAGATGTGTCAACATTTAAGTCTCCCTTACGGTGGGTTTTCCAATAATTATGCATAGTCCGCTTGATCGACAAGGGCATGGTAGTGGTGTAGAAGGGGTGTACAACTTATTGCGAGTTCCACCAGGATGGAGAACACAATATCCAGCATTGTGAAGAATTTAGAAGATTGGTTCAACAGTTGATAGATAGCAAAAAGATAGAGTTCTTTGAGGAGGTTGCATGAAGGAAGGGGTTAGAAGTGTGTGCGTCAGATAGCCCCAACCTCAAATATGGAAAAGACATGCCTTTCATCTCTCTTCCAGATCAGAAGGAACAAGTTCATCTCAAAGAGAAGTTGCAAAGGTGGCCCTCAAAATCATTATCTCAGCACCAGCCCCATTCTCATTCAAAGATATGCGGTGAACCCCTTGGAATTATACCGCCAACGTAACTATACTAGACAAATCGAAGCTCGATGAAGAGAAAGAACAAATGGTAAAAAAAGAGCCAACACAGAAAGATGAACAGACGAAGAATAAAGAAATCGTCAAAGAAGTAGGCCACTTTACGAGGAGCAGCAAGTGCTACTCGTCAAAAGCTTTAAAACCTGTTTGAGCTACGAATGATAAGGGATAAGGTACATCGACTAGTCATGTGTAGATATTTGGCGAGGAGCCTCTTCCAAAGATCAACGAGTCGGTAACTGAGGCTCAAGCACAAGAATTTCTGAGGTTCCTAAGGCACAGTGAGTACAATGTAGTGGAGCAGCTGCGAAAGTAACCAGCAAGGATTATGGTATTGGAGTTGCTTTTAAGTTCTGAGAAACATCGTAAGACATTATTAAATGTGTTGAATCAAACATTTGTACCCGGTGACATTTTTATGTCTAAGCTGTACAGAATAGTGGGGCATATCACCGTATATAACCACACCATATTTAGCGATGACGAGATCTCGAAGGGAGGTATGGGGTCCACCAAAGCTCTCAACATCACGACCCACTGCAAAGGGTATGTTTTGCCAAGAGTATTGATTGATAATGGGTCAACATTAAACGTACTACCGATGGTGACTCTGCAAAAGCTGCCGGTAGATGATTCCCACATGACACCCTGTCATAACTTCGTAAGAGCATTTGACGGTACTCAAAGGAGAATACTTAGAAAATTGATGTACCCTTTTTGATCGGGCCTACCGAGTACACAATCGACTTTGTGGTGATGGACATAAAGCCAACCTATAGTTTCTTATTGGGAAGACCATGGATTCACTCGGCAGTAGTTGTTCCTTCATCACTCTATCAGAAGTTGAAGTTTGTGATCGAGGACAAGTTGGTCACTGTGGAGGCTGAGAAAGAGATTATCGCTTCGGTAATATTAGATGCCCCCATACATCCAGAACGATGAAGATGCTGTGGAATGTTCTTTCGAAGCATTGGAGCTTGTAAATGCTAAATTTGTTGCAGAAGGTAATCAGATCCCTTTCCCCAGGTTATCTAACTGCACCAAGATAACCGTTTCTGAAACTTTGGACCGAGGAGCCAAAGCAGGAAGGGGGCTAGGAAAGAAATTACAAGAAAGCCTACGAACCAGAAGTGTCATCACTAAGAAATATCGTTTTGGGCTCAGCTACAAACCAAGTGGTCAGCAAAGGAAAAAGAAATATAGAAGGAAAAAAGAACAAAAGAGGGCTAGACTCAAGGGAGAAGACATTCCATAGAGACCAATGTCTTTCCCTCATGTAAATGATATTTCTGTCTTTGGAGGAGTTGACTGTACAGGACATAAAGTAGAAGAAGCAATTCGAGAAAATGACACACTTAACCAGAATGAGATATTTAGTGAATCTCTTGAAGGGATGTCCACCAACATGATATTTGAAGATGACAATAGCAGTAACGTGTTGACCAGCATCCGCCCTTGCCATCCTGGGGAAACTCTCGATAATTAGAGCTACGTTGATCTACCTATAATCTTTATGGCTAGATTAGAGTAATGCTCCGAACCAACCCTTTTGTTTTTGCCCATAGGCAATGTGGATCTTTTGTATAGGGCACCTATGTTAACTTTTTGTTAGCAATGAAAGAATATCTTCCCCGTTTTCTCAAATGGCAAACATTTCATTTACTCCATTCATTCATTTTATTCATACTCATTCACTTCATTTAAAATCATTCTCTTCTCAATATATTCGTTCTCATTTCATGTAGGGTTCCTATAATTAACTGTATGAATGATTCCAAATCCAATCCCGAGGTAAATTTCGAACACCCTGAGATCTCGGCAGAAATTGAATAGGGGATGACGAAGCAGAATGCGAGGTCCCTGAGGAGTTGGTAAGGATGATGGCCAACGAAGAAAGGCAAATCATACATCACCAAGAAGAAATCGAAATTGTGAACTTGGGAACGGATGATGAGAGAAAGGAAGTGAAAATTGGGACTACATTTTCCTCAGAAACCAAGCGTGAACTGATAGCCCTGCTCTAAAAGTTCAAGGACGTCTTTGCTTGGACTTATCAAGATATGATGGGGTTGAATACAGACATAGTAATGCACAAGCTGCCAACGAGGCCAGAATGCAAACCAGTCCAGCAAAAGCTCAGAAGAATGATGACTGGCATGCTGTTAAAGATTAGAGAAGTGGTAAAAAAATAGTTTGATGCTAGCTTTTTAGAGGTTGCCAAATACCCAGAATGGGTTGCAAACATTGTGCCAGTGCCGAAGAAGGATGAGTGGGTCCGCATGTGTGTAGATTACAAGGATCTCAATCGGGCAAGCCCTAAAGACAATTTCCCTTTGCCACATATTGACACGTTGGTTGAAAATACCGAGGGACACTCATGGTTCTCATTCATAGATGGTTTCTCGGGATACAATCAGATAAAGATGGACCCAAAAGACATAGAGAATACCATATTTGTAACTATGTGGGGCATGTTTTGTTACAAGGTGATGCCTTTCGGACTCAAGAACGCAGGAGCGACTTATCAAAGAGTTATGGTTACTCTTTTCCACGATATGATGCATAAAGAGATAGAAATATACGTGGATGATATGATCGCTAAGTCCCGAACCAAGGAATAACACCTTTGAAACCTGAGAAAACTATTCCAAAGACTGCAAAAATACCAGTTAAAGCTCAACCCGGCTAAGTGCACATTCGCAGTCATATCTGGAAAACTCTTGGGGTTTGTAGTAAGCAGGAAGAGGATTGAGATCGACCCAGAAAAAGTAAAGGCTATCCAAGATCTCCCACGACCTCATACTCAAAAAGAAGTCTGAGGTTTTCTGGGATGGTTAAACTACATCTTCCGTTTCATCTCTCAATTAACAAATAAGTACAACTCTGTCTTCAGACTGCTTAGAAAGAATAACCACGGGGTCTGGGATGAAGTATGTCAAGAAGCTCTAGAGAAGATTAAGAAGTACTTGACGAATACTCCGATTTTAGTCGCACCGGTACCAAGCAGGCCTTTGATCCTTTACTTGACATTTTTTACAAACTCGATGGGTTGCGTGTTGGGACAGCATGATGAGTCTGGGAAGAAGGAAAAGAGCCATCTACTACTTAAGCAAGAAGTTCACTTATTGCGAAACACGGTACCTGCCAATTCAGAAGCTATGTTGTGCTTTGGTTTGGACTACCAAAAGGCTTAGACAGTACATGTTATACCACACCACCTGGTTGATATCCAAATTGGACCCCTTGAAGTTTCATATGGAAGCACCAACATTAACGGGGAGGATATGTTGTACTTTTGTGGTGTTTTTTTAGGTGTCCAAACATGTTATGATTATTTAATTTAATTTTGGAAGCATGTCTTTCTTCTTTTTACATATTTATGTTTATACTATGTTTTAATTATCTCGATATGTTCTGTTGTTCATACATTTTATTATTTTTGTTTAGTATTATGATATTTATGTTTTTTATGTTCTTATTACCATGTCAATGTGAATGTATGTCTTATAATTTGTTTTTCTAATATTGTATAACGGATACATTAATTGTCAATGTGGTGCCCTTTTATTTGAGCGTAAACGTGGTCAGTATCAAACGCAGTAATGGTGGTCTATCAGTTTACTCTCGAATAACGGGGCCCTTAAAACTTACTCGTACTTATGACCAAATTTTAATTTAATCGTCACTTTAATCCAAAAAGTAATATTAATAAAGCGGTAATTATTAAAGTACCAATTTTGGGCGGTGTGGGGTGCTAATCCTTCCCCATCCGTAACCGACTCCCAAACCCAATAGTTTTCAAATCTCTGATTTTACAGTGTCCGACCTACCTTAGTGGCCGGTGACGACTCCATTTTTTAAATAAAATACAGTTTTTCTAAAACCCACGGAAAACATATTTTAAATACCCGAAAAACCTTAAACACCTTGAAACTCGTTTTTAGCCAAAGAGAAAGAGATCGCTACAGCCAGTACGCGATGTGTGATGGTTCGTGGCTTTCTTGATTAATTATGCCTCTATAGAATGCTTCTCTCGTTATATGGGTCTGCGGCTCTCCTTCAACTACAGGTGATAGCCGTTACTGTTGTATGTCAGGGGGTTATTAGTTGATCTTGGGTTTGTGATTTTGTGTGGTGTTTATTTTGGATGTCTGGGGTTGAATGTATTGCTTGTTGTTTTTGTTAATTTTGTATGTTCATATGTGTTGTACTCTTTTCTTCCATTTAAGTTTAGGAATGTTTTTAATGAGACACACATACGGGTTAAGGCGTTGTTTTTACGTCTCTATTAATAAAAAATATCTTGCCTGAGCAAAAAAAAATGTGTATGATTTTTTTTTGTAAATCAAAATTTTTTGTTTTCATTCTTCAATGTCTTCTTATTTTATTATGAAATTAAAAGCCCCATGAAGATACTAAGGAAGAAGAAAAACCAGTAAATTTAGCATTTCCCCTAATCTCCAACGCACAACATGCTTGATCTGCAAGAAAATTCCCTCCGTAAGTCGAATCCTTTCCCACATATAATATGCTATTTCTCTCCTGTCAGATAAAATAATTTAAACCATTTCATGCAATACGAAGAACAGTAGTTAAAAAAACTCTTCCCCTTAACATTATCCTGCATCCAATTAAAACTCAAGCCAACAATTAAACGAGACAAACAAGTTACAAGCCTGCAGCATCCTATTTCAAACCTATCTAAAATATTCAAAATTTCAGATTCATAAAAGTTATTAAAAATGTAAAAGAATTATAAAAATTGGTAAAAAGACAAGAAAGAAAACATTTGACGTGAGATAAGATGACTACTATTTTTTTATCAGTTGGTTTAATTTTATAAAAATAAAATAAAAAGTTGAAGGACTTGTTTGATAAATAGCGATTTGAGTCAAAATTAGAGTTTTAAGCTATTATTAGAGGTTTGACAGGTCAAATCCGCTAATTTAGATGTTTGATGAATAGCGGATTGGTGAATAGTTTTTTAAAATTAAAAGTTTTGACATAAGAGTTATAAAGACCCTTTTACCCTTAATAATTATAAAAAATCTCCAAAAAACTTAAATTTAACATTTTTTTACTTTAATTTTCCACTCTCACGTATTTACATTGTGACATTTTTAAATTAATACTTTTTGTTTTTTATTCTCACACTTTTATATTTGTATTTAAATTTAATTATTAATTAATTTGTATTAAAAATAATTATATAAATAATAAATTAATATATAGATCCTTCAAATATGCTTAGTAATGTTATATTAAAATAAATTATTTTTCATATTTAATTAATATTAATAGATATAAAATTTTGATAATTAATAAACTATTCAAACAAGTATCGAATATAATTATGTCATTTACTTGTTTAAATAATCAAACAACTATTAGTTAATTTTACCAAACATTTTTATACAATTAACTAGTATAATCCGCTAATACAATCAACTATCAATAATCCGTTATCAGCTATTCGTTAATTGTCGAACAGGACGGGAATCAAAAGAAGTGAATAAAAGTTCGGGTAATACTGAAATTGGGCAACGGAGGGAAATTGTTCAGTTGGATATTCAAATTCCAGTAAAAGATATTAAGTTTGTACTTCACTTGTCTTTTGGCATTTTCTAATAACCGTTTTTAACATATTCCGTGAGAAAGTGTAAAGCCTAGTGTCCAAAATCGAGAAACTGGCCGAGAAAATCCTGATTGTTCTCCGAGAAAGTTACCCACAAAACCCGGATTACGGAAACGAAACAATGAAAGGGTATGACGCGATTGGGTCGGAATATTTCAGGTGACAACTGGTAGGATGTGATCACAATGTTGATACGAGGGATTGATGATGCGCATGCCTTGTGTTTGCATATCTGCGTTGGATCTTCGGAGTTTCCTGTGTGTAGGAAGAAAGGTTGGGTTTCGACGTTTCGTTTCGTCCGATAATCATGCCGTAGTCATTGCAGATGAAGATGAGATTCAGGTAGTACTTGGATGTTAATGATAAAAGAATGTCTAATTTAAAAATTTTGTGACATTGCGTTGTTGATTTTAACATGCACTAAGTGGTGAACTATTTATAGGCCAATCCATAAGAGAGAGAAAGAAGAGGTGATATCAAAGGCATTGCACTACTCTGCTTCAAGCAACCAAACACAAGGAAAGACTATTTCACTAATCCAATAGGCCATTGCAGCAATGGTTTCGACTCGGTACGGAAAGTCTCTTCATCCATCAATTACTGAAGACTCGCACATCTTATACTGAGAGTTTATTCGGAATCAGAACCGTCATTCAAGTGTTAGGTGTAATGACAAGGCACATTGCACTTTTAAAGTGACATCAACTATTATGTTATTTTTATCAAGGCTGGTGGCGTTTGCAATTTTCTCATTTTTTTACTCAAAAATATAAAAAAGGAAAAATATGTGAAAATGATAAACTTAAAAAATATAAAATATAAGGATTATGTTTCATTCAGGGGTACAGACAGACTGTATTGATAGGATAAAGGAGAGTATTGGATTTCAGATTAGGTCACTACCTGTACGCTATTTAGGTGTGCCCCTGGTCACTCAAAAGCTCACAGCTAAATACTGTATTTCTCTTATTGCAAAGATTGAAAGCAAGCTGGGCCAGTCGTCCTCAAGGACGCTTAGTTATGGAGGAAGAATCCAGTTGATTCGAGCTGTCATCTATAGTATTGTTAACTATTGGAGTAGACAACTAATCATTCCAAAGGAAGTGGAAAGAGAATTGAGCAGTTGTGTTCTCGGTTCTTTTGGAAAGGGGATGATAATTCAGCCCGACGTGCTCGAGTGGGGTGGACATAAATCTGTTCTCTTAAATCATAAGGGGGTTTGAGTTAAAAAATATTAAGTGTTGGAACAAAGCTTGCCTTATGCAACTCATGAAGAATATCCTTGCTGGTGAAGGTTCTCTGTGGGTAACTTGGATAAGAGAATATGTTATGAAAGGGAACGATTTCTGGCACATACAGATCAGGCCCCAACATAACTGGGTCTTTGCTGAGCTTCTGAAACTGAGATCTGAAGCAGCTTCCATCTTAAATGCAGGTTCAAACTGAAACTCACTACAAATAGAATATGGGAGGAAACTAGAAAGACTAGGCAAAAGGTGAATTGGCATAAGCTAGTCTGATTTTCCTTGCATGTACTCAAACATGCAATTAAAATAGTGAGGCCATGAGTCATATTTTTTGAGTGCTCTTTTTTCTAAAACTGTGTGGGCAGGAGTTTTGAAGTTGTGTGGGATTAGTAGGAGGGTAAAAGGATGGGATGATGAGTTGACTTGGGCGATCCAACAATTAAAGGATAAATTCTTGATTGTGGTTATTCTACGTTTAGCTTGGAGTGTATATGTTCACAATATATGGTTGGAGAAGAATGCTAGGCTCTTTCGAAGAGTGTCCAGGTAAGATCAGAATTTAATTCATTTTGTACGGCAAATTGTTAAGATTAGGCTACACGACAATTATATAGATAGGATGGATGCTATAAATTTGAGTTTGTGTACAGCTTGAGAGTTGATATAACCCCTGGATAGTGTATGTTTTGCGGTAGCAGTTTTTATGCTTCTTGGATAAATGAAAGATAAACTTATCCAAAAAAAATTAAAGATTATAATTTTTTTTATGAAAATTGAGGGCCAAACTTGTCGTTAGGCATTTTGAACGGAACAAATTGGATTGGGAGGGTTGCCTCTATAATGAGTCTCTGTAGTACTGATTCAAATTAGTTAGTAATGAATTAAATATTAATAATTATACCAAAAAATCATTTCTAAGATATGTTTAAATATGTAAAGTGTGACTTTATTCGATGTGCTTTAACTTGAATATTTTTAGTCGACGTGCATAAGGCATTAAAACTTGTAACGTTAGGAGTTCGAATCTTGGTAAATTGAATTGAGAGAGTTGTTCTTTTAATGAGCATCTGCAATACCCAATCCATATTAGTCAGCCAATAAATTTGATATCAATGATTATGGAGTTAATTGCACCACATGCCCCCAAGCTACGATTTTCATTCTAAATTGGTCCTTAAAGTTTTAAATATTCTAATTTAATCCTCAAACTATGACTTTTATTCTAAATTAGTCCCCAAACTTTTGAACATTTCAATTTCATCCTTAAACTATGAGTCTCATTCTAAATTGATCCTCAAACTTTTTGAACATTTTAATTTCACCCACAAATTATCAGTATATGCTAATCATATATTTTGTTAATAAAATCGTTACAAAAATTGTTAATATTCACGCAACACTAATGTGTATTATGTAATAGTAATGATGTGGTATAAACGATAATTTGATGATGAAATTAGAACATTCAAAATGTTTGGGGACCAATTTAGGATGAAGGTCTTAGTTTGGGGATGAAAATGTGATAATCTAAAATTTGGGGACCAATTCAAAATGTGTCATAGTTTGTGGATGAAATTGGAATGCTTAAAAGTTTAGGGACTAATTTTAACCAGCATAAATTATCTGCAACATTTGACGTATTTACAAATTAACCAATTATTACGACTCATCTCCCAACTTCTCTACCTTCTTTCTCTTTTTTAAAGGCAGCAAAGGAAAATGACTCAAATATTAGATTATCGGCTCAGCTATTAGCATTAGATCAAATCAACATGTCACAAATCTCATGTTTTCATGATGAATCCAAACCAGCCTAAAACTCGCACACAATAACAAAATACCGACACAATTCCTTTAGTATTCGAAGATTACCCACGAATCATCCCTCAACAAAGCTGTCTATGCATCAGCCGTCCCAAAAATACAAGGCATCATATTTAACGGCCTCGACCACGGCCACGTCCACGGCCACGACCCGACCACGTCCCAGAGGCCTCCCTGAATTTAGAAATGCATTAGAGTGATCAGTACTACAAGCAAGCAAGCATATACAAGTAAGATATAAAACAGAAGAAATCAGCCACCGTGCATTACCAGCTGTTGGCTTCTTAGGTTTCACCCTAGGAGTCTCTTCAACCAACAATGTTTCGAGATTTAAGCTGTCAGGCAGGATATAGTAGCGAATGTTGTTACCCCGCACACTAAGGTGATCCAAAGTCACGGGATTTTTCCCCTTCAACGTGAGTTTCACTGTTTTCAGATGGGTGTTCATACTGACATCCACACCTTAAAGAAGTACAGCAATCAACCAGTCAGGAAACTTGCATTGCATGCCAAAATGTGTATGCTCTATGGGCACTGAAAAAAGTTTAATATCGAAATATGATGCCTTTAATAAACAAAGAAACTATGCCACCGAAATTTTATTGCATGCAAATAAACCTATGATCTTTTTCCTTTTGCGGTACATACATGATACAACTACAAACTTTTGAAATGAACAAGTTCAATTGACTTGACTGGCAAGTAATTTTCATCATCTAGCAACTCTGCATATGTGTGTCAAGATAACATGGAAAATAATAGACGTATCACATATGTGCTAATGGTGTCAAAAAATATCTACGTCGTATGACTGATGTGGCATTTAGGAAACCCTGCTTCTTTCTTTTTTATTGTTCCCCTAGGCCCTTTTCTTCTATTTTCCTTTATGTTCCCCTAACCTAAAATCCTTCCTTTCCTTTCTTCTAATTTCACCTTTTGTCATTTCTTGACTCCAACCCCCCCCCCCCCACTTCTTAAATTCCGAGCACCAAAATCACCACTGGCTGCTGTCCTCCTCCAGGGTGTGGCTAATGGATTGCTAGTCCAATTCCATTACTAAACTCAGTGCGACTCCAAGAAACTACGATAATGATTAAACCATTGACTCGTCGTAGGTCCAACTGCAATTCACCTTAAAAGGTAATATCATGTGTAAACACAACACAACACCTAAATCTATCCCCTATTTAAAAGATAGTAATTTAACCAAAATACCAGCTACAAAAATGCACAATTGAGATGGGAATTATGATCATAGTTGGCATTACTCATTAAAAACAATTAAAACAGAGAAAACAACAAACCTTCACTGCCAATGGCACATAGCAAGAAATCTTTTTTTTTAATTATTAAGCTCTCAAAACCCCGCTAAACAGAGGTTTAGGGTTTAGCTAAACCCCCAATGTCGTGAAATTGGAGAGTAGAGGGGAAAGAGGTGGAACCTGTGATGGTACCGTGAACAATGGTTCCATTCTTGAGCTCAATCGACACCGTTTCATTGTTCAATTTCATCAAAAACCTGCTTATGATATTTCAAATCATATTATTAAGAATCTAAAAACGATTTTTTCTTTTTTTCCCCCTACACATTCACTTCGTAAACAAAATGAAAGGGAACAAAATTTTCATAGTAAAACAAAATATGAAAACTCGATAAACTGACCTGACGAGCTTCATGTTGAGGAGAGGTAGGGGTTGAAGCAGAAGGCGAGGGAGCCTGTGGCGCTGTCGACGGCGGCCGGAGAGAGAAGGACCTGTTTTGCTGCCAGGTTTGCTCTGGATTTGGGATTTAGGGCTCGGGGGCCACTGCTAAGAGGCCTATTCACTGTTTTCAGTTTACAAGCGACGACGTCGTATTTGTAGTAAAATAGTTGGGCCCATCATTTTAATTGAGCTACAACTCATCTTAATATCTTTACCTACTATAAATAAATAAATAAATAGGGTAGACAGCCTATTTATGGAATTTTTACTCAGCTTTAGGGTTTTTTTTTTAAATATACTTCTTATTTTAATTCTCAAAATTTTGTATTTGCTCCAATATCATAAAAGTTGAATTCAATAGAATTTGACTATGAACAATATTTTCTTCAAAAAAATCTAAAAATTGTCTGGAGTCGGATTCTATTGAACTAATTTTTAGGGTTTTTTTAGAATTTACTGTTCAAAGTTAGATTTTGTTGAATTCGACTTCTAGCCTACTGTAACAAATGCAATGTTTCGGGAACTAAAATGAAAAATGCTATATTTTGGGTGAAAAACTCTAAAGCAATATTTATGGAATTTATCCACCTATTTAGTCACATAATTATAGATTCGGTTCTAATCTGATTATTTGATAAAAATTATCAATTGATCGAATAATATTAGATTTTCATTATATTTTGATCACTTATCGTGAAAATAGTTTTGATCTTTAAACAAAAATAATGACGTGGTCTGATATAATAATATTTTTAATCTTTAAATTTTATATATTTTTTATTTTATTATTTTATTATTCAAATAAAATTATTGAAAAAAAATAACACCTGGGTTGCTATCGAGAGGAAAAAATGATGCAACATTAAAAAAAAATATGATGTCAGCATCGTTGTTAATTTTTTAGTAAAATGATCAAAATAAAAAGGTATTGTTAGTGGTGTAGCGATCTTAAAAATGTGTTTTTTATTTTGTTTTATTTTATTTTGAAAATAATATTTTCCGCGTGGAGTTTTATAAAACTCGTATTTTATTTAAAAATTGAGTCGCCACCGGCCACTCAAGGTGGACCGGACACCGTAAAAACCAGAGATTTCAAAATGTCGGGTTCGGGAGTCGGTTACGGATGGGGAAGGATTAGCAACCCCACACCGCCCAAAATTGGTACTTTAATAATTACCGCTTTATTAATATTAGACTTTCCGGATTAAAATGACGATTAAATTAAGATTTGGTTATAAGTGCGAGTAGATTTTAAAAGCCCCGTTATTCGAGAATAAACGCCCAACCACTATCACTACGCCTGATGCTGGCCTCATTTACGCTCGGATAAAAGGGCACCACATTGACAATATATATATATCCGGAATGCAACTTAAAACATGGCAAACATAAATAAATATAATGCGATAAAAATATAAATAAATAAGAGCATAATAAAATATTAATCTAACATAAAAAACTAATTTGAAACATGCATGAATATTAATCTAACACATAAAAATATAATAATAATAACAATAATAGTAATAATAATAACATGTATGCATAGATCATATTAAAATGCATGGAACAATATAAAATATATCATGAAACTAGATGTTAATGGCTAAAATGTACTAATACTAAATTACATGGCCAAACTAGCAAACATATTAGAACTAAAATGCGGCAAATATAAAATGTATGGCAAGAAATAATATAAAAAAGGACTAAAATGAAACAAATGCTATATACATGAGCATAACTATAAATGACAACAAATAAGGGGCTAAAAATTAAATAAACAGGTGACGAAATTGAAACAAATGCAAAACAACAGTGTAACATTGAAATAAAAAGGACGAAAATGGAGGCGGAAACAAAGGGCGGGGACTGAAAATGTAATTATACCATGGACAAAATAAAAACGGGAAAAAAGGGAAGAGACGAATTAGGGAATTAGACCATTTAAACACCAAAGTGTTATTATTTATTTTATAACCGGTAAAAAAACAGATTTAAACCTAAATCTAAAAAACTCAGTTCTCTCTTTTTATCTCTTTCAGTCGAAGGCGGTGCAACAAAGGAGCACCACGCTCGGCCTCCTCTTGCACGTCGTTCATTGGCGGCGAGGCTTAACGACGGGTACACAGCGGCTTCAGGTAAGGTTCGAAACTTTCTTCCTTCTTTTAGATCGAAAAATAATAATAAAACAAAGTTTTGATTTCAAAACTAGAAAATCGTTTTTGTTCTTATTCGATTTGAAACCAAAACGATGAAGATTGTTTTTTTTTGTTCTAAAATTTTTGGATTTTCTTTCATTCAAAAACTCTTACAAAGTTTCCTTTCTACAATTTTTTTGAATCCCCCCTGAATCCTCCCCTTTTTTACACTCGGTTTCATTATATAAACCCTATTTTCAATCTAATAACTACCCCCTATATTTAATTTGTTGTTGCAGATCTGACGAGATCCATGTTTCATGCCGGATTTAATGGGGTTTGGATGATGGCCAAGGCATGGGGGTTATCTGCCGAGTGGTTGACAAGGTATGAGATTGGTTATGGGTATGGGTTTGTCAGGTAGGTTAGGTTTTAGGGTTGATTTTTTGGTTATTTTTATATTTAGGGTTAGATTTAGGGTTATGATATTGGATTTAGGGTTTGAAATGGGTTACCGAAAATGGTGGCCAGAGATGGTGATAGTGGTAGCGGAGGAGAACGGCGGCGGCGCGGTAGATTGGTGACGGCTAGGGTTAGGGTTGCCTTAGAATTTTAGGGTTTGCTCGATTCGGGTCGGGTTAAAGTTTGGTCCGGGTCGGTTTGGTTGAGTTCAGTTAAAACGGGTTATTACAGTTGCTCCTCTTTGCTCATTGTTGTGTAACAACAATAGAGCAAAGACAAAAAAATAATCCATTTTATCCGGTCCGGCTAGGCTTCTTCTCTCTTGACGTATGTCTTCGTTCTTCGGTAGGTCTTCTTTCTCTTCGGCGCATGTCTTCTTTCTAAACTTGACGGATCTACTTTGTCACTCTTGAAGAAAGCAAAATCTTCAAAATAGGGGGTTGTCTGTTGGGGAAGCAAAATGAATACGGCTTACTCTGTTATTGACGACGATAATACCTAAAGAAAATTTGACCCAGCTACAACACCGACGAAGAGGCAAGGTCTACAAAATTTGATCCGGCTCAACACTGACGAAGCGACAGGATCGGTGGATGAAAGTTCTGATGTTTGATCCAGCTACAACTCTGGCGAAGAGGCATGATCAAATGATTGAATGCTCATTTTGATTTTCCTTTTCTTATTCTTTTTTTGTTTTTTTTTTTGCTTTTTTGTTTCTTTTTTTCATATTTTTCTTTTCTTTCTTATTTTTCATCATGGTAATACGAGAGTAAAAATGAACTGGCTACAACACCGACGAAGAGACCGAGTCGAAAGATAGAAGTTGGACCCCACTACTCTATCAATGAAGAAGTAAGATCGGAGAACGTTGGTAACATGGATTCAACCACCCCATCAGCGGAGGGACTGGATCGGATAATGGCGACCTGGAACCGGCTACACCATCAGTGGAGAGCATGATCAGAGGACAACTACAGCTTAGACCTAGCCACTCCATCAGCGGAGGACTAGTTTGGATAATGACGACCTGGAACTGGCTACACCATCAGTAAAGAGCAGGATCAGAGGACGGCGATAGCTTGTACCTAGTCACTCCATCACGGAGAGACTAGATCGGGAGATGAAAGTTGATAATTTTATTTTTCATTTTTTTCTTTTTTTCTTTTTTCTTTGATTTTTTCTTCTTCTTATTATTATTATTATTCTTTCTTTTTTTATTTTTTCTTTGATTTTTTCTTCTTTTTTCTTTGATTTTTTAGCTACAACATTAATAAAGAAAACTTGAAAATCAGTAAAGTTATATCTAATATCGCCATCAACGGAGGGGTAGAACATTAACTAGAACTCTACTACACCATTAGCGGAGAAGTAAGATAGCAGCAACTTGGACCTAGCCACTCCATCAGCGGAGGGGCTGGATCGGATAATGACGACCAGGAATCGACTACACCATCAGCGGAGAGCAAGATTAGAGGACGACAGCAGCTTAGACCTAGCCACTCCATCAGCGGAGGACTGGATCGGATAATGACTATCTGAAACCGGCTACACCATCAACGGAGAGCAAGATCTGAGGACGACAGTAGCTTGGACCCGGCCACTCCATCAGCGGAGGACTGGATCGGATAATGACGACCTGGAACCGGCTACACCATCAACGGAGAGTAGGATCTAAGGACGACGATAGCTTGTACCTAACCACTCCATCAGCAGAGAGATTAGATCGGGCGATAATGACCTGGAACCGGCTACATCATCAGCGGATAGCAGGATCTAAGGACGATGATAGCTTATGCCTAGCCACTCCATTAGCGGAGAGACTAGATCGGGCGATAATGACCTGGAACCGGCTACACCATCAGCGGAGAGCATGATCTAAAGACGATGATAGCTTGTACCTAGCCACTATATCAACGGAGAGACTAGATCGGACGATAACGACCTGGAACCGGCTACACCATTAGCGGAGAGCAAGACCTGAGGATGACGATAGCTTGTACCTAGCCACTCTATCAGCGGAGAGACTAGATCAGGCGATAACAACCTGGAACCGGCTACACCATCAGCGGAGAGCAAGATCTGAGGACGACGATAGCTTGTACCTAGCCAGTCTATCAGTGGAGAGACTAGATCGAGCGATAACGACCTAGAATCGGCTACACCATCAGCGGAGAGCAGGATATAAGGACGACGATAGCTTGTACCTAGCCACTCCATCAGCGGAGAGACTAGATCGGGCGATAACGACTTGAAACCGGCTACACCATCAGCGGAGAGCAAGATCTGAGGACTACGATAGCTTGTACCTAGCCACTCCATCGGCGGAGAGACTAGATCGGGCGATAACGACCTGAAACCGGCTACACCATCAGCGGAGAGCAGGATCTAAGGACGATGATAGCTTGTGCCTAGCCATTCCATCAGCGGAGGGTCTAGATCTGGCGATGAAAGTTGATAAACTTTCTTTTGATTTTTTATTTTTTTCGCTTTTTGATTTTTACTCTTTTTTTAATTTCTTCTGATGATATTTTTCAATTTTTCTTCAATTTTTCTATTTTTCTAAATTTTTCAATTCTTCTTTTTTTGATGATTTTTTTTTCTTTTTCTTGAACTGTACAAAGAAGTAAAACTCGAGAAAAAAATTAGGTATGGCTGCACCGTCAGTGGAGAAACAAGACCTGAGTAGAAATTCGATCTGCTTGAAGAAAGGTTCAAATTTGTTGCACCATCAATGGAGAAACGAGATCTTCAGGATGTCTATATTGTTGCACCATCAGCGGTAAAACAAAATTTGGAAATGTTGGCCTATCAACAATGACGAAGGCAAGATCTGAAAAAGGCTACTTTTGCTGCTCTACTGGCGGGGAGGTATGACCTAAAAATGAAAAAAAAACATTAATTAGTAAATGTTCACAAAATTTGTCATTGTTACCTTTTATTGATGTTTCAGCATCCTCTTTGTGTTTGGCCTCCTCTAAGACTAAGGTTGGCTGTCGTGTTGTTGCCCCCATGGCTGAGGCTCTTCGATCCTTTTCGTAGACCTGTTATGTAAAAGCGAAAATGCATGAATGCACCTGATTTTATGCCTAAATGCATGTGTCTATCCTAAATGTATGACGACTTAAATGTATGCACCCAATCTAAATGTATAATGTATGCAAGAATGATTCAATGCAAGATGAATGCAACTAAATGCATGAATGCGACATGATTCGATTTTTTTTGTCTTCAAAGGGATGCCCCTGACTCTCGACTGGTCATGTAGGGATCTTGGTTCTTTGTGTGGCAGTGCCCCAACCTCCTTCGGCTTTAAACATCTTATTTGGACTCATTTTCCTGTTTGGATGGCCCAAACTTTTACATATTGTTCTGGGAATGCCTTTGTAGCATGTTTCAACTTTGAGTTACATTGTCGCCTTTCTGGATGACTTTCAGTGCTCTCGTGAACGCGTTGCGTTGCCTCTTAAGTTGGGTTTATGATTTGTCATGTTGGTTCTTGGCCGCTTATCACTTTCGGATTAGGTGGAACACTGTAGATGGCGATTGGTGTTTAGCATTTGGGATGTGGAAGTATGATTCCAAAAGAAAGGTATCAACGGTTTGCTCGACTTTCAGTTTTTTTGAATGGCTTTGGGTAGAATAGTAGAGTTGAAGGGCTTGGTTGTCGGGTGATGGTAAGTCGAAAGTTCAAAATGACTCAAACATAAGGGTTCAGGCAATGAAATGAAGGGTTCTCTGTTTGAGTATTTTGGTCGATGGGTAACGATGGTAGTGGGGATGGAAAAAACTTTATTGTGTTTTTGGTTGGAAATTGTGAGTGTGAATGATTTCTGAATAATGAAAGGTGGTGGGTTAATTTCGGTGATGGAGAGTGAAGGGTGAGTGTTGGAATTTGGCACTTGTCGAGAGATGCCCCCAGACTGAGTTCTTGTGGAGGTTTGGTAATGACGCTGAATTGGCCGAATTTGCTATCTGGTATTAATGACGCGGGACATCCCGAGGACCGATTTTAAAATTGATGCATCTATGTGCAAAATGTGTCTTAAATGCAAAATGATTTATGTGAATGCAATGCAAAATTAATATTGTGATGATGTTGTGTAATGATGCAGATGAAATCAATGCGATGAGAGTAAAATAAAACGAGTTAGTACCAAATAAAATTATTAAATAAAACAAATGATAAACAAAATAAAGCAATTAAAAATGTTCATGAACAAGAAATAAGGCACCAGAACCTAAATTGGGTGACCACTAACGGGCAGAGTACCAACATGGCTCTAAAAGGTTGGCTCCTACAGCTTACTATATGCAGTTTTGGTGCTAAGAGGTACCCGAATTGTCCTTATTGTCCTCTACTAAAAGTAGCAAGGCCCCCGGTCATCACCCATTATAGGCTCCTTTCAACCGGGTTCAATTTAGGGGGACTCATTCGCTTATGCCTGCACAAAGGAATGATATCCTTACGAAAGCATAAGGTACTCGAGCCCCGTAGGTACTTGCTAGGCCTACACGGAGGAACGATATCCTCATGAAAGCATTAGCGTCCCCCAGTTAAAAAGGACGAGTTTCTATGCCAAATTTTAAATGCGTTAAAATAAACGCACAATTATAACCGAATGCTAGTTTAATAGTCACTTTAATCTAGAATTTCCGATATTAATAAAGCGGTAATTATTTGAAAAAAGCTCGACTCTCTTTTATTTTTGAAAACAAAAAATGTACCCAGCGGAGTCGCCATCTGTAGCGATCTAAAAAATGTGTTTTTTTATTTTGTTTTACTTTATTTTGAAAATAATGTCTTCCGCGTGAAGTTTTATAAAACCCGTATTTTATTTAAAAATGGAGTCGCCACTGACCACTTAAGGTGGACCGGACACCGTAAAAACTAGAGATTTCAAAATGTCGGGTTCGGGAGTCGGTTACGGATGGGGAAGGATTAGCACCCCCACACCGCCCAAAATTGGTACTTTAATAATTACTGTTTTATTAAAATTAGACTTTCCGGATTAAAATGACGATTAAATTAAGATTTGGTTATATGTGCGAGTAGATTTTAAAAGCCCTGTTATTCGAGAGTAAACGCCCAACCACTATCACTATGCCTGATGCTGGCCCCGTTTACGCTCGGATAAAAGGGCACCACATTGACAAAATATATATATCCGGAATGCAACTTAAAACATGGCAAACATAAATAAATATAATGCAATAAAAATATAAATAAATAAGAGCATAATAAAATATTAATCTAACATAAAAAACTAATTTGAAACATGCATGAATATTAATCTAACACATAAAAAAATATAATAATAATAATAGCAATAATAGTAATAATAATAACATGTATGCATGGATCATATTAAAATGCATGGAACAATATAAAATTATCATGAAACTAGATGCTAATGGCTAAAATGTACTAATACTAAATTACATGGCCAAACTAGCAAACATATTAGGACTAAAATACGGCAAATATAGAATGTATGGCAAGAAATAATATAAAAAATGACTAAAATGAAACAAATGCTATATGCATGAGCATAACTATAAATGACAATATTAAATAAATAGGTGACCAAATTGAAACAAATGCAAAACAACATTGCAACATTAAAATAAAAAAGGACGAAATGGAGGCGGAAACAAAGGGCATGGACTGAAAATGTAATTATACCATGGACAAAACGAAAACGAGAAAGAAGGGAAGAGACGGATTAGGGAATTAGACCATTTAAACACCAAAGGATTATTATTTATTTTATAACTGGTAAAAAAACAGATTTAAACCTAAATCTAAAAAAACTCAGTTCTCTCTTTTCATCTCTTTCAGTCGACGGCGGTGCAACAAAAGAGCACAACGCTCGGCCTCCTCTGCACGCCGTTCACTGGCGTCGAGGCTTCACAGCGGGCACACAGCGGCTTCAAGTAAGGTTCGAAACTTTCTTCCTTCTTTTAGATAGAAAAAAATAATAAGAAAATAAAGTTTTGATTTCAAAACTAGAAAATCGTTTTTGTTCTTATTCGATTTGAAACCAAAAACGATGAAGATTGTTTTTTTTGTGTTCTGAAATTTTTGGAATTTATTTCATTCAAAAACTCTTACAAAGTTTCCTTTCTACAATTTTTTGAATCCCCCGAATCTTCCCCTTTTTTACACTCGGTTTCATTATATAAACCCTATTTTCAATCTAATAACTACTCTCTATATTTAATTTGTTGTTGCAGATATGACGAGATCCATGTTTCATGCCGGATTTAATGGGGTTTGGATGATGGCCAAGGCATGGGGGTTATCTGCCGAGTGGTTGATAAGGTATGGGATTGGTTAGGGGTATGGATTTGTCATGTAGGTTAGGTTTTAGGGTTGATTTTTTGGTTATTTTTATATTTAGGGTTAGATTTAGGGTTTTGGGATTTGGTTTAGGGTTTGAAATGGGTTACCGAAGATGGTGGCCGGAGATGGTGACGGCGGTAGCGGAGGAGAACGGCGGCGGCGCGGTAGATTGGTGACGGTTAGGGTTGCCTTAGAATTTTAGGGTTTGCTAGATTCGGGTCAGGTTAAAGTTTGGATCCGGGTCGGTTTGGTTGAGTTGGGTTAAAACGGGTTATTAATAGTGGTATTTTATAAAATAAAAGTTTGATAACTAAAATAAAAAAAAAAACAATTTGATGATCAATAATGTTGTTTGTCCTAATTTAAATTACATAATTTATTAAATTTAGTTCTAAAACGTAAATATAAAATTATTAGTTATTACTTTATATTTTAAATATTAAATACGGATAATTTAGTATATCATGTCGAGCTCAAGCCAAGAGTATTTTTTAATCTGATTTTTGAACTAACTCGTAAACACCTCTAATTTAGGTGATATAAATTATATTTTTAAAGAAAAAAGAAAGATGGATTCACGAATTGAGTTAGGTTTCTTATATGACATCTAAATTTCAAAGGAAGAAA
This sequence comes from Hibiscus mutabilis, assembly GCA_019671005.1. Taxonomy (NCBI): domain Eukaryota; kingdom Viridiplantae; phylum Streptophyta; class Magnoliopsida; order Malvales; family Malvaceae; genus Hibiscus; species Hibiscus mutabilis. The sequence goes on from CM033737.1 coordinate 46,070,978, forward strand.
GTAGATGTACAAAATTCAACTTGAAAACATTTGAATTTTTGGATTATACTGAAAATTATTGAATTTAATTTAAATTTCATAAATTTGATCAAAAAATTTCAAATAAAGTTTAAATGATAAAATAATACTCAAATAATTAGAATATCGTTGTAACTTCAATTCTGTTTTTTGAAAACAAATTTCATGTTTTACATTTTAATCTCTTAACTTTGTATTTTATTCAAACTAATCATTTGACTACACCGCTTTGCAAATTCTTTCTTTTAATAAATTAATTGACTATTTTATACTTCAATCAATATTTTTCTCTCAAAACTCATTCTTTAAAAAATATTATACAATTTTAGATGATATTTGATTTATTAAACAACATTGCAAATTTTAGTCACATTTGTGAAAAAAATAAAGAAATATATATGTATATCGTAACTAGTTATAGAAAATCGTTGAAATTGGAACCAATCAGTACCATAACATTATAAATATTTATAATTAAATGTGAAAAAATACTTGAATAACTTAATTCAATTAGATTCAACTAAAATTCTATAAACACAATTCTACTAAAAAAATTCAAATAAAATTTAAGTAATAAAATAAGATATCAACTCGGCTAACTAAAAATTTTTTCTACTCTAGTTAACTTTGTACTTTCACACCTAAAAAAGACCATGAAGAGAAAAATAAAAGAAGGGCAAAATCATAAAAGGAAAGTCAGCACATTTTTTTGTTTTATTAGAATATGACTCTGTTTGGCAATTAGTGAATAACTAGTAATTGATAGATAGTTGTATTAGCTGATAGCTGATTGATGATTGCATTAGTTAATAGCTGATATCTTTTTTGTGATAGTTGATTGTATGAAAGTTTCGATAGCTTATAATTGTTTGCATATTTAAACAAACAAATAACATATAAAGACATTGTTATATCCAACACTTGTTTGAATAGTTTATTGGTTATCAATATTTAACATCTATATTTAAAAAAAGATGACCATAATTTTTTAATCTTAGTATAAAAATGTAATATCTCTATATTTAAAAAAAATATAAACATAATTTTTTAACAAAAAAAATAAATTTTATTGAAAGATACAAAAGATACAAAAAAAAAATACGCACCTTAATCTACGGATAATCTTTCTTTTTCGTTTCCATATATATATATATATATATATATATATATTACTTTCAAGTTTCAATCAGACTTGATTAAACTTAAATAATAAGAATTTTTTTCGGTTGAAAACCCACTGATATTCAGCTCACTCCACCATTGCTATTATTCATTATTCACCCATCCAACCAAAACCATGCCCCTCCTTCATTTCTTCTCCTTCATATTTTTACTGTCTCTCTTCTCCAGTTCACGCCATTTCATTTGTATCACCAATTCAAAAAGACAATTCCACCCTCCTCTACTCCCTCACTCTCTTCCTCCAAACCCCACTCCAATCCACGCGTCTCCACCTCGACCTCGGCGCCTCCTTCACTTGGGTGGCCTGCGACGCCGGCTATAATTCCTCCACCTACCAACACATTCCCTGCTCTTGCTCTCTCTGCAATTCCCTCGGCCACAATCTCTCCTGCTCCAACTGTTTCAATACTCCATGCCCATCCTGCGCTAACGACACCTGCTCCCTTTTCCCCGAAAAGCAGCCATCTCGACCGCCTTAATCGACTCCCTCGAGTTGCCCACCTCGGACGGGTCGACTCAAGGCCTACCGATCCTCCTTCCGAGTTACATTTTCTCTTGCTCCCCCACTTCACTTCTTAAGGGCCTAGCTAACAACGTGACTGGGCTGGTGGCGTTCGGGAGGTCGAATTATTCGCTCCCGGCGCAGGTTAGCAGCACCTTCTCTGTGCCTCGTTGTTTTGCGCTGTGCCTTCCCGGGTCCACGTCGGATCCTGGCGTGTCTCTCATCGGATCCGTCGGGCCTTACTATTTCTCCCCTCAGAAAATCGACCTCTCCAAATCACTCGTTTACACTCCCCTCGTCTTGAACCCCGTCGGGAGCACCGTTGTAACCTACGCCGGAGAACCGTCCGATGAGTATTACATCAACGTAACTGCCATCAACGTCAATGGCAAACCCATTCATATCAATTCCTCGTTATTAACCGTCGATGAGAACGGATCCGGCGGGACAAAATTAAGCACGGCGGCGCCCTACACCGTTTTGGAAACTTCTATTTACAATGCCCTAACCGAGACGTTCGTGAACGAATCGTCAGCGTTGAACCTCACGGTGACCAATGCGGTGAAACCGTTCAGCATGTGTTATCCCGCGGCTGATATCATCCTAACGCGCGTGGGACCGGGCGTCCCGACCGTCGATTTCGTGATGCAAAGCGACGATGTGTTTTGGAGGGTGTTTGGGTCGAATTCAATGGTGAAGATCGCCGGAGATGGTGGTGATATTTGGTGCTTAGGATTCGTGGATGGTGGGGTCAACCCGAGAACACCGGTGGTGTTTGGCTGATATTTTGCTACAGTTCGATCCCGACAACAACAGATTCGGCTTCACTTCCTCTGTTCTGCTAAAGGGTACCACGTGCTCTAATTTCAACTTCGCTTCAAAAGGATAATTTGCATCCCCCCCCCCCCCAACAATAATTATGTTTAGTTTTTTTTTAATCGAGAAATTGCAAAACCAAAAAAAAAAACAGTGAATTATGTTACATTATTTTTTGTTTTCATTAAAGTAACGAAATGCATGAGTTTTATTGTAGAAAAGTTATAAATAGAGAATATAAATCAATCATTTTAATTGTAATAGTAAATCAAATTATCAATTAGATTTACTAATAACATTATTATTTTATTTAAATAGGTTATAATTATATTCTCAAAATAATATTATGATTCGAACCACAAAAGAGGTAAAGCAGATGTGCATCCATAACCACTAGATCAATTAATGGATCTCAATAGCGGCATCAAATTAAAAGCAATGTATAGTGGGAAAGTTAAACCAGAAGAGTGCCTTCCATGGCAATGACAGCTTTTCCTCGCAGTATCACTCGCTGATTCTTCTCATCTAAATGAACGCTCAACCTTCCACCTCTAGCTGATGCCTATATGCACACAATCAATTCAATATAAGATAACCAACAATGTCTACTTTGATTTCAATTGTTCAGGGTTTATGTAATACTTGATACGCCATGAAATCACATTTTCCTAGCTTTTTGCTCCAAAAGGGTGCCAAGGCGCAATACGCACTCCCAGTCACAGGATCCTGATATACATATTCATGACAATGAGATCCAAACATATATACATACGCGTATGAAAGGAGATGAAAGCACCTCGTCTATGCCATTTCTTGGGAAGAAACATCTGCTAACAAAATCAAACCCGGACTCCATAGGAGCACCCCCTGAAGCAACTATGCCTCCTGCACCATATTTACGTATCTCATTAACCTCTGGCTTCAATTCTATGACGGATTTTGCAGACGGGAGCATCACCTGCAAATGCGTTACATGAAACGACAAATCCGATAAGTTGGTTGTATAATATCCACAGGAAGAAGAATCCTAAGAGGAAGAAAAGGTAAAGACAAGTCCAGAGATATTACAAGAAAGTAATCATCTGGTGTTGTCTTCTTAATGTCAATGATATCGGCGCCATTCAATGCTTTGGAGATTGCCGGAATCGAAACAGAAGCCTCTGTAGAATCGAGTTCGGCGCAGGGAAGTATAGGAAAATCCAGCTCCACTGAAAAGCCATTTTGTGGCTCTTCGATACGAGAGGAGGCGTCGGTTGGTGCCTTGAATTCGGGAGACTTTTTGGCAGTAAGAATTCCGGAGAGTGTTTCGAATTCAATTATGCCTGAATTTACCAGCCCGGTTGTGAAGAGAGTGTGAGCAGATGCTAATGTTGCATGTCCACATAGCATAACCTGTTAAAACTATGGGTTAGTAAAATTTAACTCGAAAAAAAAGAGAGAAATTTTTAACTCGATGCGAAAAACTCTTTCCGTCTTGACACACTAGATTAAAAGAAATTTAAATAAAATTGAGTCGAAATATTTTGACTCAGACTCGATTAAGGGCTCACCTCTGGTCAAAACCTCGAGTCTTAATGTTTAACAAAACAAAACTTCAATTAGAAATGAAGAAAAAACTGACCTCAGTAACGGGAGTGAACCATCTAAGACGAAACCTGGGAGTTTGAGAGTCGGAGGCATGAGTCCGAGTCAAGTAAGCAGTCTCGGAAAGATTAAACTCAGCGGCCACAGCTTGTAACCACTCTTCATCTCTGTCTTCCTCCAACAAGCAAACTGCTGCTGGGTTTCCCTTGAAAGCTGACTCGGTAAACGCGTCAACCTGCTCAAGATTTCAAAACTTCCAAACTCTCTCCATCGGAAACGTAAGTACTTAACCACAAACAGAGAAAGATAGATAACTTTACCACATAGTATTTGACGGGGGTTTTGACCATTTTATTGAACTTTAGATGGAGAGTTGTTGTTTTCCCAGAAGATGAACCAAGGTTGAAGATGAAAGCAATCAAGTTGAAACACTTGCTTTTAAAAGGAAGATAAAAGTGGGTGACTTTACCGGAAAGCTTCGAGGAAAGAGGTTGGCAAAAGTTATTTGTCGTTTCGTTATTATTATAAGGATTCAAAGAATAATAGTAAGTTCGGATCACATTCGATCTAGTTAAAAAAAATTAATTAGTCGAATTAAAAGTTTTGTTTTATAACTTAAATTTTATAATATTACGATTATAATTAATTTTAATTTAAACGGATTTTATAACCATATATAATAAAATATATTTTTTTGACAATTTTTTCATATTTTTTAATATGTGAAATATATATATATACATCAAATAGAATTGGGAGATATGATTCAAACCTGAAAATTAATCTATCATTTATTAAAAATTTTGAGTTATTCAAGTTATTTAAATTTTTATTTTAAAACTCATATTTTATTTAAATTTTTTTGAGTTGAGTCGAGTTTTACACACCAACCATCAGACACAGACATGTTGTGATTTGTTAGTTTCAACTAGAATTTGGTGACATAAAATATTAGAGTTCAAATTTGATTCAAACTCTTAATTAGAATTCGAACTAAATGTAAACGTTTAAGTTGGCAAGACAATTCTAAGATGATTTGGGTTGATGAAGAAATTTCATCATAGTTTGGTGTACAAATCACAAGAGAAATGTGTACATGTCAATAGGGATTAGCAGTTAATCAAATCGAGTAAAAAGATTTTAGATTAATCGAGTTGAATTATTCGAGTATCTGTTTACAGTCCTACCATGAATCAAACACACATACACGAATCATATAGCACTTAAAGAGTAAAAGTGTATTAAACCTATGTCCTCATATGTGTCATACACTAGTGTTGGATATAAGTATTTCAAGTAAAATGAAGAGAAGAAATTACACAACACATCCCAAAACAGTAAAAAAACAAAAAAGATGTTATGACTTTCTCCCAACAAACACACTGAAATATGAAATCATAGCAGTGCATACAATGCAAAAAATTTAATATATTATTTTTTTCGAGTAACTCTCAAACTTTTCGAATCCGATATCGAGTAGTTTGTCTCGGCTCGTTAAGAACTAAGTAAAGTTCGAGCTAGAATCAAGTCTAGTCGAACTTTAACTGAGTTAGATTTCGAATAGCCCGCTATCTGTCTATCTCATGTACAGCCCTAATCCTAACGTTATGGTTGTTATTTGTAATTTAGCTATTTCCAAATATAACAATAGGTTTTATTCTCTTGAATGGCCTCCATTTCTCGCGTTTTTTTCTTTTTCCCCGGAAGATCGATGAAGTAACGGAAACGATAAAAGAATGTGGATCAAACAAGATTTTGACTCTCATTTTCATCGCTGGATGAGATTACAAAAGGTTTGTGAAGATCCACGGAAGAATTATCTGCCATAATAGGGAGCGTTGTTGGGGCTAATTTTTTTTTTTTGTTTAGCACTCTCAGCCAGTGCTATCTCCAAAGCACCCTGGGCAACTTTAGTTATGCAAAATATCAGAATCACTATGGAAAAGGAAGCAAAATTACTTCAAAAAGCAACCATAATAAATTAACCTTACTGTTGCTGTTGAAAATGGCTTAAAATTCCTTTATCAAAGATGACAGTCACCAAAGTCTAAAGTGGCTGCACTGAATGTTGAAAATGGTGAAAACAAGTTGGGTAAGTAGGAAATAATTCATGGGAGAATTATTTTCTTGGTCACTAAAGATTAGGCTATTTGTAAGTTAGTCCTTGGAACTCAACTATAAATAGGCCTAACCATTTCTATTTTCAAGTATACCAAGTCAAGTATTGAGAGTTCTATTTGGCTTTTAAATTCTTTTTTATTCTCTTGTATTAGAGTGGTGCAAGGTGTTGTTAAATGTTTTCTCGAGTGTACATGGGGTATCGGGATTGTGAGAATAGTTTGTGTGTTGTAACAGTTTGGCTTCTCTGGTTGTCTTTGACAACGGTCGTGATTTTTTCTCCAGTTGGGAGTTTCTACGTAAAATCTTGTGTTCTTTTATTGTATTGTTTTCAAGTTTATTTCTCTATTTTAGCCGACTAATCTCAAGGGGGAATTGTTCCGCACTTTGATTCCCAACAATTGGCGAAAGCGAGGTTGAATGAGTGTTAATTTTCTTATCCTTGTGGTTGCAGCATTGTCTGAACCTCCATTTCAAAAAATAAATTTTTTCACAGTTACTTTGAGTCCGTGGCTGCTTGGAGATTGTTTTTGGCTTCTTCTCGATTGGCGGTTACTGTGGTAGTGTGGAAGTGCATGTCTAGGAAAGTTCTGGCTAAGGAAAGACTTGGTATTTGAGCGATCCTTGTGATCCACCTCTCTTTCCTAGGAACTATTTGGTGCATTGTTCACGGACTACATTCAGTTCTGATTTCATCTGCCATAAAGTTTGACATAGAGAAATTTGATGAAATTATCGACTTTTGTTTATGGCAAATAAACATGAAAGACATGTTAATACAATGGGGACGCACAAAGCACTAAAAGGAAAGCCTACCAGCAATAATTCTGGAAAAATTGGCTCTAGTATGATTGATGAAGATTGGAAAAATCTTGATTTGAGAGTAGCAAGTTCAATTTGCTTGGCTTTGGCAAAGAATGTTTTCCTAATGTGAAAGGAATCTCCGGTGCAAAAGAGATTTGGGAGAAACTTGAAGCATTGTACCAAGGAAAAGGCATTTCAAGCAGATTGCACCTTAAGGAGCAGTTTCATACTTTGTGTATGGATAAAGGTTCTAGGATCTCAAATCATCTTAGTGCACTCAATCATATAGTCACTGAATTAGAGACTATTAAAGTTAAGATCGATGATGAAGATAAAGTTGTATGGCTTATATTGTCTCTTCCGACTTCTTATGAGCACATGAAACCTATTTTGATGTATGGGAATGAAACTTTAGATTTTTCAGAGATTGCTAATAAGCTCATTTTTTAGGAGAGAAGGTTGAAGAACGGAGGTCGTGATTCTACAGTTCGTGATTCAACAGATTCGGAATTAGTAGTGAACGAGAATAAGAAAAAATGTGGTTTGCTGGAGGTGTAGAAAGACTGGGCATGTAAGAAAAAATTGTCTATGAGGAGCAAGTTCGGTAAAAGGCTCCGAATCAGAAACTAGAATTGCCTCGCTTGTCACGGGATATGACTTTGATCTAAGAAGTTGATAAGTACGTTCTCATGGTATCTCCTCTTTAGATGTGTTATTGCTAGCGGATCTAATGTTATACACGGGCATTGGTTGGCATTGATGCAAGATGTGTGGTGTCGATGGCTGATAAACTTCCAGAGAGAGCCAACATAAAAGTTGCACTATAAGTTTCAACATTTTCGATGTGTCGAGGTTTGTTTTTATAAATGTGTACTTTTATGGTAGAGTACGACAATTTTTATTTTGAGATTGTGAAAGCGGTGGAATTTCAAGTTACGGTGGAGCTTTATTGAAAAATGGCTTGAAATTCCATTTTCAAAGATGGCAGCCACCAAAGTCTAAAGTGTCTGCACCGAATTGTGAAAATGGTAAAACAAGTTGGGTAAGTAGAAAATAATTCATGGGAGAATTATTTTCTTGATTACTAAATATTAGGCTATTTGTTGTCCTTGGAACTCAACTATAAATAGACCTAACCATTTCCACTTTCAAGTGTACCAAGTCAAGTATTGAAAGTTCTATTTGCCTTTTAAATTTCTTTCTATTCTCTTGTATTAGAGTGGTGCAAGATGTAGTAAATATTTTCTCGAGTGTACTTGAGGTATCGGGATTATGAGAATAGTCTGTGTATTTTAACAATTTTTACATAGTGGTTTCTCGGGTTGTCTTTGAGAATGGTTGTGGTTTTTTCTCCAGTTGGGAGTTTTCATGTAAAATCTTGTGTTTTTTTATTGTATTGTTTTTAAGTTTATTTATCTATTTTAGCCGGTTAATCTCAAGGGGAATTGTTCCGTACTTTGATTCCCAATAGTTGCTTCATCTTGAACTTCTAACTCAGATCGGAGCTTACCGAGTGTAATAAAGCCAAGTGCCATACTAACCTGTATCGACAGGCAAAGGTGAATTCTATAATATTTGTGAAGTTGTAACTAACTACAAGTGAACACTTACCTCATGACTTGTGGAAACTTCATCCTATCCATGTGTTACATCCAAAAGGTCTTTTAGAGTTGTTCTAACATATACCATCCCGAATGTGGTTGGCAGTAATAAGAAACAACACGAAGGTTAACAACGTAAACAATGCTCGATTGAAAAAGAACGGAAAAAATCTCAGAGTAACGATAATAACAGTAATAGCATTGTATTTCGTGAGCATTTTCCAATCAATAAAAATAGAAGATGTAAGACTGAATACTATCATTCCCAACCAGGATGCCAAAACATACTCTGCCAAACGAACCGGTGTCACCAAAATGAGGTTATTCAACATATTGAATGAAAATAAAGGAACAGGTCGAAGTAGCAAAACTATCTGTGCATTAAGCAGCTGGAAACAAAAAACATTGAACAATTTTACCAAATATAATGAAAAGACAACATATTAACCAGATACATGCAAAATAAACTAAGAAAAAGACCAAAAACACATGTCTTGAACCCAGATCTCTCACTGGCAATAGCAACAGCTTGGAACTAAGAGTAATTCCTTAGCTTGGAGATCACATATGATCTTCTAATCTGTCACACAAAGAAAATGGAGAGCATTTAAGCTTATCATTGCACATGATATATATATAGTTAGGATCCATTTATACTCAATGTAAAACTATGAGTTTCATTAGATGGCTGAAGTAATAATCTTCACATATCCTACTATTAATCTCAATCATTCATTTTGCCCATCCAACCATACAAAAAACGTGTAAAACTCATAGTTTTACTTTATGTGTAAGTGGATCTAAACCCTATCTATCTATCTATCTATCTATCCACAAACAAACATATATATAGCTATTCATACACATAATATATCAACTATAAGACTCAACTATTCTGCCAAAAATGAAAGCAATTGTAGCGCCTAACGTAGCACCAATTGAATCAGCAATGAACCCCACATGCATCCTAAACAGATTACCTCTCCCAAGCTATAAAATTACCTCCTCAGAAGACGATTGAACATGGTTTCAAAAATCAATAACATGATTATTATATTCTAAAGGTAATGCGAACCCACGGTAAGAACTGCAGCAGCACATCAAGGACTGTAAGAGGAATGTAGGCAAAGACCCTGCAAATGCCAAGAAATATAAGGTTGAATAAACTGCATTGAAGTAAATAACCTTAGTTCATTGTAATTCTTGTAGTACCAGTGTTATCATTTTATCCATCATGCCATAATTTTAAATGGAAAATTTTAATTTCTGGTAAAATTTCTTGATGTTAAATGTTCTAAAGTGTTCATACTACAATATTGAACATGAATAAACAAGTAAAAATGAAGGCAAATCATGAATAACAAATGAGTAATGGTTAACTTACAGTATTACTGGACCCCATGGCCAAAGATTCTCCTTTACCCAGGTTAAGAAATCCTTCAACATCTGCAGTATGGCATCAATCAAATTTAATTCATGCAAATATATCATTGCTTTAAAAGTTAAAAAAGTAATTAATTATTGGCACACAAGACATGCCTTGACATAGACTTCGACATTATCTCCCATGTGTGGCAATAGAATCGCTCCGTTAGCAATGATAATGTGCGGTGCATTCCCGAATATCTCGCTCAATTCGAATCATGACACTTCTTCATGAGTTGCTTGCGTAGGTTGTTAAATTATGGGTCATAGAGACGATGTCCTTGTGTTGTAGCAAGTCTTCCCCAATATAAAATTGTCGAGATTTACCCTCTTTGGCATACTCAATCAATGTCTTGGCATTAGGGTCGTGTGACATCCCTTCTTTGATGCTCTCTAGCAACTCCCCCTCGGGTTGGTTGATGACGGTAAATGTAGACTTTTGGCTTAATGCATCAGCCATGGTGTTGGCTTTTCCTAGTTTGTACTCTATAGAAAAGTCAAAATCGGCTAAAAACTCTTACCATCTAGCCTGCTTAGGATACAATTTCTTTTGGGTTAAGAAATAACTAATAGAACTATTATCGATAAAGACAACAAACCTCAAACCTAATACATAATGTCTCTACGTGCACAAACAATGAATTACGGTGGTCATCTTCTTCTCTTGGGCGATGTAACACATCTCGTTCTTATTTAGCTTTCTACTCTCGAAAGTAACTGGATGCCCCTCTTGTATAAGCACTCATCTGATTGCAAAATCTGATGCATCAGTGTGAATCTCGAATGCCTTAGTGTGGTCTGGCAGTGTCAACACCGGTTTGCTTACCATAACTTATTTCAGCCCCTCAAAGGCCCTTTGATAGTTTAGACTCCACTCTCACTCCTTGTTCTTCTTTAGTAACTCGGTCAAGGGCGTGGCGATATTAGAGTAGACTTTGACAAACCTTCGGTAATAGTTGACCAACCCAAGGAAATAACGCAGCTCAGTGACCTTGGTTGGTGGCTCCCAATCGTCAATGCCCAGATCTTACTCTTGTCTATCCAGATCTTACCCCCTTCGATGATGTGGCCCAAGAATAAGACTTCTTATTGGGTAAAGGCACACTTCTCCTTCTTGATGTACAATTCGTTATCTCGGAGAACCTATAAAACCTTTTTCAAATGCCTTATATTCTCTTCAAACGTTGCACCATAAATTACTATGTAATCAAGATATACAACCACAAAACGATCGAGAAAAGCGTGTAATACCTTGTTTACTAGAGAGCAAAATGTGGCAGGAGCGTTGGTGAGGTCTAAAGGCATGATGAGAAACTCATATGACTCATACCTTGTTACGCATGCTATTTTGGGCCCATCTTCTTCGGTAATCCATACTTGATAATATCCCGAGTGGAGATCTAGCTTAGTAAACTACCTTGTACTATAAAACTGGTTGAACAAGTTCGTTATTAGTTGAATATGGTACTTGTTCTTCACGGTGAGATTTTTTAAGTCTCGGTAGTCAATACACATTCACAATCTACCATCGTACTTATTTTAAAACAGTACTGGTACACCATAAGGTACCTTGGATGGCCTGATATAGCCCACATCCAAGAGCTCCTTCAACTACCTTCGAAGCTCCTCTAACTCTGGTGATGCCATCTGATATTGAGCTTTGGTTGGCTGCTCGACATTCAGATATAACTCGATCTTGTGGTCTACCTCTCACTTTAGTGGCAACACCTTCTGCAACTCAGAAGGCATTGTATCCTCAAACTCTTCAAGGACTCGTCCTATGGCATCAGGGATTTTCATGGTCTCTATGGTTTCCTCATCTTTGAGCACAACAAGGTGGGATACTTTCTCTTTGCGCATGCCTTTGTTGAATTGGATTGCGAATAACACATTGGCTCGAACACCTGCCTCTCGATTCACCTGCACAATACATTGATGTTGTTAGTCGAGGATATACAAGCAATCGACAAATGGTAGAAAAAAGTGTATTAATCCATTACAAAAAATGATAAACTAATTACTAAATCGAAATCGTCTAGAGGAATTACCTTAATGGACTTTTTACCTGTCCAACCTTCAAGTTGAAGCTTTACATTTCTTGCCACTCCAGCTATGGGTTATTCCTTAGAGTTGACTGTCTTAATCCATCCACTTGCCTTCTCCATATGAAGGCCAAGCTTCTTGGTAGCTCCCTCAGACATAAACAACTCGGATACCTCGGTGTCCACTAGTATGCTTAATTACTTGTCAGCAATCGCGACTTCAACGTACATAAGTTCCTTCTTCTTGCGGGTAGACATGGTTTTAAGGGAACTTACGATCGAACAGAGCTGGACAATTACCTTATTTGTCTCATCATCTCTTTTTATTAGCCTTCTTCGGGCAGTCTTTGATGTAGTAAGGTCTATCGTAATGGAAACACTTTACTGAACCTTGGTCCTTTTTTTTCTATGACCTGACAAACTGGCTGAACTTGTTGTTCAATGGCTTTTCGTTGCCATTCGAAGGCTTTTTGTTCCCACCTTTGGCTTGTCTATCCTTGTCTCCTCAAATATTTCCTTTATGTTTTGGCTTTGGTTTAGATGACTCATTCTTCTTCTCAAACTTGGCTATAACTTCAGCCTCATCCAAAGCCTTGGAGAGTTCTTGGACTCACATCCTCTCCAACTCCAAATTGGCCCACCGTTGAAGTCTGTCTATGGAGATGGAAAAACCCTCGGCTTTACTCAAATATGAGATTTAGAGTTTGATCTCGGTGAATTACCTCACGTACTCTTGGATTGAGCTATCATGCTTAACTTATCATAGCTTTGTGTGTAATTCATGTTGAACATTCTTAGGGTAGAATTTCTCCTTGATCTCGGCCTAAAATTATCCCCATGTCACAATAGAAACCTTCTTGCTTGCCTCCTTCGAGCACCTACATTGCCACCATAAAAGAACAATGTCAGTAAAATAAGCGGAAACAATATTTACCTTTGTAGATTCATCCACGATATTCATCCAGAGAAAATATTGCTCCATGCTCTAAATGAAGTTCTCCACATCTTGAGCAACTCTCGTCCCCTTAAACTAATTTGGTTTTGGGACATTCGCTAGCACCTTCGTTGGGCTAGCCATCATGTCACCCATCACGATAGTTTTGTAAATGAAAAGCTCAAACTTGAGCACGTACACAATCTTCTTGAGTTTGATTAACTCTGCTTTGAGCGATCCATTTTGCAGTTCCAAGCTCTCGATTGACTTATCGATGAGGCTTTGAAACTCCTCTTTAAGACGGTCCCCCTTGTTGTCCAACTTATCTAGTCGGTCATCCACCACATCGAGCCTTTCCATCGACTCTTTCGTGGTATTCTCCAATCGGGTGACTTTATCTTGCAAAGAAGATATGGCATCCCAACCATCTTGGCCTTGTCTAAACGAGTTTCAACAGCCTTTGTTGTAGCAGCATTACTTGGGTTCATCATTCTAACCGTTTCTTGCTGAAAAACATGGCCTTGATACCACTTGTCATGAGGCTAGGCTTCAACTAGCGATAACATGTGGCCCTAGTCGTGAAACACTCGATGAGCGACTAGGTCAGTCTGAAAAACCAAGTAAAAGACTTGGTGAATAACATAAGTAAAAGGACAAGAGAATGAGTGAATGTTATTTCTATTACTCAAGAGAAAATTGGATGAATGACAAGGTTGGGGTAAGCCTCTATTTATAGGCGAACACCCATTGATCCGACGGTTACAATTGAATTGAATCAATAGTCAAGATTAGCCTATTCTGACTATCTAAGGAAAGAAAAATCATATTCTAATCACATTCCTTAATAGTTAAGTTCATAAGCGATTTACATGGATGGTTTCCTTGTGTGGTGGGAGGAGAATCTCCATGAATCGGGGAGATATGTTGGCTTGGTTCTTTTTCATGAATAGCTCGGTCAACTAGATGAGCAATCTCCGAGGTGTGGGCAGACTTGGGCGGATTAGACTCGGACATGCCTAAGAGTTTGGACAAAATCTCTTGGGTTGTTCTAAGCGTGATGGACTCGGCCTTCTGGTGCGGATGAAAAATGCTGGCTATGCTTGAATGGTGCTTGACTCGGCCCCATGGTGCTGGGTAGCATGTGGTGTGCGTGCTTGGGCCCCTGGTGTACGTGCAGCTCGACCATGGGCTGTTGGGCTATGACAATATGTTTAGGCACACAAAAAACTTTTTTTTTCAAAATTTTATCAATAACCAACTCATTTATTTTTAGAAAGTCTTTATTTCTTAAGGGCTGACATGATAGAATCATCCATTTTCAATTCTTCCACTTTGATACTATTTGTGACGAGGTCATTATCTTCTTTTCAAAAGCATATCTGATAAGATGTGCAACGACACCGTTTTTATATCTTAAGACTCTTTTTCTTTTTTGATGTATGATTAATGTCATCACCTCTCCCAAAACGTGACAAAATACTATTGATTTAAATTATTTTAGTGTTATCGATTCACTTCTGATTTCCCACTTTGAGAATACTCTCAAGTTGATGAGAGTTCATTGCTAATCAGAATTAGTATCTGCATACTAATTAGAGTATTCTAATCTAAATGTTATACTACTAAATTTACAATGTTTAAGACAAAATCGAATGTCTATGCATATTTAAATTCTCGTATACTCTTATAAATAAATAACATTTAAAATAATAAAAGTATTTGGATGATTATATTTGTTATATATTACAATATAAAAAATATATATATTATATGAGTCGTTAGACGAAAACACCCTCAAAAGAAAATGTCTTTAATATAATCTAATCACAACGACTCAAACGGTCAAGATTCCTTTTATATGAGTCGTTAGACGAAAACACCCTCAAACGAAACCCTTAATCACAGTGGCATCCACTTAGCTGCGTAGTTCGTTCTCCTTCGCCTTTCCAGCTTCCCTCCATTATATATTATTATTATTATTCTAAATTACGAACTCCAAAGATTAAAATTAGAAACAAGAAATTAAAATTTAGAAAAATAGATACACACGCGCGCATCAACCTAAAAAAACTGTGGTTGCCAGTTCATCCTCAAAGAACCAGAGTCCTCCGATGCAAACGTATGAAGGTAGTTTTTTTTTAATGATTTAGTTGTGGACTTGGTTTATTCTACACCATGTTCAGGCTGCTTAAGTTCTTGGTTTTTCTAAAATCATGAAACTTTGTGAACGATTTAGTTATGTATCTTTGTCTGGTCTATATTTTGGTTTAGAGGAAAACTGCTACTTCATATATTCATGTCTATTAGTTTTATATTGGCTTTAATATCATAAATGGATTTTGAAAATGCTGCTGCAGATGAGGACGAAAGCAATCAGTTAACGCGGAGAAAGGTAATGGTTGGAAAAAGAGCATGCTCTTCTACAGAACCATTGCCGGAAACAAGTGAAGTCAGAGAAACTTATCTTACCAATGCTGCCAGCAATATGGATTCTCTTGGAGCACCAAATGCAGCAGCTAGTTCAAAATTCCATGAGAACAATAATAATGTGTCTGTTGATGTTGAAACTGAAGAATTGATTTTGTTGGGGAATACTGAAATTCAGAAAGATAAATCTAGTTTAAGTTTGAATGCATCAAAGGTTGATAATTCTCTGCTATATGCAGATCCTGAAACCAAGGAGTCGGGTTCATCAAGTCAAGACCGAACCCCAGCCATTGAAGATAAGTTTCTCAGGACTCCCCAGGTTTCACAGTTCACCTCGGTTGATGATTCAACATTGCTTTTGGAATTTGGAGAATACTGGTAGTAGTGGCAGCTCCAATGATAAGTTAAATTTTGATGGGCCCGCAAATTTGAATGGAGATTTGTGCAGAAACAGTTCATTAAATGGAACCATGGTAGGTGAAGAAAATTCTGCTGGTCCGGTGGGTCCATCATATTCTTCAGAACAATTGCCAGAAGGCCTGAGGACTGATCAGCATTTTGAAAGTGGTTCTATGATTCACTCTATTCATTCTGAGAAACAAGAAAAGGTTCTGCAGCCCTTAAATCCCAGCAGGACTGCTTTGGTGAAATGAGTGATATTGAGGATGATACCTTCAATCCTGCTGTTAGTAGATCTAGTCAAACATGTAGAATTGATATACTTGAAGAGATCATTGAAGATGCTAAAAGTAACAAGGTACTTTTTTGCTCTAAGCTTTTTACTTTTTTCAATTTTGGAGGCTGTTTGGGCATGAGAATGAATCCTATGCAATGTTAGCAATTCTACTGCTTAGTCTGTTATCATTCAAATTTTCCATTATAAATGAACTTAGTTTGAGGTTCTGATGCTTTTGCTTATATAAGAAGCACTTTAATGAAAGAAGCTATCAGTCAAATAGTTAAGTATTTCTTTTCTTCCTATTTTGGTGGATGAACTCTTATCAGATTTTGGTGTAGAAAATTTTGTTTCAAACCATGGAGTCCATTATGAACTTGATGAAAGAAGTTGAACTTCAAGAGGCAGCTGCAGAACAAGCAAAAGAGGAAGCTGCAAGTGGGGGCATGGAAATTCTCCTCAAGGTGGAGGAACTTAAACAGATGCTGCCATATGCAAAGGAAGCAAATGACATGGTTGTGCACTTGTTAATGACTGGATCTTTTAGTTAATATTTATAGAATGCAGTTTAATGATTCTTTAAAGAGTATGCAAGCTCAGCCATTTGCTTATGTTTTGCAGTATATGGGGAGAAGGCAATCCTAGTCACTGAAGCAAAGGAGCTTGAAAATCGCTTACTAAGCTTGTCAGATGAAAGAGATAAATCTCTTTCCATTCTTGATGAGGTAATCTTGGAACAAATTAGATCTGTCATTTAGTAGATATTTAGTATAAAATCTTCTGTTCATATTATATGTTATATGCTATGATATGGATCATTTGTCTATCCAGTTATTTGTGTATCATCAATTGTCTTGATCTTGATTGTTCGATATTTTTGTCCATGTGGTGGGAATATGGAGAAGTTGAAACTTTTACAGAACAAACTCTTATCCAGAGTATTTGAGTGTCTTAATCCTGAGATAGTAAGCCATTGCTTGAAAGTTTAAACATAATCATGGCTCAATAAGTTGGTTAGAGGCTTGTGCTAGATCACCCTTGGGATTTTATGGTTTATTTAACAAGAACATGACATTGATATGAAAAGCTTTGAGTTTGTTGTAAGCTCATTTAATACCTGTATACTTTTTTTTTGAAGGAGAAATACCTGTATACGTTTATCAACAGATGCGCCGAACCCTCGAAGCTCGACAACATGCTGCCCAGGAGTTGATGAGAGCAGCAGAGCAGGAAAAACTGGAAAAAGAAGAATCTGCTAGTAATGCTCTTGCTGAACAAGAAGCCATTATGGTGGGGGTGGTTGAAGAGTCCAAGATTCTAAGGGGGGAGGCGGAAGAAAATTCCAAGGTAGCATTCATTTCTGTCCACTCTACTAATTCTTGTGAGTCTTGAGACCAAGCTTAAAATGGATTACATATTTTTGACTATGTTCTTATGGACCACGGTCGAGTTGTTGACACATTACAGTAAGTTTTATTGCATGATTATACATATATATATATATATATGTATGTATATATATGATGGTTATGCCTCTGGTATTGAGTATGAATTAGCACAACAATGGATCATACACATATCGGATTTGTTGTTTGTGAGAGGAATGGAATAACAAGCGAAGAATGGCTAACATTTCCATTTTATCCTTTTTGCAGGGGAGAAATATCTGTTATTTGTGAGGATAAAAGAATGCTTAAACAGAAGTTTGATGAGCGTATTCCATTAAGCAAATCAATATCCTCAAGCCAAACTAGCCGCATCCTGGCCTCCTCAGGTTCATCCCTGAAAAGTGCAACATCAGACCTTGGTTCCAGGCGGTGGGCAACAGCTAAAACCCCAGAGAAAAGAAGCCCGACACCATCTGTTGATGAGCAATCACCCAAAAGCAGATCATCAGATGAAAGAAACAAAGCCGATGGCAAAGAACTGTCGGATGATGGGTGGGAAATTTTCGACAGAGATGCTGAATTCTGAGTTTTACAGTGGAGCCATATGAACCAACGATGCATCGTAAGAAGCCCCCCGGTTATAAATAACATTTTCAAAGCTGCATTTTTATTCTATTAACAATGTGCCTAGTACCTTGATACAGTTTCTAGTTCTTTAGCATATAGCCATTTTCTGGGAACATATACCATTTATCTGTTAGTTGAAAATACAATCGCACAAGTTTTGTCCCGCATTAAATATATAAATATTGAATGTGAGCACTTTATTTTTCGTCTGTATCTTTACTATAAGATCACTTCATTTGAATGTTGAAACCTGTCTCTTTATCTTCGGGACTGTTCTTATATTCGATGCGTAACGCAACCGTTGAATTCTTAATCTGGACTGTAAAATGAACTTAAGTGACAGCGATAAAGTTCGAGGAAATTAACGGCTCAAATGCAGCAAAGAGCAGTCTGAATAGTCAAGTACATGAGTTTTTTTCCAGCATAGATAGAAAGAAAAACAATTGTCAATAAACTAAAATAGAAGCATAAATTTTTAACGGAATGAACCAACACTTGCATCTATATATTATTATTATTATCATCATTAATACTTTCTAGTTTTCATTTCCCCTTACTCTTTTTATAACTTTCACATATCAACTCCCAACGCTTTCTTGATGTCAGCCTGTGGCAAGCAAAGCAGCAAAAAAATAATGAAATCAGTAGTTAAAATAGGTTAAGGTAATTGATTATCGGTTATGAATCGATCGATTGAACCTACTTTTAAAATATAATATTTTTATTTTTTAAAATACACTAAAATAAACGCCAGAAAGAATGAATAAGTAATTGTTTAACTGAATTAACCGATCGAATAGGATCAATGTGTAATGCAGAAATAAACTGGGACATGGAGCAAGATGGGTACCTCAAAGGCCAA
Source organism: Hibiscus mutabilis (assembly GCA_019671005.1). Lineage (NCBI taxonomy): Eukaryota > Viridiplantae > Streptophyta > Magnoliopsida > Malvales > Malvaceae > Hibiscus > Hibiscus mutabilis. Next base: position 46,089,984 of record CM033737.1, read on the forward strand.
TGGGGCAGTGCTGGGGCCATAGCGAGCGAGGACATTGCCATCCTTATCAACTAAGAACTTGGTGAAGTTCCACTTTATCCTTGATCCCACGAACCCAGATGTGTTTGATTTTAAGAAGTTGTAGACAGGCTCTGTCTTTGGACCATTCACCTGAACCTATACATTTACAAGGATTAAGCAGCAATGCTAGAAATGCAACTCCTCAACATGTCAATGGATGTTACCACTAAGCAATTTAAGAAACAATGTCACCACCAAATTAACATAAAACTAACATGCACGAATTCAAACACAAAACAAACACACGTGCTGGAGCGAAAACCAAAGTTCAATGCTAGAATTGAAGCAATTTAAAGTTCCTCAGCATAAACAGCACACTACTTAAAGTTTAATGGAATGTGGTGTAGTTTACCCTTATATATATATATACACATGCAAATGACTAATATAAGCAACTTCTCATACTGAAAACCAATCACAGTGAAAGCAAGTTCCATAATCCATTGCTAAATATATTTTCATTACCTTTTGGAAAATGGGGTATTCAGCCTTGTATCTTGTACAAGCAAACTCTTGTGCCTCTTGACTGCTTCCAGGTTCCTGATTCAGAAACTGATTGCATGGGAATGCCAAGATCTCCAGTCCTTCAGCCATGAAAAAAAAAAGCATTTTTTTCACAAAGGAATGAAAATGTAGGGTTCTGCTGGATCATTGGCAAGTATAGATTTCTTCACAAAGAAACAGTAAAGAAAAAGAAAATCACAAAAGGCTGACAATTTATAAATAATAAAATCAGGGGGGAAAAGAATGAAAAGGTTGAGGAAGAAAGGGAGAAAATAACCATTTAGAGGCGACATTAACCACAAGGAGAACTTTTCCTTTGTAAATGCTAAGGTCCACGTCCCGGTTTGTGTAATCCTAAAAAACAAACAAATTAGTCAAAGAAAAAACCCAACAACAAAATCATTCACTTAAATCTCAAGGGTAGAGAGCAAGAAAGAACCTTGACTGTGAATTCATGGATTGATTTCTGAGGAACTGACACAGAAGCCCCCATGTTTTCCAACTCTGGGTTTTTTGTGAACTGCTCTGTTTTGGCTGCAAAATTATATGGTGAATAGCTGGGTGGGTCTGCCGGACTAGGGCAAATAGCGGCCTAGCATCAGCATGTAAAGAAGATTATGCAATAATAACGACAGGAATTATTAATTAATTAATTAATTTACTTCCTGAATTGTTTATTCAGCTTTTCTTAACAAGAAAATTTTCTTTTTGACTTCTTATGCACGCAAAAGTCCGCCATAATTAATTAGCGGAATGTAATTTTAAACATAAATGGTGATTGAAATTTTTATGTTGTTCATTTAATGAGCTTACCCAATCACGCAGACTTCGTTTCTATATTCAATCCTTTCCAGTCCCCAGAAATCATGGAGCTTTTAAAGTAGATATATTCGGATAAACTTGCTGGTTTGGGGATTAGTTTCTTCTTGTTTTCAGAATTTCATTTTGTGTCCTTTCCTATAGCGTTTAGTGGTATTCACTTTTAATAAATATCATTAACCCTTTATCAGAAACCTAATGTTTTTTTTTTGAAAGATAAAGTCATTCATTTATACCATAGGAACAAAACAAATAACAATCAAGAGACAGCTCAAAAAGTCGAGATAAAAAGTCAGTTATAGAACACAGAGACGTAGTCGGAATTTGAGAGTATAAAAAGACAAAACACAAATTTTTAAAGGGGATTTAGAATTATTTCTAACTTTTTAAAAAAAAAACATAAAATCAGAGGTAAAAAAAATTTCCCCTTTCGAGGGGACAATAGCCCTTTCTATTCATGTTGTAGATCCGTCACTGACAGGACCGGCTTAGCCTTAACAAAAACAAAGCAAAAAAAGTCAAAAGAGGCCAAAACATAAGAACAAACCCTGTTTCATGAACAAACAACATAAGAAACCAAAGCCAAGCTTGGCAGGAGAAAAAAAGCCAACAGATCTATAAACAGATTGAATTCACAATCGTTTACCCAGCAAAACAGTGAACTTGTCACCTTCTGGATCAACAAAAGAATTCTACGAGAGCTCTAGGGACAGAGGCAGGTCTCCCCGCGATACAACGAGGGTTTTGTCATTAGAGGGCTAACTGAGAAGCTAAGAAAATCCATAGCATGGAGATATTTATTTTGATATACTAAAATGAAAAATATTTTTGGACTTAAATAATTTACAAAAATAATTCAAAGTTCAACAAACTTGAAAAATATATTTCAAAGTTTTAAAACCTCAAAAATATGACTTATTAATTGTTTTATATTTATAAAAATATTTTTGAGTTGAATAAAATATTTTTAAAGTGATTAAAAATGGTTTTAAAGCTTTTAAAAACATGAAAACACTATTCAGTCACTATTTGACACTGTTCATACACGGGGTACTATTCATGAATAGTGATGGTTTCGAAACCACTCTTTCTGGTATCGAAATCGGGCTGCCAGAAACTCGATTTTGAGCTTGTAATGGCTATATTTTGATAAGGTATCGAAACTTTTATATAGGTTTCGAAACCATTGAGTGCATGGGCTTAAATATGCTCAAAAATTCATTTCCCAACGGCTTCAAAACATCCTCAACGGTCATAAACGGCTATGAACTCATTCCACACTATAAAATAAAGGCTGAAACACTTGAAGAAGTAGAGAGACAATATCCAAGCTTCATGATCAAGAGAAATAGCTTTTAAGTCTCTATTTCTTTATTTTCCTTGTATATATTGTATATAGAGTGTTCTTCATTGTTTTTATTATTTACACTCTTGTGAGCTTCATTCTTTGTAAACACCCACCTTGTAAGGCATTTTGTTTACCAAAATCAAACCTTGTAAAAAGGAGAGGTTCTAGTTTAGCCTTAAAAAAACTAGAGTGGTTCTATCTTAGCCATTGTAAAAAATAGGGGTTGTAAGGTTACGCTTTGTCCTAAAAGCAAGAATTCAAAGGAGTGAATTGGGAAATCCTTAGTGGTGTACTAAGCTAGTAGATGTAGATTTGGTTTAGAAGTCGAACCACTCTAAAATTCTTGTGCAAATTGTCTACATTTTCATCGGTTTTAGCCAATTCATCAAAGAGCGAAAATTAACCCTCGATTTTTGAAGATCGATTCGAGCGTGCAACAATCTTAAAAGCACCACGATCATTGCGGCAACGTGCTAACCTGGACCATAAAAATCCACTATTCTTACCGAAACCGGCAACTAGATCACTGTAGAGGAGTAAAAAGGGAGAACTAGAGGGTACACCAAGTCTAAGCTCGGTGGCTAAAATCACCAATAATTCTCAACAACAAGACAATAAAAAGAGAAATGAAGTTTGAATGGCGATAAAAAATTACAACGAAAGATCGGAGGGAAGGCCCAAACCAATTGTGAAAAATTGATGGGAAAGAAAAAGATAATTAGAAATCCGACCCTCAAAAATCTCTAAACTCGAAAGTGTTTCCTTACATTTTGAGCCGTCATGATTTTAAGAGAAAACCAGAGAGACGTTAGGAGACTCGAGTTCCAACGAACGACAAACGATACTCACAAACAAAGGCCACGGTCGAAGAAGGCAAATATAGACCACTCGAAACCTAGAGGAACAAGGGAGGAAAAAGGAAGGATGACAACCGGCCCCCGACAAAAACGAAGACATCAGAGAGGGGGATTTTGTGTAGCAGCACTAGGATTTTGTGCCGCGGCGACACTGTTGAGATGTCTAAGATGCCTGTCTAGTCAGACATATGTAGGGTTTACTTTTTAGGAACCTAATGTTTTTAAGGATAAATTATATCAAATATCATATAATTGTAGATTGTGTATGCTTCATATGAGTACTTTTTTTTATCCGATTATAACATTGAACTTTATTTTTGTTGCAATGTAAACATTGAGTTGTTAAAATTCAAAAGACATGACAATGTGACGAATCAACGGTATTTTAGTGTATACATTAATGCTTAAAACGACATCATTTTAGATATTATACTTTAAGAGTGTACCAATTTGCCACTAAAATTTAAACTTCAATTTTAGGTATCATATTGGGCAAAAATTGATTGTCAATAATTGATCATCGCCTATCATCATTCGCTATAAAATAAGTATCAAAACGTTCATATTTCACTCTCTCATTAGATGATCTGAAGATCAAAATATTACATAAGATTTTTAAGTGAATTTTATCAATACCAAAATTGACGTTAAATCTCTCAAGAGATAAATCATAATTTTTTAATGAAAATACTAACAAAAATGTTTGAACACTTGAGACCACTAACTCTACATTCTTTATTTACAAAAATAAATTGACAAGATAAAAAAATTATAAATATCTTTATAATTTTGAAGGCGATAACACTGTAAATATTAATAATAGAAATCAGATTGATAAAAATAAAAAATAAATTTATTATTCACCGTCATAAATAACATTTATTATTTTATTTAATATTAATAAATAAACTTATGCAATATCATCCCCAGCGAATCTTGATCCACACTGGGATTATTCAATTTCTGAAAAGTAAGACGTTCACGTTCTGGCTGTGGGGAACCTGGTCGAAGCTCACCATCATTTTCCGAGGCCAAAACGAACAAGTATAAACTAAATTAATAGTGATAAAATAATTCTTACTTCAAAATTGGTTCATCTAAAACAGAGACTGTCAATTTCAAAACTAATGAAAATACACCACCGTGTTAATGTATGTGTGACAATTTTCCGCATCTTTTCCACAATAAATAATGACTACTACTGTGGGAATCTCAATGCATTATGGAGTTCGTTCAGATCCATTTTTATTCTCTCTGCCGCTGTACAAACATTATCAAATACTGTTTACAGACCAAAATGGGGTTCTAAAGTCTAAACATAATAATAAAAACTCCAAGAACTAATGCTATAGTGCTCCTATAAAGGGCGTTTGTGAAATAAATTATGCAAAAATAATAGTAAAATTTTAGATACAATGACATGATAAAGCCTAGAATTTAGGTACACAGCCCTGACCTTTGTCCCATCTATCTATCTATCTAAGGTCGAGAGGATAGAATACATATACAAAAATCACCATGTCATTGCCGTTGCCAACATGCTGATCTTTGTCTCCCAACTCAGAACTCATTCATTGAGAGATCAAGCATTTGATGCAAAATTAAAACTAATCGCAATAACCTACCAATTATATTAAAAGCAGCTCCCTCTGTATATTTGGTGTCATCTTGGTCTCCAGCTTGGATCTGAAACACATAAAAAAGGGTACTCAGAACCTGACCTAAATCTAGGGTGTCTGTCTAGCAAGTACGCAAAATGACGTCTAAAAAGAGCTTTTTTAATTTTTTTTTTAAAAAGACTTGCACAGCACAATCTCACAGGGGAAATGCAAACCTCTTGATCCAACAGGAACTACACCTGGATGTGGCCTGACGGGAATGGAGTTTCTGTGATTCATTGGAGGGGGGTGGAAGCCCCATCCATGGTTTGGATACCTTGTTGGCTCACACTGGGGCCCACCATACAAACCGTAGCCATATGGTGCTTCGGGATTATCAGCATAATGCGTACCTAATATGAGCAAACATAAAAACGAGTACAATCAAATGTCGTTGGACAAAAAAAGGCATATAAACCTATGTTACTCGAACTCGGGTGCAAGTGTCGGACACGGGATTCTAAATTTTTCTATATATATGAACCCAGGAGGTAATATCCCCGTATCCAGTTATGGGCCACAGATAAACTTACCACAGAAAGGTGGCGGAGGAAACCTCCAGCTGTCTCTAGGCTCATTTGAGGCCGGTTGCATTCTCTCATGGCTATTATAGTAGTTACCCACTTCCATGTTAGGTGTATAGTATCTGTTGGAGCAGGGAGGAGGTGGGGCATGGGCATCCCTCATCGGGTTCATATGCGGGCCTGAATTACCATATGAGAACTGATTTGAGGGCAGAGGATGAGGGGGTTGTGGAGGGTAGTCATTGTGATGGAAGTTCAGACCATCGGTTTGTTGAATATTATTCATCGGATGTACAGAGTAACTGTTGAAAGAGGTATTAAACTCAGAAATCTGCATAGGGAATGGAATATCTCTTGATTCATGCCCGTGATAAGGAACTGAAGGGGTGCACATAGCAGGATTAATTCTGGGTGCAACCGATGAGGAAACTGTAGATCGCAAATCATCTTGCCTATTCTGCAAATATAATCAAAACAAAGAACTGAAATATCAACATATAACACTTCAATAATGAGAAAAATGAAATCACAGCAGGCAATACAAACTAGACTTACATGTATACTTGTATGAACTGTTGAATTAACACCATTTGCATAGTGATCAGAAATAGGGCAAGGAGGAGGGTTGGGAGGTGGCGGTGGCGGTGGAGGCAAGGGTGGGGGTGGGGATGATGAAGGCACATCATGAGGTAAAGGGGGGGTAAATGGCAAAGAAAAATGCTGATCACCCTGCTGTCCTGAAGCTTGCGCAGCATTGACTCCGGCAGCAGCAGTGGTTGAACTCATTTCAATCTCAGAGGGGGCAACATCCTCCATCTCAAGTTCACCATCAACATCTTCCAAAATATGTCTGCGCTTTGCGATTGTAGGGTTTGCCCTGTGTTCTTCAGGGATTCGAGAATCATGCTCTGGAGTGACGGCCTCAAAACTACCTCCATCAGAATCACTTCCCTCATCCTCATCCTCATCCTTCAGAATTCGGGGCATACAAAATCCAGGAAGCTGAAAGCAAGAATTACTGAGGAAAAAAATATGAGACACAATTCTAGAATTTTTATAAGTAAAAATGAATTAAAGAGATCCAGAAATCCTTACCTTCCATACTCATCCACTAGCATACCCTCCATGTCTCTGACAGGATCATCAAATGGTCGCTCCGTTCTAGCTGTTCGCCGAGAAAAGGGCCCACCAGAAGATGAAATACTAAAAGAATCAAGTTCTCTAGTATGGTGGCGAACAACAGATTCTGGAAGGATTTTTCTTTCCAGCCAAAGTCTCAAAACCTATATCGAATGAAGTATGTGAGAAACAAAAAAAAAATCCAAAACAAAAAGCAGGCAAAAGTCACTCACCTTTAAGCACTGCCGACGGTTTTCACGTGCACTAGGTCCAGGCGGAGCAGCAGAAGAGAGTAGACGAGGCAATGCTGCTTGAATAGCTGAAAGGTAGACACAACCAACATCACCTGGATAATCAAAATCGTTAAAAGATGTCACATTCATAATACATAACCAAACACCCAGAATAAGGCTAATTTATACTTCACTAAGTTATTAGTTAAACATAAATAATACCTTTCAAACCACGGGAGAATTGAGTAATAGAATCCACCAGAAAGAACAAGTCCACCCTTCTGTGTAAACTTGACTCACTTTCCAAATTTCGAGTGATGATTTCCACAACCTATGTTAAAACAAAGAAATCAACACATTTCATATGGATTAGATTTTTTAGTATATATGGATGCATCATTCGTATATTCTCCGAACACAACCACTCTCACAGTATTCTCTATATAATACACTATAAGTCTTTATAACAATCCGAAAAAGGGGAATAAACAAATTTCCAACTTGTGCCAAAGTTTGCCGATGCCTAATTTACATTTTAGAGTGCAAATATCAAAGCAGAAATGCCATTGATAAGCAATTTAACAATCCATATAAAAAGAGAACTTTAACCCAAAAATATTCAACTACATGAACATACAAGCATCCAAAAGCTATTATAAAAATAATTTAATCTAATTTATCCTTAAATAATCAGATGCAATGTATAAAATGGCGGAAGGCGCACGAAGACGCGCCTTATCAAAGTGAGGCGTAATTTTTTAAAATTAAAAATTTATTAATCAAGTGCAAATAAAATTATCACCTAAAATTAAAAATTTATTAAAGTACAAATAAAATTTTTTGTAATAATTTTTTATTACATTATATTTATTATTCAGTATTGAATGAAAATATTTTAAAACTTAACTTATAAAAAGTATTAAATAAATATTAATTTTATTCGAATATTAAAATTATTGTTGAAAAATTATGTATTTAAAGTGATTTTTTTTCTTAATCGTTGTTTTTTTTTCAAAATAAAAGGTTAAAATTTATAAAAATAAAAGAGATAAAAACTTTGCCCAGCAATAGCGCCCACACCTTTTTGGATAAAAAATATCATCTTTCTCATCCACCCGTTCCTCTACTTTGTACCTTCTTCTTCGACAACCCATCCATTAAAACAGTTACAGCACCATTTTGCTTTTCTTTCCTCTTCTTCTTCTTCAACAAATTCTTCTCTATTCCCAATTAATTAGATTTTTATTTAAATAATAACATAATAAAACAATAAAAAATGTCAAAGACAAAAAATTGAAAAAGGCAGTGATTTCAGCGCCTCCTACCGCTTCAGCCACATGGGTGCTTTGCTGCGCCTTCCCCCACTTCATCAAAATCGCGTCACCTATACCCAGACAAGGCGCTTCAACAACGCATCGCTGCGCCTCAGCGCCTAGGCGCGCCTCTCCCTCGCCTTTTCAAACAATGATCAGATGGACTCAAAAAAGGTGATTAGGGATTAAAAGCTTTCAAGTACTGCAAGCAGTGATTGTACTGATGATTTTTATTTATTCGGCGACACTTTTTCCCGAAACAATTTAGAACAGACTCCTAATTCAACAATTTACAGTCTCCAACTTTTCTGACCTGAATAAGTTGACAATGCTATGGAATTAACTAAAAAAGTCGCATAAAACTTATGAGCAACTTAAATTATTGCCTTTTTGCTACCATTTTTCATTCATAACTACATGTCACTAGAATATCCTTGACTTCCACAAAAAAGATGATTAAGCTGCAAGCAGTGATTGTACTGATAATTTATTATTTATTCGGCGACACTTTTTCCCAAAACAACTTAGAACAGATTCTTAATCCAACAATTTACAGTCTCCAACTTTTCTGACCATAACAAGCTGACAATGCTAGGAAATTAACTAAAAAAGCCACATAAAACTTATGAGTAACTTAAATTATTGCCTTTTTGCTACCATTTTACATTCATAACTACATGTCACTAGAATGTCCTTGACTTCCACAATAGAACCTAATTTCTTCTCTACCACAAATCCAAATAAAACCTCTTCAGATATCTTTACATATCCCTAAATTTTAACGCCATTAGAACCCAACCCCATCAAACCCAACAACTATAATTAAAGCAAATAAAAAAGAAAAGAAAAGAAAAGAATAAGAAATATCCTACCTTAGCAGATGCACCAAATTTTGCACAATCAATTGCTATGCGTGTTGCACGAGCAATGCTCTCTTTTGTCCGCCTTAAGACAGCAAGTGTATTTTCAAAGGATGACAAAGCAGCATGTGCTTCGGCCTGATTACTGCACTTACTGACAGATTTGGGCCTTTCAGAGACCACAGAGTCAGCTTTACCTTCATTATCAGCAATCGAAACAGATAGAGATTTGTTGGATTGGGACTGAACATTTGGACTACAGTACCCATTGCTTTGAATGATATTAGCACTCTCGGAAGTGGAAACATGGAAATTTGAGGCATTGGAAGGAGAGACTCTAGCAGGAGAATCTACTTCATCAACTGAAGATGGACTTAACCGGACACGTGCATCCTTGTCTGAGTTGTCATCACAAATCAAACTAGTTGTCATCCGCCTTTGGTCAGTTTGAAATGCTTCCAGAACCTCAGAACTAAGTCAAACAAGAAAGGAAATTCTAGAAATTAATGGCTGATATCACTAAAGGCATAAAAACAAAAACACTAAGGAAACACTTAAGATAGGTCCCTTTGGCAATTCAATTCTATAAGAAGGTTTATGTTAATATTAGCATTGCAACTATTTAATTCACTTACAGTCATTACATTGGATTAGATCAGATCAGATTTATATTATATTAGAGAAACCAGTTCCATGATTACAGGTGCAAATGACACTGTTAAATGTTGAAATTTCATGTATATCTTTAAGAAAAATGTTTCTCAATATCAATTCACTGAATAGCTGTCATAGAAATAAGGCAGCATCGCTTACATGCTGTGGACTAAGCCGTTGTCATCAGTTTGAGACTTCAATGACTCACTTTTCTCATGACCGGAATGCTGGGCAGCACAGTGAAACACATTTGAACCATCTTGAGGTGAAATCTTGCAAGTTTTCTCAGTCCCTGTGATAGGTTCCAAACTCATGTCAGTATGTTCGTTAGGATTTTCAGCCCTAGAACTGCTTAAGCCAACAGGTTCTACATCAGAATCATCCTTTGAAAGCAGCTGCTGATCTGAAGAACCACAATTAGGAGCATGGCTTTTGTCAGGAATAGGTGATAAGTATTCGAAACTTTGGCCTTCATGAACATGGTTCATGGACTCGACTAAGGCATCTTTATCGAGTTCATGCTTTGGACTGTTAGGACTATCGGCAAGTTGGCTGCAAATATCTAATTCCAAAGAAGATTTGGATAATTTCTCCAAAGGAATTGGATTTGGCATGGAAAAGATTCCGGAATCACTATTCACAATCGAATCCATGCCTCCATGCTCCAACCCTTTGGCTTCTTTGTCCTTGACAGTTGTATGAGAGTCACTCCTTATAGGAGAATCATGACATTGACCATCTGATGTTTCCATTTTTAGCAAGGATTCAACACACGGCTGATCTTCTTCAGCAGCATTAGCCGACATAGCTTCCAAAGCACAATGGAGGCGTTTAGAAGGTGGCAAGGCAGCTTCACCACCTGCCATGCAGCCTAATTGATTTCTCTCAACTTTCAAAGGTTCAGGACCTTCTGTTCTGCTTCCTTGAACTTGAAAGTCACCTTTTGAAGGTGATACAATAACCAAAGCTCCTTTCAAATCTAAAGAGTCTCTACCACCAGTAGGAGAATCTCCGTGACAGCTTGATGATGGACTCATCTGCTCCAATGAATTGACTGCACCTTCATTAACAGGCTGTTCTTCACTTGGTAAAGAACAACTGGACTCACAGGCAGCTGCCAGTTTGCCCATGCGAACCCTTGCTCTTTTCAGCAATGGTAGGTGCTCATCTCCATCATCTTTGGAACATCTATTGTTAGAATTTTCATTTGTATTTTGCAGATTTTGCCTAGCATCATTGATTCCTAAATCCATATTGGCTTCTTTATCCATTCTAGCAGGAGACTCGGCAGGGTCATTATTAATCAACTTTCTAAATGGCTTCCTTTTCTTCTTAATGACAACAGCCTTTATTTGGAAATCAAGCCCTTTACTCAACTCAACATTTCCTCGTAAACACTCGAGAACATTCTCAGAGTGTTCAGGTTTACAACTAGAATCCATGGTGCTGCCTTCGTTCAAACTACCACCATCCGAATCAACAGTGGCAATTTCTGAGCCATTATCATCAATCCTACCATTTGACATTAACACAGATGGGTCAACATCATCACCACTCTCAAAAGCTTCTGCAGACTTCGTGAATCGTTTATTCCTCCTCAAGGATCCATCAGGGATCACATTTGTTGATATATCAAAAGCAGTCCTAATATCATTAGATATCTTCAAAAAGTTCTGGAATCTAGATGATTCCACCCTTGATGAGCTTCTAACCCTTCGAACATGTGCTGCTTTCTTTTGTGCAATGGATTTTTGAAATTGTAAACTTCTATATCTTTTTCTTGACGAGTATGTAGTCAATGCAGGTGTTTCTTTAACCGACACTGCATCAGGAGCTTGCTCTGAAATGGATTCTTTTTCACACAGACCATCTATTTTTGCCTCAGCTTGAGTAACCTCAGTTGCAAGGCTCGGATCATTTCGATTTGTAACAGCATTTAAAGTTTCTAGCGGAAACACCATTGTGGCTTCACAAGTGTCGGTTAGATCCTTTGATGTAGACGAGTCCACTGAGTTCCTGCAATTTGCCTGAGTGACTCTATCATCAGAATTACAATTATTAACCTGGACCTGCTTCTTTGACTTCTCATAACTGTCAATAATTTCCTGGACTGCACGAACAAAATCTGCACCCTTCCTCTGACGTTTGATCAGAAGAGATTGTTTCTTCTCTTCCGTAAATGCTTCAACATCAGCGGGATTACAGAAGGCTCTGCACGAAAGGTATCCATGAGAACTAACATACCCAAAACATGCCAAAGGAAACTAAATACAAGGAGCAAAAGGACAGTCGTGTCAAATAACAAAAAATCTAAATACCTAAATGACAGATCAATAAAAAAAATTACAAAAATATTTTGTTACGGGCTGCGTTTGTAGACAATATTATCATTGGCGTTAATTATTTGGTTACTATTAAGAAATCAATTTATTAATAGATCTTGTTTATGAATAATTTATATCATTACAAGTCTTTCCTTAGTAGGAGACTTGCTTTTAATTAATTTAGTAACTATAATTTGACCCTTGGTTTTAAAAGGCGCGAGGAGAAGGCGCTCGTCTTTCGTAGGTGAGGCGCCCTTTTATCCTAAAAATTTATAAATCAACCCTATAATATATTTTGTACTTAAAAACATAATAATTATATTATAGATGCTAAAAAATTAAAATATTTAAATTATATGTAAATTTAAAAACTATTAAAAATGAATATATTAAAATATTAATAAATTATATTATTTGAATATGTAATTTTAATATTTTATTTAAATAAATAAATATTTAAAAATAAATCTTGTTTTATTATATTGATTTATATTAAAATTAATATTAATATTAACTTTTTGATCTAGAATAAGTATTTGGGTAAAAAATTAATAATTTAATTTTCATAAAAATAATAATAATAACAACAACAAAATCCTAATAAAAAGATAATGAAGAAAAAAATCCTAATTTATTTTGAACAAATAGCCGATAAGTTTTTTTTAATTCTATAATATATTAAGGAAAAGGGATTAAAATAGTAAAGCCATCCGACACCTTTTACCCGCCAGCACAGGTTCAAAAAAACAAATAGTAAAATAAATTTAAAATAATAAACAATAGGTTCAAAAACCAAGACACGGGACTGTTTCTTCTTCTTCAACAGCTTCTGCGCCTGTTCTTCTTCTTCCTTTTCATGTTCTTCAACTCGACGTTTTTTTTCTAACTACAAAAGGCGCAAAAGCGCTCACCTCACGCTTCAGGTGAAAAGCCCCCGAGGTGCGTGCCTCCTGTTCCTCACCCCGCCTCGGCCATTGGAGGCGATTTTTTCTACGCTTCAAAGCTTTTTACAACTAAGATTTGACCTAATGTAACCTCTATTTAAGAGGTGAATCCAAAAGAAATAAAGTTCAATCAGTTTTTTTGTCAATTTTTACAAGATTTAAGATTTTGTCTCACGAGTCTAAGGTCTGGAATTCCGTTCGGCAAGTTCCACCATTAATCCCCAAACAAAAGATCATAACAATTTGATACGATCATAACAAACAATTTGGTACAATCTTAACATTTGGGGATTGATGGTGGAACTCATCTAAGGGAATTCCAGACCTTACACTCTCGGAGAGAATCTTAAATCTCGTAAAAATCTATAAAAAAAAACTGACTTAACATTATTTCTTTCAAATTGGCTTCTTCTTAAGAGTCTACATAAGGTCTGATAAACAAGTAATTGAAGTGATTAAAAGCAAGTCTCCTACTAAGGAAAGACTTCTAATGATATAAAATACTTGTAAATAAGATCGCCTTAATACTTCTCCTAACAAACACTACTAAATTGATTTCATAATAATAACCAAAACGACAAAGACCAATAAAATAGTTACAACAATATCTATAGTAGGTAACAATAATGATTAGCAATTCCTGTAACAAGTACATTCAATAGCTTCTGTCTGTTATAATTAAATTATCTAAATAAATTCTTATTATACATTAAGGTGCTACACATCAAAAATAACATCTTTTTCATTCCACCACCCTTTTCAGTTTTTTAAAAGGTTTCACAAATCTTCCATGACAAAAATTAATCAAATGAAATATCACTAGGAAGAAGAAACTGCAGTTACAACACTGAAAAAATAATAATGAACTTGTTAACCTAAGTTATCAAATGACTACATATATTTTTGCTAATTTGTAGATTTCCAAGTTTAAGGACTACATCTCTTACTATACATCAACATCAACAAATAACCACACAAGTTTTTCCTAAATTGCGGGGAAAAAATACCAGCAATACTTTCCAGATACTTGATATTCTAGAATTCTTTTTTACCAGGGTGTATCTTTTCTAACAAACATTCAAATGTTACAGTGAGAGAGGTCACAACCAAGCAGAAAAGATAAATGAGAATGGTAGTATCTCAAATGAAGATTCGTCACTTTTCTAGGAAGCCTCCCAAAAGTACATTTCCTATTACGATAGCTTTACCCTTCGAGAAACCCTGCATAGGTTCTCTAAACAAAAACTATAGAGCTTATTATTAGGTTACATATAATATAATACGGAAAAAACAAAGACAACCCAATGAGGGCATAAAGCTGATTGTTAGATAACATGGAAAAGAAGATACAAGCTAACTAAGGGAAATATAGTTTATCAGCATCAACCAATAACCGCATGACTTTTCCTAAATCAGAAAAAATACCAGCAATACATCAAGGAACTTGATAATCTAGAATTCCTTTTTCCCAGCGTGTAAAACTTCTTTTCTAACACATCCAAATTTAAAACTTATATTCAGTCTAAATAGTAATATGTAAAGAGGAAGAACTAAAGGCAACCTAAATAGCGCATAAGGCACTAGATAACATGGAGAAGAAGATCCAATCTGAAATAAGGAAATGATGACTCATGTAACCAACAGCATATTGAGATTCAATTTTACACAAAGCACAAACTAAACGTAAAACTAAATTTACAATTGGATATCAGAATATGACCAGCTAATAATCTAACAGAATGACAAAATGGGGCAAAAAAGAGAAAAGAACTACAAGCAAAAAGGATGGTTAGAACAGAAAGATAATAATGAAATGTGCACTTACATTTGCTGTGTTCCAAAAAAGTAAACCAAAACTTTCTTCCTATCAGATGAATAGCCCCACTTCTCAGGTTCACTTATCTGTTGCAAGCATTCGGAAACAAAAACATAAGACAATGAGTATGCTCCGAATGAAAGTATAAAACAAAAACAAAAACAAAGAAAATACAGGGGTGGAGTTCAGAGGGGAGAAATAGAACAAAAAATAGGCTGATTGGGAGCACTAAAAAAGGAAGTTATATATGACAAAAACATAGCACAATACAGAAACGAAGAAATCGATTATGCACAAGCAGTTTTCAATAGAACTAACCAGCAAGGTTTCTAATGAAATTTTCTAATAAACTCATTCAAGATTCAGAATGAACGAATTCCAATAAGATCCTCTTCTGATTAGTGACAGGTAAAACAAAAAAGAACACCCCCTCTAGCAAAACATAATTAAACCCTAGATAAAAAGAAATTAACCATGCCACCTAAACCAAGAAAAATAATTATCAACAAAACCTCACACGCAACTGTAAACCCTTATGGCAACAACACATCTTATAACATAATGAAGACTTTCATGAAATATACAAAAAGGGGGGAAAGGACGGTGATACAAAAGTTGGCATACCGTGGCAGGCCAAGCAGGGAAACCTTTGACTTTAGCAAGTACAAGATCGCCGACTTTCCATTGTCGGCGAGCGGCAGCGGAAGCAGCCGCCTTACTGGCGCCTTTCCTTCGGCCGGGCGCCATCGGAAAGTAAATTAAAAAATTAATCGAAACTCAAAGGGACGCCAAATCGCCCAAAAGGCGTAACACTTTGGTACTCTCTAGGGTTCCGCCGCAACAACTCATCCCGGAATTTTGAAGGCATTTGAAACGCCCCCTCGATTCGAAGTGAGCAAGCAAAACTCTGTTTAAAAGAAGAAACCCTGATTTCTTCTTTTTTATTTTCTCTTCCCTTTTCCGGTTTTTTTTTTTTTTGGAGAGGGGCTTTTACGAAACAAAAAATAATCTCTCACACACACGAAAGGGAACAGGCAAAATATTGAAACGGTGCGGTCAAGTGAATGCTAAAGTAAACGGCTGGGGTGTAGGTTAAGAGTAGGAAGGGAAAGAAATGGTGCAGGTTAAGAGTGAGTGGCCGAATCTGGTGGGGGACCCACGTGAAATGGCCCAACTCTTTTTTGACCAAGAATGAAATGACCCAACTGACCCATTCTTTATATGGGTTAACCATTGGGCCTATTGCTTACCAGTACGAATAAATTTAAGGCCCATTTTTATAGTGTTCTCCTTTGTGGAATTAGAAAGACAATGCCAAAAAAATGTCTCTAACGTTTAACTGAATAGTTACTTTGGTATTTATTTTTTAAGTAATTTATTCATCAACATTTCACGGGTCAAAATACTTTTCTGCGAATAAAAAATATTAGTCAACTAACGTTAAATGGCTTGAAATGACGTAACAAATATGCATGGCAGTACACGATGACATGATAATATCATATAGACAAATGTATTGACATGAAAGAATGTCACATTAATATGTAAATTTTTTTTCTGCTGACGTGTCATTCTGTCAAATCATTTCAAATTGTTTATCGTTAGTTGACTAACAGTTTTTATCCGCAAATGGACCATTTTGACCCAAAATGAAATAATAATGGTTAAATTGTTTCAAAAATAATAGAGACTACTACATATCAAGCGCTTGGGGCATTTTTTAATTTTATGCCAATTAGAAAAGTTAAAACACAAATACGACAAGTAACCAATTGAAAAAAAAATCCTCGTCGTTTTATAAAAACAGTTTGATATATCAATCGACCCTTGATAATTTTCTCAATCTACTACCTAAATATTTTTTAAGTCACTTTGATGTCTAATTTAGAAAAAAAAAATCTCAATTTGGTACTTGCCTACTTGGTGTTGACATGGCACGGCATTTCAACAATCGATCATATTGTTGGCGTGCCATTAACCGCTCAAAATTCTGACATTCGTTAGTGTCTTGTGTCGCAATTTTAGTTGAGAAAAAAAAATTCAGGTTTAAGTACTAAAGTGGTCGAGGCAACAAGTTGAGAAAAAAATATTGAGTTCAAGGGATAAGATTTATTAAGCCTAAAAAAGCAAAACTGAGAGTCTAGATTTACAAAGGACTATTGTTGTTGATAAAATTTGAGACCCAAAGTATATTATTTACTTGAAGAAAGGAAAAATTAACGGGTCACGTCAGCATGAAAACAAAATAAAAGTTTGGTAACCTCAATGAATGTTTCAAATGTTCAGTGATCAGAATAAAAGCGCCCTAAAAATTTGGTGATCATTTATGTAATTTATCTTTAAAAAAAAAAGAAAACTAACAGACCACATTAGTATTTTCTAAGTGAAGGTAATAGAATGGACAAAAATGAAAGCGAAATGAAAGTTAAGTGACCTCAATGAAAGTGCCCTAAAAGTTTGATGAACCAAAATGGAAGGGCTCTAAAAGCCCTGTGGCCATTGATGTACTTTACCCAATTAAAAAAATATTATAGAGGAAATTAATAACAAATAAAGAAAAAGAAGCAGCATGAAAGGATAAAATTCAAAATTTGCCAAAAACTATACAAATACAACATAAAACATAAAATACAAGAGAAATACCAGGTCTTCTACTGGGGGTTAAAAACTACTACTAATCTCAATTGTGGAAACACTTTTCATATGTCATTCACAATACAAAGCAACCAAACCAACTGAACTTACATCTGTTACAAATACCAAAAGCTTACACCACGGAAACTGTAGCAAGCTGCAACTAAAGCCGTTGCTTCACTCGCCTGCCATTCACATCACTTCCATCAAAGATGGCTTCATTCCCATGTTTGCATATAAACACTGAGAGCTCGTTCACTCGAGCCACATACTCCAACAGATCCGTCAAGAGAGACGGGCAACTTTCCTTCAAGTACTCAAAACCATCTGTTTGCATTACAGCTGCAATTAAAGGTTTAGTCAAGAGAACATTGTCAAGAACAACCTGACAATTGGGTAAATCTTGTAATAAAACAATGGATATTGACAATGGTATAAACCAGAATGCAATATGCAGTCATACTATCCACTGAAATCCAAAATGACAAGTTCGGGATAGTTGTACTTGTACGAAGGGTGTTGTTTTGTACTCGCACGAAACAACGCATATAACAAAGGCTTTAGATTGCATGAAGAGGGATTGCATAATACCACGAGGGCCAAGGCAATCCCACTATATGGTACTTCTATGCCATAAAAGCTAGCAGTGGAATTTATGATCCATAATATACACTAAGACATCTTGATAATGTCAAAGCTATTTATTTACTTTCCAACCAACTCGAGGCTGGAAAGTTAAAAGCAAGGCCCCAAAATTAAATAGTGTGATAACTTGCTATGCTTGTGTCTAAAAGCTATTCTTTTTGGGCATTGATAACCATGATGCAATATTGATTTAAATGTCAAAACATCAAAGGACTCGCCTCTTAGATTTTCAGGCATAGCAACAAACTTGAGACATACAGCTTTCAGCTGGAAACAATGATGTTGCTCAGCCAAGGCCAATGTAGTTGCCACCATGTTAATGGCAACTTCCTCACAAAGATTGGCCTCGCAGACTAATCTCAGCCTTTCTAGTCCATACCTATCTGCAGCTGCAAGCAGATGCTGAGACATCAATGTAGAGGCCCACTTTGAGTTGAGACCAGTGAGCTCTTGCATGCTGGGTAGAGAATCCCAGTATATAAAGTGAAGTAGGGCCTGCAATGTGCAAAACAGGGAATAGAAACTATACAATATCAGTAACCTGTCCAACGTAGATTGCATACTTACATTGTCAAATTTGCTTTTAGTTTGACAAGTAAATGTTGGAAGACTCGAATAAAGCATGAATATCATTATTTTAGACATGTATGGAAATGCATACTCATGAATTTACTATTAGATACAACCGTTGACTACTGACATGTGTGTTATAAGAAGCAATTAACTAAAAGATTAAGATAGTACATGCAATGACTCTGGACTTCATAACCATGTCATGATTTGTATCGAAAAGTTTCCAAGAACTAATCATTAACATCAGGAATGCTATCAATGACAAGTCGATAGCCATGCATCCATCACCAATGCATTATCATAGTCAAAAAGTGGCATGAATTCTCGTCCAACATAAGAGGAGGTATTTTACTGAACCTTAAAGACTGGAGCTTCCATATCTTCAACTTTTATTTGCTTTGTATTCTGATCTTTCATAGGACCAAAAAGTTGTGCCCTAAACACAGGTGAACGTGCAGCAAGTACCAACTTGTGTGCGGGAAAGACTTCTCCATCAACTTCAAAGCTTACATCAGATCCCTTTCCAGTTTCTAGTAACTGTCCAAAATGATGACCGATTTTTGAAGGAGGTACAACTATGGAGTAGATCTTGGGATCCTCTGTATGTGACTTAACAACACCAACACTGCAATGAACCGAGAGGCAGTCGTCTTTGAGGTAGTCTGATTGCTCAAGTAGAGTCCTTCTGAAAAAACGTTTATATCCCCTGCAGCAAATCAAACTAGTTACTTCACCACTCGCCAGAGTTCATCATAATGAGGGAAACAAATAAAATATGCTTCTTTTTTGTTTATTGCAGGGGTAGGATAGAGGAATCAAACCCTGGAACTAAACAAATCCCCCCACAAACATTGGGCACTAAGACTAAAGTAAAGGTCAGACATAGCGAGCAATCAAAGGAGTAAAGACTAAAGTAATCAAGAGCTATAGACTATGGAGTTATTCCATTAGGTTAGCAAAAATGTTGTTACATGTCTTTAGTCAATCATATATGACTTGATTGTAGCCAAAAGCTTTATGATGACACCAAATTAAACAAGTAGCAGTAAGTTTAAACTGTGGATTGACATATATATACAAACTAGCAATGAGACTCGCAAGTCATCGAATCTTAATGAGACTATGAGAAGGAAAGAAAAAACTAAACAATGATACTAATAACGAAATAAATACACATACATACACAAACTAGCAATGAAGGTCAGACGGGAAATGAGCTGGGGAATTAGTGCAGAGCAAAACATTATGCATTTGCATGCGCCTCAGAAACAGAATGTTATGGAAACATTATAGCCCCCTTAAGAACCAACCTAAAGCACAATAAATGGAACAAAAAAAAGGAACAGAATCCAGCCCATAAACAACAAAGTCAACCGGCAACTTACAAACACAAGAACCAGAACAACCCATTGTGCAGTTCTTACTACCCAGCAAGACTAAATGAAAACCCCATTAAAAATGATAAAACAAGAACCAAGATTGACGCATTAGATATTAAACCCCAAAACCAACCAAAACTTAAATCAATGTAAAACCCAAAAAAAAAACCACCCCATAATTCCAATCGAAATTACGAAATTACAAATCATTCCATGAAGAAGAAAAAGAAGAAAAAAAGGATGTCTTACCACATGCTGCCGCGATACTTGAGAGAGTACGGCCCGCTTTCAAGCGTCCTCCCAAAA
This sequence comes from Hibiscus mutabilis, assembly GCA_019671005.1. Taxonomy (NCBI): domain Eukaryota; kingdom Viridiplantae; phylum Streptophyta; class Magnoliopsida; order Malvales; family Malvaceae; genus Hibiscus; species Hibiscus mutabilis. The sequence goes on from CM033737.1 coordinate 46,110,554, forward strand.
TGGCTGTGCACCTTATGCCTCTCTTTCCCGCTCTGATCCAAAAGCGTGAGCTCAAAAAGCGCCCTAACGTCGGTCCCCTCGCTCGCCAAAGCAATGAACAAGGAAACGTAGGTGGCATTATCTTCGGCGCTCTTCCCATCGGGATAAAAGTAGATCGCCCACAAATATCCACCCACCATGAACATATCGGAAGCTATATATTTGCCGACCCCCATACCTTTCGACAGCGAGTACCCCGTGATCTTGAACTGGTGAGACCCGTTCACCGTCTCCATCGCCGACGTCGACGACGTGGTGGCGCCCTCCGGCGACAGCTTCGATGTTTCCCGTGGAACCCTCCCCATGTGCCCTTCCAACAAAGACTAAATTGCAAAGGGTTTTAAAAACAATCTTTCTCTGTTAAAATTGAGAATGAAATTCGCGGGAAAATGGAGTGTTTTCTTCGAGAAAAATTTATGGGTTTCTTTCTTTCTTTAATTCTTTTTTCCTTTTCCTGTTAATCAGATACTAAATTTACTATGGCTTCAGATATAAAAGTGGTTATTTGATTTTCTTCATTTTAAGCCTAAATGAAATTGAACACTTTTTTCTTTATTTCTTTTTCTTTCTAGTGAGAGAGAAATTATTGGTGGAGGTAAAGCTGCGGTGAAGCGCTTTCTCCATGGTTTCCACGCCACTCGCTTTTCTAACGATGACAGCTGTTACTTTATGGGGGTATTCTAGGCATTTCCATTGTTAAAAAAAATATTCCCGTTGATGTTATTATAAAAAAAATTAGATGTAATGTAACGTTTAGTTAAACTTTTGTTTGTTTAGAGTATATGTTTATTTTATAATTTGTATTTAAGATTTATGACTTTCTTTTAATAATATCGTATTTAAAATTTAAATTTAAATTTTCTCTTTAAAAAATAATGCAATATATTTTATATCACACAACGCTTATAAAGAATCTTAAAAAATTATAAAATAATATTTATTTATACATTATTTTATTTTTCCCTTAAATCACTTGACAGTTTGAATATAACATATTTATAGTTAATGCAACATATAAATCAAATGATGTCATCCATTAAATATTAAAATTTTGGTTTTTTCTCCGAAAAAAATGTTTTTTATGATGTGCAGTAAAAACAACACGAGAATTACATGAAAATAAACTAAACTAAAATATTATATTAAAAAATACTTATTAGTTGTATTGTTATCTAAATGAAAAGTAAGTTTGCTTAAAGCTACAAATCGCTTAACAAAGTCCTTTGATTCTCTCAATCAATTGGTATTTAAAGGATTTATTTTTCTTTTAAAGGATCACCTTTAAAAATAATTATTTAATAATTAAAAAGTTGAAGAGTTTAAATTTTATTGATGTAAATAGAATAATTGAATTAAAAAAATCGTCTAATAATAAACTTTTATAGTGCACAATTTAAAATAATTAATTAATATATTAAATACTCTGGATAAATAAAAAAATTAGGAGGTACAAACGGTTAGATTTTTAAGTTTTTTTTATTTGTATTTTTTTCTGGGTCGTTAGTTATTTAAGAGAGTGAAAAAGTCAATTTTTAATTAAGTGACTATCATTCATGTATTATCATAAATTTTGTATGTTCTACTCCATTATATTTTTTCTTCATCTTTTTAGATTTTGTTTTTATATATATTAAGTTTTTGTGTGATTCGATTTAGTAACTATTTTCATTTTGTAACAAAAAGTCATTTTTTTTCTTTTTTAGTATGGTTTCTATGTCTTTATAACACGTTTTTCTCTTTTTGGTGTTGATTTCATCTATCCAATTAATGCTTATTTGATTATCTTGTTGTTCTACTTATGCTTTAGACTAGGGGTGAACAAAACTCGACTCAAAAAAACCGAATAGCTCGACCCAAAAAAACCGAATAGCTCGACCCAAAAAAACCGAATAGCTCGACTCAAGGCGAAAATACTCGACTCATCTTGACTCAACTCGAAATTTCATAAACTCGACTCAACTTAAAAAATTTCAAATAAAGTTTGACTTGTAAAATAAAAACTCGAATAACTCCAAATTTTTAGTAATTAATAGATTTATTTTTAATTCGAGACTAGTCCTTCAATTTTTTATTATATATACCGATATATAAAAATATGAAAAAATATTTCAACATAGGAAAAAATATGAATATATATATATGTGCATATCTTATATGATTAGAGAAAGTGATTTAAATTGAAATCAAACCGTACTATAACATGATAAATAATTATAGTTAAATTTTTATAAGAACTCAAAAACTCGACTCGAATCGAAAAAAATTTCAAATAAAATTTTATTTGTAAAATATAACTCATCAACTCGAATAATTCAAAAAAAATTTAACTCAACTCGACTCAATCCGATCGAATGTTCACCCCTACTTTAGACACTCATGTTGATTCACTTACATTGATAGACACTCACAATAACCCAAGATAGTTTGCGATTGAGATATAGTAAAACTAATCTTTATGTAGTCATTGTGTTATATATATATATATATATATATATATATATATATATTATAACCCAAATTAGTCTGACGCTCTCTTTTTATTCTATTTTAAAATTTTCTTTTGATGTACTTGAAAAACCCTACCCGATTTAGAATTAAAAACGTAGAGTCGTCACCAATCATTTTAAAAAAAGTAGATCGAACATCAAAATAAAATCAAAGATTAAAAATTTTCAAGTCTGAGAGTCGATTACAAATGTGGAAGAATTAGCACACCACACCGCCCAAAATTGATATCTAATCGACTATTTAATGTTTTGATATTGAAAATTATGAATTTGATTAAAATTTAAAATATAATTCTTAAATACCGAAAATATTAAAAGAACAACATCCCTTTGCGCCCGGGACACAACTTTTTATTTTATTGGAAAATTCAGAAAACTCACATCCCTTTACGCCCGGGATATGTTTTCTCAAAGTTTTGAAAAAAAATATTAATTTAAAATATTTTTTAATGATGTAAAAAACATGTATGATGCAAAATTATAAGGTAACATGTAAATATATATATGTATATACTTAAAATATTACACTTACGGTAAAAATATATTTAATACTTATATATATAAAAAGGTTAGTAGTTTATATATATATATATATTACAAAAAATAAGTATTTATTATTATTTGGGGTAGAATATATATATATTATTAAAACATATATACGTATTACGTTATTAGTTATATATATACATATATATTACAAAAAATAAGTTTTTGTTATTTTTTTATTTACACGTTGTAATTGGAACAAAAAATTATACTTCATTTTGAAAGTACATGAAACCTCATATAATATATAAAATATAAATATATATATATAAATATTATACCTAAAAATATGAACTATTGGTAAAAACACATACATATACACCTATCTTATATATGATATTAATATATACTATATATAAATAAATTACTTTAATAATAATTAATATATACATAATAATAATAATAATAACAATAACAATAACAAGAATAATAATGCATGAAACAAAAACAAAGATACTGAAAATATAAAGACAAAAAATTTAAGGTGCATAAATTAAAATGATATAAATACTAGAATCTGGAAAAGGACCTAATTGACCAAAAAACAAATATAGTGCATAAATTAAAAAGGAAAATAAAAGGACCAAAACTTGGGGGATCTAAACGGCAATTACCCCATTGACATAAATGAGTGTATCCTCCCCTAAGGGTCAACACGGGTCAATGGCAGGGTAAGCCACACTGTGCGGCTGCAACAAAGGGATAAAAACCCTTTTTATTATTTGTTTCCAACAAAACATATACTTAAACCTAAAATTCCTTCACCCCTTCAATCAGAACAACGCCTCCCTGTTTGCTTATCGTTTTTTCCTTTCCTTGGCGACGAGGGTGGCGACTACGGCCGACTACTTCCCCAAGGTATGAATCAAAACCCCCTTTTAGTTTCGATTTAAAAATTAAAACAAAACAACAATATTTTTTTCTTAAAAAAATCGAAAAACATCCTTTTTAATCTTGATTTCGGATCTAAAATAAGAGCTAAGTTTTGTTTTCAATGGATAATCTCGGATATTGAAAACAATAAAAGCTAGATATGCGAGCAAAGATGAAATCTTTTGTTTGTTTTTTTTTTTTTTGATTTTTCACCTTACAGATTTTTCAGAAATAAAACCCCTTTTTACAGATTTTTTAGAACCAAAATAAAACTCTCTCTGGATTTTTTTTGAATCTGATCCCCTTATGTTTCTCATTTCGGTTCTTATATAACCAGATTTTACAACAAAATAATAATACTCCTTTGCCTGCTGCAGATCTTGATGGATTTGGATTGCTGGATTTTGGATGATTTTGTCGGGTTAGAGGTAGATTTAGGTTATTAGGGTTTGATTTGGTTACAGATTTAGGGGTGCTTTGGTTATCACAAGGGTGGCCGGCAGACTAGGGTTAGGGTAAGTTTTAGGGTTATTAGGGCTTTTTGGTTCGGGTCGGGTAATGAATTCGGGTCAGATTGCGAATATGGTTTGGGCCGGTTTATGATTTGGATAGGTTGTATGGTTTTGGGTGGATAATTGGATATTGGGTATGGGTATTGTAATTGAGAATGGGTTATATATATATATATGGTCAGAATCCATTTACACATTGCGTAAAACGACAAGTTTTACGCGTTTTTATTGTTAGATGAGTGATATAGATGACTGAAATTAATTTATTATTTTTTTAAATTATAATCTTTACATATTTTATTATTAATTACAATCATTCATTTTACTCATTCAATGATAAAAAAAATGTGTAAAATTTAAAAAAAAATTATAATGTATAAGTGGATCTTATCTCCCCAACATATATATTAGTGTTGATTTTATTTATCCTTTATCTGCTATAGTAATATTTGTCAATTATTTTTTCGTGTTGTTTGGTTGAGTTTTAACTCTTTTCTCTTATGATTGTATTTTTTAAGCTTAAAGGTCAAATTAGCCCTCAATGAAAAATAAATAAAAAACAATTAAGCTCTTATGAAAATTTTTCACTCAATTTAGCTCTCAAAATTCAAATTACACCTAATTTAGCCTGTTACGTTGATCGTGTTGACTGTCAATGCCCTCTAACAGTTAAAGATATAAGGACATGTGGCACGCTCTGAATGTGTCACGTCATCAAAATTATTTTTTAAAATCTAAAAATATTTATAAAATTTTAAAAAATTATAAAAAAATTATAAAAATTCTTAAAAGTGTAAATAAAATGAAAAAATAAAATATTAAATTAAATTAGTTTTTTTCTTATTTTCCTTTGATTTAAAAAATAATATTTTTTTAAAAAAATCTATAAATCCCTAAATCAAGTATTATCACCGGTTCAAATATTAGGCATTTTGAAAATTATTAGGCATTTTGAAAATTATAAGGATTTTGGGATTTGGGAATGTAGGGTTAGGGTTTGGGAATGTAGGATGGCAAATTTAAACTAATTTGAGGATTTGGTAATGTAGTGTTAGGGTTTAGGGTTAGGTGTTTGAATTTTAGGTATTTTGAAAATTTTTGAAATTGTGTGGTTTTAATATTGAAAATATTTTTAAAAAAATATAGAATTTTTATATATTATTTGATTATAAATATTTAAATATTTTTAATAATTATTAAAATTAAAATTTATATTTTTTGATTTTAAATAAAATATATTTTTTATTATTTTATACATAATTTTAATTTTTTACAAAGTTAAATATATTTTATATTTTACTTAATCTTTTAAATAATTTTTATATATTTTTAAATTTTTGTATAATTTTAAATATTTTCAGATTTTTTAAATAATTTTTTGAATTTTAAATATGTTATTTTTTAATTTAAATATTTTAAAATTTTAAATGATTATTTACGAGTTTGATGGCATGGCACGTCCAGAGTGTGCCATGTGTCACCATCATGATAGTTACTTTTGAGTTAAGGTCAACCGTAACGGTCAAAGTTATGGAAGGGTTAAATTGATCGTAATTTAAATTTTGAGGGCCTAATTAATCGTAATTTAAATTCTACGAGTTGAGTAAAATTTTTTTACAAGTATTTAATTAATTTTTTATTGAGGGCCAATTTGACCTTTAGAGTTTTTTTTTTTATAACGAGGATTGAGTTTTAACTCTTTTCTCCTATGATTGTATTTTTTTTAAATAAGGAGAGAGTTTCATTCAATAATAAATATGCGTAGTAATAGTATAATCACTACAATCATTATGTAACCTAAGTAAAATTTCATCGGCTAAAAACAAACGACATAAATACTTAATTTTACAAATCTTTAGGAGAAATAACCAATTAATGTAATTAGTATATCATAATTTATAAATCCTTTTCTATAATTTTGTTGATTTTTTAATAAAACGAACAATTGTAATTCATTTAAAAAATAAGGTGATTATTTAGGGAAAATATTTTTCAGGTTGTGATTTTTCACAAAATAATTTAATTTAGGGTTTATGGGTTTTAGGATTATAGATTTATATTTTAACCTTTTAAATTAAATTAGTCATATTTGTAGAAAATAAATTTTACCCTTTCATGTATATCAAATATTAACCGGATACGTTATGTAGTTCCTTGCGTAAAGGAAAAATTGGTAAGATATTACACTTGGAAACCTTTTTTCCCCGATCTATAGCACATGCTAGATTATTTTTCAATCTATGACATTTGCTACAATACAATTAAAGTTGGATTACTTATAGACCGACTTTAAACAGTACTTTATTTCTTTTCATTAAAAATTTAAAGCCGGGTTACTTGTAGGCTGACTTTGAACAAACATTTAAATTTTGAAAAAATAAAGAAAATACGGTAACAAGTTGAGTTCCTTTTAACACGATTTTTAAATTTTTAATATAAAATATTGTTTAAAGTTGTTTTATAAATAATTCGACTTTAAATTCACTGTAATAAATGTTATAAACAAAAAAAAATTATATAATTTATGTAGTAGTAAATGCCATATGTTAAAAAATACATTTCGAAGTACAATGTCTGACCAATTTCTCCCTTGAGTAAAAATATTTTGGAAAATAAATATTCAAGGAATGGTTATAGCAAAAAATTGGTTTTCTTGTTTTCAGTCGCGCGTGGTAGTGAAGCAACGCTCCTGCCATAAATAATGAAGGAGTCGGGGGGGACCAGTTTGGGTCGGTGGGTGTCGGGAACGTACATTGTACGACCTTCCTCATAGATTTCCTACCACAAAACATTCACGCTGCTCTGCACTGCTCTCTAGGCCGTAGGGTCATTAAAAAAAGTTTTTTTATATATAAAATTAAATATTTAAATTTTCACGTTATAAATAAAAAAATTATATTATAAAGATTATATTATGATAAATTTTTATAAAATTTGATTCCATTTAAAAAATGAGTCGAATAAAAACAACTAAACAAAAAAAACTCAAAAAGTCATGATCATGACATTGGAATTTAAAGCCTTAAAACTCCCAACCATCTTGTCCCATCACATATTCATACATTCTGCATTCTCCTGTCTGAATTACATGCATTTACTTTTGAGGTTAAAGTCGAGCGGCGATCAGCATCCTGAAAATCCTAGCTGCCCCACGGTGTCTACGCAGCTACAATCTCATAAAAAAAATTGAACATTTTAATCAGTCGATGCATGTTTAACGAATATTGAAGTACGGAGAAGCAATGGCAAATATGTTAGGACTTTGCGCTGAATGACTGTTATTTATTTAATTTTACGCTTCAAATGATTATTTATTTATAGTTAAAAAATTTAACTTTTACTCAAACAAGCGTTATCGGCCAACGACCTTTCACCCCTTAATGGCAAACAGAGCCTTAATTATTGTTCGTATGACAAGTCATGCAATACCCATATCAAATTTTATGTCCAGGTTATTATGGATTTAGAAATTGCACCACTCAGTCCAATTCACGACCCATTCGACCCAGGGATTATATAAGAATTTGAATCACAAGCAAATCAATCAAAAGCTGATTATTTTCTTAAAAAATCATATTATATATATTTTTTAAATTTTAATTCACATTTACTAATATTTAGAGTGAAATAAAACTCTTAATTATTAATAGATGCTGAGTGCAGTAGTATACTTTCAAATAAATATTATAAATTTGAATATTAGAAATAACATTACTAAAAAAAGATCATAAATCATAAAATAAATATAAAATATAGAGCTTTTGGTGTTATGATGCCGAAAATGGGATGCACATATATATATATACTACCCTGCAACTATGGATTCTTTTTACAAAACCTACATGGAATTCCTTTATGAATTACGATGTGTACCTGACTGGTCAATGTGCATCATCTTGATTCAGTGACAGATCTAAAAATTTAAGAATAAAAATCTAAAATTTCCCCCTTCAAATGAGTATATAAAAAAAAAAATTACACACTAAACAAATTTATTACTATTTTTAACAAAAATAACAGTGAATTAAGTCTATTTAAAAAAAATTAAAAATGAAAATGAGGATGTTACCCACCAGGGTTGGGGGTGCATCTGCCCCTGCTTTGACCATATATGGCTGCCTTAAATCAAGAATTTCTTTTATTACTATTTACATAGAATAGTTGTTTCGAGTTCTGGTAAACGAGGATTATTCGACTGGATTATTTCTTGTTGATTTTTAGAACTGAAACTGTTGCTTTCTTCTTTGCTGTAAGACATAAATGCAAAGCTGTGGCTGTACCTTGTCAAATGTGATGCCGTGTTGAATAGAGCTAAGCAAAAACAAGAAGAAAAGCAAAAAAAAAAAAAAAAAGGCAAAACTGTGTAACGACTAGAAAAATTCGAAGGTTTCTTACTTTTTTTTTTCAAAATTTTAGTTATGAGGATTTTTTAAAAAAATCGTATTCAAATAAAACTATAATCACCACCAATCATTTGGGTTAAATAGATCGAACACCAAAAAACAACCAGAGATTTAAAAAAGGTTCGGGAGTCAGTTACGTGTGGGGAAGGATTAGTACCCACAACGCAAAATTGGTACCAAATCAATTATCATTTTATTAATATCGAATTTTGCGAGTTAAAATGACGATTAAATTGAAATTTGGTTATACATGTGAGTAAATTTTAAAGGCCCGTAATTCGATAATAAACAAAAAAACCACCACCACTACGACTAGTATTAGTCACTTTTACTCTCAAATAAAAGAGTACCGCATTGACAATTTATATCCCGGATGCAATATGATAACATGACATATGTATGAACAAAGATAGATATGACAAAAACTAAATATGGGATAATAAAAACACAAAAATATATATTATTAAACACATGCATATATATATATATATATATGTGTGTACACAAAAAAACATACGTATAACATATGATATATATAACAATATACATGTACTTTTATATAGAACACTATGTATAATACGTGCGTACCATATGATAATAATAAAACTATATTCTATACATACATACATATATATACATATATATATAACGTATACCATATATATATAAGAATATACAATATAATGTATAAATAATAATAATAATATATGCGTAGTAACGTATATAATAACATATATATATATATAAACAGTAAGTAAAGTATGTATGTATATATATATATATATATATATATATATATATATATGTAATGGCACAAAACATAACATATATACATATATTAATATACGAACAATATATAGCATGTATAACATGACTTAGCAACTTATAATATATATACTTATAGATAATATGTATATATATATATATGTTTGTACTAAAATGCATTGATAATAACAAAACTAAACAAAAAAAACAACATACATATCGAACAAAATAAATAAGCGCACGAACAAAAATACGCAAAAATAAAGACTGAAATGAAATAAATAAAAGCAGGTGCTGAAATTAAATATGCATGATTAATTAAGGATTAAAAGATTAAAAGACGAAATAACCCACTGAAAACATGACTAAATTGAAACAACACCGAAAATTAAAAGGACCATAAGAGAAATAACCCTTTAAAAATTAGATTAAATGTGATATAAGGATGAAATTGAAAATTGCACGAAAAGTTTAAGGATGGCTGAAACAATTTGAAAAGGCAGAGTGGCTTAAAAACATTATCAAAACGCGGAAGGACAAAAAAAGAATAAGCCCATCTTTAAAAAAACAATTCACTCTGATAAAGCGGTAAAATTGTAAAGAAAGCAAAATAAATAAGGACTAGGGATAACATTTCGAAAAGCGGAAGAGTTATTGGGTGTAAATATTTGGGGCGGAAGAATTTATGAGATTAGTAACCCATTTTAATTTTAAATTTGAGTATAAAACATAATTTTCAGACCAAAAATCAACCTTTTCTTAAAAAAAAACATATAAAAAAAGTTAAAACTCTCTGAAATTTTGGGTTAATTCCAAATTCCGACGGGCTCTCTTGCTATGTCAACCGCGCCGGTCGTCGCGAGCCATCTACAGCGACCTTAAAAATCAAAATAATTCTTTTTTTTCTTAAAATCGAATCGAACTATCTTTTTTAAAAAAAACAGTTAACCAATTCGGTTTACCCTTTAATCCTGAAGAAAAACGACGGTTTTATCATCGGATGTAAGAAGAAATGATGACGGTAGAACACGGACAACCACGAAGGTAATTTTTTTTTCTTTTTTATTATTATTTGTTTGTTTTTATGACATGCAAACGAAAAAAGATGGATGATACCTGCTAGATAATTATGCTCTTGCTTCTTTTTTTATTTCATTTGTGGTTATTGATTACATGGGGAAGTTAGTCTTTATATCTGACTTCTAATTTACATTTACAAGCAAAACTTTAAAGATTTTACTATAGATGATTCTGGGACTGACATCCCCTTATTTTTTTATTATTTGTTCTGCATGGTGGTTAGAGAACCGATAAAAAACTGACGTTATGGTGATCTCCTCGATCTGCGAAGAAATGGCCATCGAGTTAAAGGGAGGTAAGAATTATCACGGTCAGATTTGATCTGGACTGTTAGATCAGATCTTATTTAACGGCTAAAATCGCCTAGATATGAACGATAATATATGTATTTTGGGCTTTATAAATTAAATTGTAAATGGACTCAAACATTAATAATATTATTGGGCTTTAGTTATTTTAATTATGATATGTTTTCTATTTTTTTATTTAAAGCCTAATTATATAATAATAATAATAAACAATAATACTTATAAATACCAAAATAAGATTAAAATATAATAATAATATTAATACACAACCCGGATAAAAATTAGTGATTACAAACTGCCTATGGTTTGGCCTTACTCCCGCTCACAATGGAACAAGCTAGGGTTGTAAATAAGACGAGACAGATTGTGAGTTATTAAGTTTGACTTGTAAACGAGCTGAGTCGCGAGCTTTCGAGTTGAGCTTGAGCTTCAATCAGGCTTGAGTTTGATCTTGATAAATTTAAACTCGCGAGCTTTCATGCCGAATCGAATTTAACCTTAAACATTTTGAGTTTAGTCGAGCTTAACAATACTCGACTCGGCTCGTTTGTACCTCTTAGGAACAGCCGTTTACAGTTCTGACATTTTTATGCTCCTTGCAATAACAACATTGAAAACTCAGACAACGGCCCGATGATTGTTTTAGAGAATCAAACATTTTAGAGGCCAAAGTTAGGTGATCTAGAATTGTCCTGTCCACACCTCATGACATATGTCTAACAATTATACAATCCCAAGTAAGCAACACATTCAGAATCTACTGTTAACTAAATTAACAGTTTCCTTTGAACTATATCTAGCAATTCGACCCTACTATGAAGTAAGAGGCTTATATATATATATATATATGAACTGACCCAATTAAAAAAAATCCAAATCATGTTGGCATGGTGCTACCACTATGAGGTGAAACAATACTACGGGTTGGGATCTATGTTGCACTTACACAAATACGAGTACGAATTTGGATACAAAAACGAAAAATGACCATTTTTAAAATTATAGAGTACGCATACGATAAATGAACGACAAATTATTTATGTAAAGAGATGATTAAAAAAATAATTTGAAATTTTGTTTATATTAAGAAATTATAGTAGTTCTAAATAATAGTTGAAAATAAAAAATAAATTATTTAATTGATGTTAAATAGTACTTACAATTATATTTATGTTATAAAATAATATAATAAAAAATAATAGAATTTTTGAAAAATGAAAGGGATAAAATAAAAATCACCCTCTAGATATAAGTGTGCTCAATCAAAACCTTAAGCACATGTTAAAAGAAAACTCTGAAGCGTTGAGTCAATCTCACTTAATTGGTGGAGATTCAAAGGGCAATAACTCATAAATGAACGACAAATTATTTATGTAAAAAGATGATTAAAAAAACAATTCGAAATTTTGTTTATATTAAGAAATTATAGTAGTTATAAATAATAGTTGAAAATAAAAAATAAATTATTTAATTGACGTTAAATAGTACTTACAATTATATTTATGTTATAAAATAATATAATAAAAAATGATATATTTTTTGAAAAATGAAAGGGATAAAATAAAAATCACCCTCTAGATATAAGTGTGCTCGATCAAAACCTTAAGTACATGTTAAAAGAAAACTCTGAAGCGTGGAGTCAATCTCACTTAATTGGTGGAGATTCAAAGGGCAATAACTCATAAATGACTATGAGTATGGTGTAAAGCTAAAGATAATTGTCCTCTATACGTCTCTTATAATCTTTTAAATGTACCCAATTAATTTTAGTCGTACTTCTTAAACATGAAATGCCCTGACAGGCACCCAAACATTATCACCAATATAATAACGTATCGGGTACGTGAGACGACATCACAATATTATACATGTGCTTAAGTAGTTGGGGATCACACATCTTGCAAAGCTGGATTTTTTTTCTATTTTGACACATTAAGTTTTATGATTTCGATCATAAAAGATAAACCGTAGGCGAAAGATAGTGGATGCCATTTTGTCACCTATAGACATTTTGGGTCACAAAATTTTTTATGTTTCTTTTTCTAATATTTGTGTGATGTAGGCCATACATGGACCCTTTAATGAGGACCCAATAATTAATATAGCCTATAAATATGAAAAACATTTAAATATAAAGCTAAAAAGTTATATCTTATCAACAACTAATGGTTGGTTTTATGTGATGAGATTAAGTCCCTAAAGTAAAGTTAAAGATTCAAATTATGACATTGTAAATGAAGCATATTGGGTTGGAAAGTTCATCCGTATAATGAGCATTTGCAGCACTCGATCTATATTAGTCCGTCAATAAGTTAAATATTCATTTTGTTTGTATATTTTGGAATCTTTATATGATCTTCCCATTGTATGGTTTGTATATTTTGTTTTCATTTTATCTTCATAAAGCTGTTGTTTGGGCCTCAAAAAATGGAAGCTTCATGTTCACAGTTTCTTAATTGCAGGAATGAGATAGATCAAAGAGCATATGGAGGGAGGATATTCTGTCAAATCATTTGTAATATGTGTATTTTGGGTTTAAAAGTGCTTATAAGATCAAAAAGTAGCGTAAAACAAGTTTTTCAGGTTAAAAGTATTTATTGATTTGATTTAAAAATATTTTTTTAAAAATTAAAATTTTTAACTTTTTCTAAAAGTACTTTTAATCAAAATAATTCATTTATCTTCGTTTATATCATCAGTTATATTTTAAGAAATATTTGTTATAAACTTTCTATATATTTAAAAGCACTTTTCGACAATAATGCCAAATATTCACATTCTAAACTAAATAATATATAAAAATGCTTTTTAACTATTTATTTTTCATTAATTCTGCCAAATAATCTAACATGGTTTATAAAATTTGACCATATATTTTATAGGCGGAAGAACCCCACAACAACTCATCTTTGGGTATGAAAAGTCTTTGCCTTTGCCAATCTTGATCTATCATTCCAATTGGTAGACTCCAACTGAAAAACTGCATGGGAATTTTGCAAGCAGGATAAGAATCCCCCACAAATTTTTGATTTTCCTTTTCAAAAAGATTCAACCTTTACAATTCTTCCTCTTTTCCACCTCTAAACAGAGTTCTAACTCTAAAAAACAGCTCTTTTACCTGCAACTGCAACTCTATTTTTTCTTTAAATTTCTCATCTGATGCAATCATCAAGAGCTTTAGATCCTATTTTGTTCAACACCCATATCTCCCCTATGCTCAAAGTCCTTAACAAAAGAATCAAACGCCTCTTCACTCACCTCCGGTGGCCGGTCCGGTGCCGTTCAAAGTCCAAAATCGTCATAAAAGTGTATAGTAAACCGAAGTCCAGCCCTCATGGTGATAATAAAGATGACACTATTGTCAACGGTGACGGTGAATTGAGTAGTCTAAATTCGGTGAAGCCTATTCGTATAGCGACTTTCAATGCTGCCATGTTTTCTATGGCCCCTGCAATGCCTAGAGCAAGCAAGTCTTCGAGTTTCGACTACGAAAACGAAGGTCTTACGAAGTCTGATCGGCCGAAGAGTATACTAAAGCAATCTCCCTTGCATCCGAATTCCATGAACGGGAAGAAACAACAAAGATTCGTGAGATCGAAGCTAAGAGTGTCGATCAATTTACCGGATAACGAGATTTCGTTACTGCGGAGTCGACAATTGAGCTTTTCGGAGCATGAAAAGGAGGGTTGTTCGAGTACGGGGAAAGCTCGGATGAGATCAACAAGGAGTTTTTCGTCGAAAATGGGAAATTGGGTTGATGATTGTGGGAGTTATAGAAGTAGAAAAACAGTGTTTGAAGTGTTGAAAGAGTTGGATGCTGATATATTAGCTCTGCAAGATGTGAAAGCAGAGGAAGAGAAAGCAATGAAACCTCTGTCCGGTTTAGCCGCTGCTTTGGGGATGAACTATGTGTTTGCCGAGAGCTGGGCGCCGGAATACGGCAACGCCGTGCTCTCGAAGTGGCCGATTAAGCGGTGGAAAGTGCAGAAGATCTTTGATGACACAGATTTCAGGCGAGTCTTAACATTAATTAAATGTTTCATATGTAACCATAGTGGTCATGTTGTTCATACACATTCGAACATAAGTCTAATTTGAATATATCCATATCCGACATTCTAAATCATTTTATTGCCAAAAGGCTCTCAAATTTTAGTTTATCCATGGTTCCTTGAACTCAGCCGGTTCAAGTATCAAATAATTTTGAATTCAAATTTGCATTATTTTTTCTTCTTCATCTTGATTACAAGACAGAATCCCATACAACAATTATCTGTCATAACAGCTGTATGCAGTTGACAGCATAAGAACTTGCACCCATTTCTTGAATGTGTGTAATTCATTAATCTAAATTTTCCGATCTTCCCAATTCCCATTATGCATTTGTCAATCATTTCCTAATGCAGCCAAAAGCAAAAGTTCCAAAATTTTAAGAAAATTACCTCATTGTCTCTTTCCCTAAATTGCTAGCTTTTCTTATCTACCTAGCTATCTTCTAAGCATTGAAGGATTGAAGCTTTGAGTCCTAAATCTTTCTTCAATATGAGCCTTTTCTACTGGGGTTCGGGAGTGTCAGATATGAATATGTTAAATATTTTCAATATACTCATGTTTGAATGTGTTGGACACTGATATTGTAAGAAAAATAAAGAGTCAAAACAACATAAGTACGAGCGACTGGTGCAATGTTTAGATCTTTGAGTCTTTGTGGGTGAAGTTGGTTAAGAAAAATGCATTTGATCAAACACACAGTTCTGAGCTATGTATTTTCATGTGGAAAAATTATAGAATTCTGACAAAAGATCAAATACTGAATGATGGTTTTTAGCATTACTCAAAAGTGGGAAAGATACAGTTCTGCAAACTTTTCCAACTTTAGCTTTTGTTTGTTTCAGTGGAAAACGAGATCATGAATTTGAAAGTATATGTCAATTAAAGTTAGGTAAGATGTATACCTGGTATCTGCACTGAGATGAATTGATCAAAGTCCATAAATTTGTAGTCGGTATTCGGTTGATGTTGAATACGGGATGAGTGTCTAATTGTCTGATTTGATAATGATAGTGTCAATGTAATGTTTGGACACGGAGGTTGGCTTCCGGTAAACCGAAGCCAATGGCTCGAACCATGACAGGAATTGGAACTTAGAAACTTATGATGACCCCTTTAGTATCATTGACTACAGGAATGTGCTAAAGGCAACCATTGATGTGCCCGGGACAGGCGAAATCGACTTCCACTGCACACACCTCGACCATCTCGACGAGAACTGGCGCATGAAGCAGATAAATGCAATAATTCAATCCAATGATGGTCCACACATCTTAGCTGGAGGCCTCAATTCCTTGGAGGAAACAGATTATTCCACAGAGAGGTGGACAGATATTGTTAAGGTAACATCAGCTTTCATTACCCAATTTTGAAAGCAACATTTCTGTAAATGAACCTTGTATCTTAACAGTACTATGAAGAAATGGGGAAACCAACACCAAAGGTTGAAGTTATGAAGTACCTGAAGACTAAACAGTACACCGACGCCAAGGACTTCGCAGGGGAATGCGAGCCGGTCGTCGTGATTGCCAAAGGACAAAGTAAATAAACAACTCATTCCCTTTGAACTTTGCACCCTAACTGTTTGATTAACATCCATGCTTTCTTTTTTTGATGCTGCAGGTGTGCAGGGGACATGCAAGTATGGGACTCGGGTTGATTACATACTCGCATCACCAGATTCACCGTATAAGTTCGTTCCGGGCTCGTATTCGGTATTGTCTTCGAAAGGGACATCGGATCATCATATTGTGAAAGTGGATATAGTAAAAGTAGATGAACATGTTGAAGAAAATGGGAGTAGAAAACGACGGCAGCAAACTAAACCGAAACAGAAAGTTGTGAAGATTACCGACGGTTCTCCGTCGAAAAGCATATGGAAAACACATTCATGAGGGATTTGATACTTCTAAAACCCGAATACTCTCCCTTACTTGCCTGAAACTAAAATCTAGCTGCCTAAATTCGACAAAATTACAATAATAAAACACGTTGATAAAACTCTCGTTCTTTTTTTTTTTACGATACGACTATCTCCTTTGCCCTGTCTTATTCTACCTTCGACTACAGCCACCGTTAGTTATCCGGTGATAACTAATTTAGCATTGCTTTTGAAAATTGGGGTAAGAAAATAAGCTAAAAATGTTTTTATAAAATACTTTTAGATTTTTTATTTAAGATATAAGTGTTTAGTATTATTGTTAAAAAATATTTTTAAGAAAATAAATGAGAATTTTAAACATGACGTTATTAAGTTTAAAAATACATATTTAAATAATATTCAAATTATTTAATATTATAATATTAATTTAAATTATGATAAAAATATTTTTATTAACAAATAAATAATTTTTATCTAATTTTTTTTACAAAAAATTATATAAAAAACTTAAAATAATAAATAATTTAATAATAATATAATTATATTTTTAGTAAAAGAAAGTACAAGTTTATAAATTATAAAATAAACACAACAAATATGATAAATGAAGGTTAAAATTATAATTTAGTTCTTAAAAAGCACATTTCCAACCGTAAAAGCTAAAAAATTCAATTTTTTACGTTTGGGTTGAAAATCATCAAAGCAAGTTTTTTTTAAAAAAATTTATATCTAATACATTGACAGTGAAAACTTTTAATTTTCACAAAGGTCTTAGGAGTTAGAATTTAGGGGTAATTGTTAGAATTTAAGAGTTATGGTTAAGATTTAGGGGTTAAGGTAATATGTTGAGAATTTAAATTTGGTTTAATAGTAAAAATGTGCCCAACCTATACCCTTTGTTCCATTTAGTGCCTAACGTTTTTTCGGCCCACTTTAGTGCCTAAAGTTTTATTCCGTAACTCAAATTGGGTTTCTTTGTCAATGACTGTTAAAATTTTTCCATTAACCAATTATAACATGACATGTGGCCTATTTTATTTATTTATTTATTTTTTGAATTACTTTAAAATTTTGTATTTCTTAAAAAAACCCAAAGTTTTAATTTCTTTCAAATAAATCCTCAAATCGCATCTCCTTCACCGTCCGGCATCCTCACAAGCCGGCGGTTTATCGTTTACCACCCAAGCGTCGACTACCTCATCGTTCAACATCCTCACCCTCTATTCGTCGGTTAGAAGCCTAATCGGTCTCTTTTTCTTCATTTTTAGATGTTTGTAGACGGAGCAATCGACGGTTCATTCGTCGATTTTTGACGACAAAATCATGAGACTTTCATTTGTGGGGGTCGACGAAGGCAAAGGTGGCCGATGGTGGTTGAATCAGTGGTGGGAGGGGAAGAATTTAGGGATCTAAGGTTTGGGTTTGAGTTTTAGAGAAATTAAAGATTTTGGGTTTTTTTTATAAAATTAAAGAATTTTTTATTTTTAGAAAAATAAAAATTAAAGAAAATGCCAGAATATGTCACGTGTCGTGTTTTTATTGTATAACGAAAAATTTGTAACGTCTATCACGAAAAAATCTAATTTGAATTACGGAATAAAACGTTAAGATCAAAATAGTCCGAAAAAATGTTAGGTACCAAACTAAAAAAAAAGTATAAGTTAAACATCTTTTTGACTATTAAATTTTTAAATTTTAATATATAAACTTTAAATTCTAAACATAATGATAACTTTTCAAAGAAACAATATGTTTCGGCCGAGATGAAACCGACTTGGACAAATATGACAGACGATGCATTATTGAAGCAAATAGAGGAGTCAACGAAGGCTTTCTCCCGTCACCAGGCCGACACTCTCCGCTCCATCCTCCAACACCAGCGCGACGTGCAGTATCTCCAACGTTACCTCCCCGACATCGGAGATCACAATCTCACGATTGACGCCGCTACTTTTAGACGCTCCGTGCCATTATCTTGCTACGATGATTATGCTGATTCCATCAATCAATTAGCCGATGTAGACAACTACAGTGTTGACCACGATCCTCGCCGCATCTTGTCTGTTGACCCTCTCGTTTGCTTCTTTTACAGGTGCGAATTCAACTCCACTTTATTTCATTTAGAAGTCGATAAAAATTTCAATATATTTGGATTTTTAATATTCTTTTGTTTTGAGTAGTTCTGGAACAAGTTCAATGAAGCCTAAATTGATACCATACTTCGATTCAGCGCTTTCGAAACAGGCGTCGCATATAGCTCATCAAGGAAGCGCCACTGTTCTTCGGAGGTAGAATTTTGGTTTTTTGTTTAATAAGTGAAAAGGGAGAGAGAATAAGTTATGAATAATTATCTGAATTTGTTTTCAATTTTTAGGTTTTTTCCTCCAAGGCCTGAAGTGTGCAAGAGACTGGCGTTTATATATGCTGATAGCATTACAACTACAAAAGGCGGTTTCAAGGTAATGGCTGCTTCTTCATTCCCTTTTCATAGCAGAAGCCGTAATGCGAATCGCTCTCTGTTTATGTCTCTCACTAGTCCCGCAGAAGTGATTATTGGATCAAATGTTGAGCACCAAATGTACTGTCACCTTCTCTGTGGTCTTAGAAATTCTGATTCTGTAGATGTTATTCACGCTCCATATGCATTAGGATTGATTCAAGCTCTCAGGGTATTGGAATCCAAGTGGGAGCAACTATGCGACGATATCGAAAGAGGGTCTCCGTGTGCGGAGGTTAAGGATGTCCAAATGAGAGATTCCGTTGTTGAGGTTCTCGGTGGACCACAACCAGATATGTCGACTAGATTTCGATTGATTTTTGAAAACAAGGATTGGAGTAGGATTTTGCAAAAGTTATGGTCAAATGTTCGATATATTAAATGTGTCACAACTGGGAGTATGAAGCAGTATTATTCCAAACTTAAATACTATGCAGGGGAGGTACCTCTGGTAGGTGGAGATTACTTTTCATCGGAGTGCTGCGTGGCCATTAATTTGGATATCAAGCAACCACCGGATCTGACTAGATTCGTTATGCTTCCGACAGCAGCATATTTCGAGTTCCTTCCATTTGATTCGACTGAGAACAATGCTGCTGGTGAAGAAACTGTGGACGTGTGTGGAGTCGAGGTAGGGAAGATGTACGAAGTAGTTGTGACTACTTATAGAGGGTTTTATAGGTATCGTCTTGGCGACATTATAAGAGTTGTTGGTTTCTATAACTCGTCTCCATTGCTAGAGTTTGTGATGCGTGCACCTAAAACTTCATATGAGATAGTAACCGAGGGAGATTTGATGGCTGCCATGGAAACTTTTCAACTTGTATTGAGAAATACCATGGGCATGGCAATAGAGATTATGGAGTTTACGAGTTCCGTTGACTTTGGTTCGAGTCCAAAGCGACTAAAAATCTTTATTGAACTTAAAGACTGTGATACAAGTTTACAAAACAAGTTGCAGGCATCAATGTTACTCCTTAAAGAATGTTGTGCCACTCTGGAAAACGGTTTAGGAAGTATGTATAAGGTGCAGAGGAACAAAGGTGAGATCAGCCCTTTATCACTATCCATTCTGAAATGTGGTAGCTTTTATAGGTTACTAAAACTAGCAATAGAGAATGGAACTCCAGCTAGTCAATATAAGCCACCTAAGATTATAAGAAACCCTAGCATTGTTGGTGTTTTGGAAGAATATGTTCTTGTGGATATAACCTTAGATTAAGATCTTTGTGTGCTTTAATGAGGTTTGAAGAGCATAGATTTGTGTTATTTTATTATGAGAATTGAAATGTCATATAAACATGATAAATATGTACTTTTTATTTATATAAATATACAAATTAACTTGCTTTAATTGAGAGGGAGAGAGAGAGAGGCATGATCTCGTTCCGAGAAGTAAATTGCTTCTGTCGACTGTCGTACGCTACTTTTTATAATAAAACATAATTGTACAGCTTTAGCTTTCCCGAACCTAAATCTCTACCTTACGAGTAGGCTCGAAAAACAAATAAATAAATAAATCACAAATAAATAAATAAACCACAAAGAAAAGCAAAGAAAGTGCTTAAAGCATTGGACTAGGATAATAGAAGGAAGAAGTAACCAATGGATTGTTATTAGAGATTGTTTTGTTTTCTAATGGTTGTTGCATGTTTGTGGTTTTATTTCTCTTAGTAGATTGTTGTTTGATTTTGTATTTTTTATAATTATGTGCTTGTATTGTAAGAATATTTTTTGGTTATTTCGATTAATCTAATTTTTGAGCATTCTTTTTCACTTTTAGAAATTAAATTTCGTTAAAGAAATTTTTAACGAGGCTACATTTTTATTAAAAAAATTATAGCAAAATTATTCACTTCGAGCCGAGCTTAGTCACGAGCCGAGCCAAGCTCAAACTTTTCACTTCTAGCCTAAAATTTTGATATCGACAAGCTTCGAGCCCGAACTCAATAATATTATTTTCGAGCCGAGCTTGCCTGGACTCACCTCATTATTATCCCTATTCTAAACTGAATATCTAAATCTTAAAACTAAGTCGTTTGTAAAAATTAATTTATACCGCGTGTATATCAAATATTTATCCTTCTAAAAAACGGTTTGTTTAGCGTTTCTTATGAGTCAAAAAGGTACTTTTAGTCCAAAAGTGCTTTTTCAAAAAGCAATAGTGAACATGGCCTTAGTGAACCCGGTTATTCAATTGCATTAGCCTTACTTTAAAAGTGTCTACACCAAATTTACCCAGGTCACATACTTGGCCCAGATCCAATAATAACAATAAAACCCAAGCCCGTCTGACCCAACACCAGAAGCCCAAATAGAGAAAAAAAACTAAACCCTAACCCTAGTATGCAAGCCCTAGCCGTCGCCGCATCCCTTCTACCACTTTCCGGAATCTTCGGAAACTCTTGCCGCTCACTCCAACGGCCGGGATTTCCGACGCACGCAAAAAATTCCAGGGGTCTTCGAGTTTCAAACTGCCAGAGGAATCTTTATTTCCCAATAAACGAGGGTTCGGTTTCGAGAAAATACACAGAAATAATCGGCAACACAAGCAATAAGGAAAAACAAGCAAAATCAGTAGAAACCTTTGAGTGGAAAAAGCAAGGAGGAAAGAAGACGAACGGTTACCTCTCGATTTACGGCGGCTGGAGCGTCATTCGGGAAATTTGAAAAGGGTAAAATCTACTTCAATTGACTGGGATTTCGGTAAATCTAACCTAAGATTTGGCTTCAAGAGGGAAAAAGAGTAGAATAGGGGTTTTCTGAGTTTCCCGACCACCATCGGCGGCGGCTGAAACAGCGGCCGGAAACGTTAGTCGTTGACCGACATTGTCGACGACTAACAAGTGACATGGACGATGGCCGGAAACCCATGAGAAAGAAGAGATCTCTTAGACTTTTTTTCTTCTGAAGTGAAAGTTAAATTAAAAAAAAAATAACACAAAAGGACCGTTAATACTAACCCGGATACCGGATCTTACCCTATTAGGATCCCTTTTTTTAAGTTTTGGGGTTAATCACTCTTTAGTCCGATCGCCTTTAATTGCTTTCCATGCTGGTCCTCATTTAGTTTAATTTAATTGCAATTTTGTTTTTTAGGATTAAATCTCTTTATTTTTTGGTATATAATGCATGTCCATTTTATGGTCCCATAATCGAAAAAGCAATGTATGTTGTCATTGCACCCAACCCTTGTTGGTTCTATACATTAGGTCTTTAATTTGTGCTTAATTCACATTTAATGAAAATTAACTCCAATTAAGGTCCGGTTAATTCCTTTAAGTTTATTTCCATAGGTACGCTTTTCTTCCAATTAAGATTAGGGAGGTTTTTAATGAGGCCTATGGAAATAACTCTCTTGTATGATTTTTTTGTCAATAAAACATACGCTTTGATAAAAAAATGTCAGTTTAACATTACTTTTAAAAAGTACGGTCAGAAAGTACTTTTGAAAAGTCTTTTTTGATTGTTTGATTTAATATTTGAGTGTTAAGGATTGCAATAAAATATGTAACTATTTTAAATATGATATAATAAACTAAAAATTAATTAATTTAAATATAATTTAAATTCGTTAAAATATGATTTATGAAATATATCAACTTAAAATACAATAAAATATAAAATAATTTATGATAACTTATTTATAGTCTTTGATATATAAAATATAATTTTTATTTTTTAAACAATAATATAAATTATTTTTAAAGTTTATGTGAATATATGAAGTAATATTTTAATAAAATTGCTGATGTTTCCTTTTTTTTGAATAGTGATGTTTCCTTTTTTTTCTTTATATATATACAAAAGTATAAATTTAGAAATAAAATTTTTATGTTTTTTCTCGAGAAATGATAGGGTTAATATTTGTATTTTACCTCTAAACAAAGAAAAAAATGGCTTTTACTTTTGGCATTGTAGAGTGTTGCCTAAGGCTTCGTATAGAGCTTAAATTATAGCTTTTATCGCAGCGACGCAGAATGAGTTGCTTTTAGGGTCTCTGTACGCTGCTTTTCCGTTGAGATTGCTCACAACAAATGCGTTTAGAGAAGCAAAAAATTTCAGCTTCTCCGCCAACACGGGTTCTCGACCCAAACGTAAATTATCGCAGCGACGCTGAACGGAGTCTAAAAGTACTTTCCCTCCAACTTTAATAGCGTTTGGCATTGTTTTCAACTATAAAAGCACTTTTAGAAGCAAACGTGCATATGTAATGCCACTTTAGCTTTAAAAATAAATTTAATTATTTGCATAATGTGCGACTAAGTTTAATTATGCTTATATAAATGTTATTGATTATTAGGATGGCTGATGAGCATTCGATTGAGTCGGGTCAAAAAATATGACATGACAAAGAATTAAGATAATCCAGTAAATAAAATAAATGATAATATATCATAGTTGTTATCCAAGCCGATGAGCACTAAAAAGAAAAAAAAAACACATGAAATTCGTGAAGAAGGCTTCTCATCTCTACCTTGTGGACCGCGAGCAATATTCCATGTTAACGGACTGCACTAGAACATGCATGATCCAATGAATCACCATGGAGCAACAAGCTCAAATGTATGGGTAAATCCAACATACCATTCAAATGTATGGAGCAACAAGCTCAAATGACTAGACTTGTAGACAATGACAAGCTCTTGATCTACTACTTGTAGCGATGCTCGTTTTTATTTATGCTAAAAAAATGAGTTTCAAGGTATTTGAAGTTTTTTGAGTATTTAAAATATCTTTCGTGGGGTTTTAGAAAAAAATCGTATTTTATTTAAAAATAGAGTCGCCACCGGCCGCTAAGGTAGGTCAGACACCATTAAACCAGAGATTTTGAAAAATGTTGGGTTCGGGAGTCCATTGCGGATGGGGAAGGATTAGCACCCCCACACCGCCCAAAATTGGTACTTTAATAATTACCGATTTATTAATTTTAGACTTTCCGGATTAAAGTGAAGATTAAATTAAAATTTGGTTATAAGTGCGAGTAAATTTTAAGGGCCCCGTTATTCGAGAGTAAACCGATAAACCACCATTACTGCGCTTGATACTGGCCACGTTTACGCTCGAATAAAAGGGCACCGCATTGACAATTAATATCTCGTTATGCAAATTTAAAACATGGCAAATATAAATAAATACAATACGATAAAAATATAAATAAACACTAACATAATAAAATACTAATATAACATAAATAAAATACTAATCTAAAACATACATACATATATTAATCTAACACATAAATTAAAAACAAATCTAACAGAAATAAAATACTAATCTAAAACATTCATAAATATTAATCTAACACATAAATAAAAACAAATCTAACATAAATAAAATATTAATCTAAAACATAAATAAACATACAAACTAAAAAAATAAGAATACAATTTTAAATTAACTAATACTTCATTAAATTATAAAAATTACAACACAAATAAAAAGGGAAGAAAATATACCTAACTAGGAGCTCGAATGACGAACCCCGACTGAACCCCGCCGAGATCTACCATGACCCCTTCAAAAATTAACTAAATCGGATCCAAAATAGGACCCCGATCGAATCGGTTAGGACCAAAGGCACTACCCCCGGTTCTTGGCTACCCGAGAGCATAGCTCTCTTATTGGGCATGCCTTTGCCGGCTCCTTGCTGCCCTCCAAAATGGTCTCCCAATGCCTTATATTTATAGGCAATGGGGCTCTCAAGGTGACGTGGAGCACTAAGCTCCACGCAGTGCATTGTACCTTTTTTTACACTTTAATCAACCCATTTTTACCATATTTTTATTTTAAATTAATAATATTACTATTACAATAATACTAAAAATACTAAAACCCGGACAAAAATGAGTGATTAAAGCTGCTCCTCTTTGTTTGTTCTTGTGAAACGAGAACAAAGTTTCACAAGAACAAAGCAAAGATCAAAAGCATTCATTTTTAACCTACTTTCTTGTCCTTGGCTTCGGAATCACAGGTTCTTCTGGAACTTTTCGCTCTTCCTCGGCCAACTCTTCAAGCTTGTAAGTTCTTGCTATATAGAACTTTTTTACCTTCCGATCTTGGAGGTACATGTTTTTCCTATATAGAACCTTTCGCTTTCTCAGGCGGATCCTTCGGACTAAAAGTTCTTCATTTATAGAACTTTTTACCTTGAAATCCTAGAGTTAGGGTTTTTCCTATATATAACTTTTCACTCTGAAGTCTCAAGTTACGAGTCCCTCCTATATAGGACTTTTCACTTTGAGACGGTGAAGCTTGGAGTCCTTCCTATATAGAACTATTCATCTTCGACGCTGCAGGTTTCTCCTATATAAAACCTTCTGCATCGTGGATTGATTCTTCCAACTGGAAGTTCTTCCTATATAGAACTGCTAGTCTTCAAACCTTAGAGCTGCAAGTCCTTCTTATATAGAACTTTTAGCTTCTGAAATCTCGAAGTTACGGGTTCTTCATATATAGAACCTTTTACTGCGAGGGCTCGAAAATACAATACCTTCATATATAGAACCTTTATCTTTGAATCTTTCCGAGATTCATGCCAAAATGGTTACCAATCTGGCCTTACGCTACTGAGGATGCCAAGATATTTCTTTAAATTTGGGGATTCACGCCAAATTGGCTACCGAACTTTCTGGACTCACGCTACTAAGGCTGTCGAAATTTCTTTAAATTTGGGGATTCACGCCAAAAATGGCCATATATCTTTCTAGACTCACGCTACTATGGTTGCCGAACTTTTTTCAAATTTAGGGATTCACGCCGAAAATAGCTACAGATCGTTCTGGACTCACGCTACTATGGCTGCCGAAATTTCTTCAAATTTAGGGATTCACGCCAAACTGGCTATCGATCATTCTGGACTTATTTTACTAAGGCTGCCGATCTTTCTGGACTCACGCTACTAAGGATGTCGATCTTTCTGGACTCACGCTACTAAGCATGTCGATCTTTCTAGACTCATGCTACTAAAGCTATCAATCTTTCTAGACTTACGCTGCTAAGGCTGTCGATCTTTCTAGACTCACGCTGCTAAGGCTATCGATCTTTCTAGACTCACACTACTAAGGCTGTCGATTTTTCTAGACTCACGCTGTTAAGGTTGCCGATCTTTCTGGACTCACACTGCTAAGGCTACCGATCTTTCTAGACTCATGCTACTAAGGCTGCCGATCTTTCTAGACTCATGTTACTAAGGCTGCCGATATTTGGCCTCACGCTACTATAGCTGTCACATCATGCCCAAAGGACTTATCACCATGCTCGAAAGATTTACTGATGGCCCGAAGGTCTTACTGATGGCCCGAAGAACTTAATAACTGGCTTTACGCTACTCTAGCTATCGTCATCTGGCCTCATGCTACTATGGTTGTCGTCATCTGGCCTCACACTACTATGGCTGTCGCATCATGCCCGAATGACTTATTGATGGTCTGGAGGACTTATCACCATGCTCGAAAGATCTACTGGTGGCTCGAAGATCTTATCATCATTCTCGAATGTCTTACGGATGTTCCGAATGACTTAATATCCAGCTTTACGCTACCTTGCCTACCGTTATCTGGCCTCACGCTATTATGGTTGTCGACATTTGGCCTCACGCTACTATGGTTGCCGCATTATGCCCGAAGGACTTATTGATGGCCCGAAGGACTTATCACCATGCTCGAAAGACTTACTGGTGGCTCGAAGGTCTTATCATCATGCCCGAAGGTCTTATTAATGGCTCGAAGAACTTAATATCCGGCTTTACACTACCTTGGCTACCGTCATCTGGCCTCACGCTACTATAGCTGTCGTATCATGCCCGAATGACTTATTGATGGCATGAATGACTTATCACCATCTTATCATCATGCCCGGAGGTCTTACTGATGGCCCGAATGACTTAATATCTGGCTTTACGCTACATTGGCTACCGTCATCTGGCCTCACGCTACTATGGCTGCCGCATCATGCCCGAATGACTTATCACTATGCTCGAAAGACTTACTGGTGGCCAGAAGGTCTTATCATCATGCCCGAAGGTCTTACTTATGGCCCGAATGACTTAATATCCAGTTTTACGCTACCTTGGCTACCGTTATCTGGCCTCACGTTACTATGGTTGCCGATCTTTCTTTCTTTAATAAAATCTACTTCTTCAAACTTTTTGACAATTCTTTAAATACCTGTCTAAAATAAGCAAAAAACAGACATACCTCTATCTATATGATGCATGCAAGGTAATGCTTTCTTTTTCTTCTTATCTTTTTCTTTTTTTCTTTTTTCTTTTCTTTTCTTTTTCCCTCTTTTCTTTATTTTCTTTTTTTCTTTTTTCTTCTCTTACTATCTTTTTTCTGTTCTAAAGTCTTACAACCTGAAAGGTCGTTCCTCATATTTCTTAATCTCTTAACTTCTTCATTGTATGCTCTTAAATCCTCATTTGATCAATCACTTCGAATCTGAATTAACATGCTTTTAAATTTTTCGTGCGAAAGGCTTTCTTGTCTTCAGGGTTATCACCTGTCTTCATAAATGATCTTCTGGTCCTTATATTATTCTTATAAGAACCTTTGTCATCTTCTTCGCTTGGCGTTGCCCCATTTAATCACGGGCTCTACTGCTTCGAATTTCCTGACCCATCATATAGAGCCTTGATCTATTTCAAATCACTAGGGTAAGCAAAAATACTTCCATCCCCTGAGCTCATCATTGATCTTCTCGTAGAATTTCTACAAGAACTAACTCTCGGTCCCTATGCTTTAAATCTCATCATCATTTATTTTTAAAGTAATGCAAAAGGCAATTTCAATACAAAAAATAATGATTGTTTGAAAAGATAATAGTCATTTTGAAAATCAAAACTTGGAGGGAATACCAAACATTTAAAAACATTATTTGGAACAAATGGTAAACATATATTTTTTTAAAAATGCCAAACTTTTTTAAAAATTAATGTTTGGAGAATGGTAATCACAATTCGAAATATATTGCCACACATTTTAAAAACTAATGTTTGAGGGAAATGGTAAACATCAAAACTTTGGAAGAAAATGTCAAACCTTTTAAAACATGTTTGCCCTCAAAATATCAAACACCACAACATATCTACTTCAAATTGCCAAATATCAACTCTAATGAAGCGCATATTTAGAAGATCTTGACTATTGTGGAGATATACACAAATGTATAGTTTATTTTAGTCTATTAGGTTTTCAAGAGGCACAATCCCATACCTAATTTCTAACCCATTTAAGGTGGCTCTCTTAATCTCACTAATTCACCATGCCTCATTCTTCCCTCATTTGGGTGTCGATCAAGCACTTCGAAGTTTGACGTTCCTTGAAGCAAGGTTAACCCTTATAGACAGAATGAAATCTGAAGACATTCTCATTCAACTTGGATATATATGGATTATCAAAATGGTCTTTGGAGGCTTGTAATGTAGGCCTTTGGTTCATGGTTAGACGAAGCCGTATCTCTATGCTCGTATGATCTGGATATGCTCACATGGAGTTTTTTTTTTGTAAATCACTCTAGACTGTCGGTTTTCGGGTTTTCACCCTAGAGTTCATTTCCTTACTCTTTTTCTTTTGGCCCGCCTTGTATTCTGGCTGTGTATTGATGCTTGTTTTCCGAAAAAAATGATTGATCCTTCAGAGTTCCTTGAATGAAGGATTATGTACATTTCTGGGAGTTCTTGTGATTGGTACGCCCAGATGAAATGTTCATATTTCTTCTTATTTTTTTCTTTCTTTTTTTGTTTGTTTTTTTATTACTCTAGACTGCCCACCTTTGGGATTTCACCCTAGAGTTCAATTTCTTCTTTTGTATCTTTAGATCAGTGTATTTTGGTTAGATATTGATGCCAACATGCTCATGCAGACTGCTCTTTTCTCCTTATTTTCAGGATTGTTCTAGACTGCCCATTTTTGGGTTTTCACCTTAAAGGTTATTTCCATTTTTGAAATTGGCAATCTTCGGGCCGACTTGTCTTGACTTGGTTTCAATTCAAGCTTCTATACAAATCTTCAAAATTGCGGATTCTTTATGTATATCTTGCTTATTTGAAGTCTTGATCTTGTATTGTTTGATCTATGTGTGAAGTATATACAACATTTTTTTTTTTTTTTATCTTTTTTTCTCTATTTCTCTTTCTTTTTTCTTTTTCTTTTCTTTTTTTTTTCTTTTTTCCTCTTCTAAGGGAATTCAACTCATCACAATCCTTTGTCTCGAGGATAATGATGGAACATACAACAGAACCTCAAGTTACTCGACATAGTCATGATTTGAACATATCACTCATGTAGCTACTCCACTTTTGACTTAAAATATGGATGGAGCATACCACAACCTTCTGAGCTTTTCACAACAGCGGAGTGCCCCAAAAAATTATACTCGTTTCTCTCTTTTTTAAACACTCTTATCTAGGAATACCTTTTAGTAAACCCAAACTAGTGGAGTGTAATCTTTCTTTTTCTTTCTCTTTTTTGTCTCTTTCTTTATTTCTTTTTCTTTATTTTCTCTTTTTTTAGACTGCTCATTTTGGGTTTTCAGCCTAGAGTCTCTTTCCTTTTATTCGAGTATGTGGATGTATTCTCGAATCAAACTGTATTTATACCGGACATTATCGCTTGTTCCCACCTGAACGTAATCAATTCTACCTAGCTCTTCTAAACTAGCGCTTATCAAACGATAGAGTCTTTATGTACCTTCTTCTTACACTATTTAACTTAGTGTACTCGCTCTTGATTGCTTCGGCCTTCTAATTGTCATTTCTTATGTTGCTTGGTTTACTTTCTGAGCATAAACTTGTCTTCATCCATTTTCCTCTGGTAGTTTTATGGCATTCATGTCCAATCTATCTGGTTTAATCTTTTCCTCTTAGTAAAGTGAAAGAATACCATTCGTCCTTCCATTCATAGATTTCATGAGAAAGCCTTCAGGGGGTAAAGGTATAGGGTTAACTCTCGATTCAAGGATCTTAAATAACAAGTGCCTGAGAAGACAAATTCCTAAAATGGGAAATGCTCATTGTCTAAACACTCGCTTTATTCCTCTGTTGGCCTAAGTGGATTAACAGATACTCACATTTTCAATATCCTCACAACTCTCAATTTCTTCTAAATATAAACAACTTAGAGTTGATTTTCGAATTCGAATCACAGGTATTTTTGCATTTGAGATTCAACGACCTGGTATAGAAATGATATATACATATGTCTATTCAAAAAAATGTGTATATGTGTATGAAAAATCAAAAACTACCTCGTAACAATGAATGAAATATTTAAAGAATGGAAATGTGGGAAAAATATATGTTTGAGAGTTTTTTTCTTCAAAACATTGAGAATTTCTTTGTGAACTGATAGGAAAACCATAAGGACGACCTTCAGACTATCTCCCGAGTACTAACTCATTCTGGCCCTTTCAATGTAGTGTAGGCTTGCCATTTCTCTTGTTTTTCCTTGTTAGATTAATTCTTGCGTTAGGACTCCCTTGCCAATAGCTTATGGATTTCTCGGTGCCATGCTCCAATGCCCCCATATAAACTTCATATGCATTATTCAAGTCAAAGTTGTGGGAAAATGTGTCAGGTGTAATATTCATCGGCCTAGGGGTGAGTTGCTAACCTTCGACCAAATGAGAAAATATGTCTGAAATGAGTACCCCAAATATTTTCAGACTTGTTCAATTAATAGACCCCATTCTCTTACCGTTATGAGAATCTTGAAAGGGGTGCCCAATTTTATCTTTCTTTCTTCTACTCCTAGGTGGGCATGGTCTTTAAACTTAGGTCCTGGAGTGCATGTTTGATTATCTCTCTGACTGTCATGAAGTCCTTAAAGTCGGCCTTCATTTTCTTGAGCATTTTATCAAAGAATAAATATGAAATGTGGCATGAAACATGGAAGTCACTTTTTTCTTCGTCTACGGGATGCTGCACCTGGGTCGCTAAACACAGCCACTTCAAAGCACATTCCATGAAGCTTTTATCAGGTTTTATCTTCGTACCATGGAGATATTGACGACTTCGTGCTAGACCCAAAGCATATTTATATTGGCCCAAAAAAGCATCGGCTAAGTCTCCTCATGACTGAACTTGGTCTATTCTCAAACAGTTATACCAATCACGGTGGGTCATGCTAGACTGTCGTGGAAGTAGTGGAACAATAATTTTTCATTATCAATGCAGCCCTCCATTTTTTTGCATAACAGGGTCAGGTGAATCTTAGGGCATCTTGTTCCGTCATCATGTGCAAATCTGGGAATCTTTAAAATTCGAAGGAATGACCAAATCATGGTTCAAACAGAGTTTTATTGCATCGAAGGCATCAAACTTCTTCTCTTTTTTTCCTCGAGCCCATCTTCTAACTGCTCGAATCTTGATTCTTGAGTGTTTTCAATTCTTTTATTCACGATAAAACTCTAATTGGTCTTTAGATTACTCCCAAAAATTTTATGCAAATAAAGGCGTTGATTCCGCTGGTAATCACCCTTTCGAACGAATTTCATAGGAATTAAAGGGTCCAAATTCTTGAGCCATAAAAGAAGGCTTCTACAAATATGTCCATCTTCATGTCTTCGGGTCATACTCAAAGAAACTGAAAGTCTCGGTTAAGATGGCTACATCGATGTTTCCGAATACCCTCGGGAAGATGATCAAACCATATGTCCCCAAAACAAATAGGATTATCTTCATTACCTCATTCGGGTGTGCTATCTTGGATACGTTCCCATGAAGATGCTAGGCTGTCTCTTTAATTTTGAATCAGATCGTTGGCTCAATCCTCGCTTATCAAATGATTTTGAGCTTCAATGGATAGTTCTTATTCCTCGGCGACTTCGCGTAGATCTAATCTTTCTGTACATTCTTCTGGAAGAGCAAGGTTGTATACTTCTCTACCGTGGGCATTATGTCTTGGCCGTTGAAGGTAAATCAACAAAAAAATAGGATTCCAAAGCTGGAAAATGGCTCGGAGTAAAGGTTGGTTGACTCGAACATACATTAGTTGGGCTATGTCGCCATAACTGTCAGAAAATAGGTCTTGTAGTCTTTGGTCTCATCTTCCCTAAATCTCTTTAAGCTCCCACGGATCATTATGTTGTAGGCTCTCGTGTATATACTTTGGCACTACACGCTTGCTCGGTAAACTGTTACCTCAGACCCGTTGATTAACCTCTGACCAATGTCGCACGACTAGGTTGATGTCGTCCTCCTTAAGATATCTTTTTTCCATGATGAAAGATTTTCTAGTCGGGCAAACCACTTGAATCAACACCTTTATGTAATATGGATGCAATGATAATGTAACAAAAATATGTGTAAAATAAAAATAAAATAAAACACGAAAAGAAATGAGTTAGTACCGGATAAAAATAATAAATACATAAATAAAAGGTAAATTTAAATACGATAAAAAAACCAAACAACCCTGTTCACATCCCGTCTAAAACACCTAGGTTATCTGCATGGCTCTAAAGGGGCGGGTTTTCTATATTCTCTACATGCAGTGTTGGTGCTAAGAGGTACCCGAACTGTCATTGCTGTCCCCTACTAAGGGTAGCAAGGCCCCCGATCATCATCCATTATAGGCTCCTTTCAACCAAGTTCAATTCAGGGGGACACGTTCGCTTATGCCTCTACGAAAGAACGATATCCTTACGAAAGCATAAGGTACTCGAGCCCCGAAAGTACTTGCTAGGCCTACACGGAGGAACAATATCCTTACGAAAGCATTAGCATTTTCCTCCACTTACAAAGGACGGGTTTATATGCCAAATTTTAAATGCGTTAAAATAAATGCGCACTTATAATCGAATGTTAATTTAATAGTCACTTTAATCCGGAACTTCCGATATTAATAAAGCGATAATTATTTAAAAAAAGCTCGACTCTTATTTGTTTTTGAAAAAACAAAAATCATCCCCAGCGGAGTCGCCATCTGTAGCGATGTCCCTTTTTACTTACGCTAAAAAAACGAGTTTCAAGGTATTTTGGGTCTTTAAAATATCTTCCGTAGGGTTTTAGAAAAAATCGTATTTTATTAAAAATTGAGTCGCCACCGGCCACTAAGGTAGGCCGGACACCATTAAACTAGAGATTTTGAAAAATGTTGGGTTCGAGAGTCCGTTACGGATGGGGAAGGATTAACACCCCACACCACCCAAAATTGGTACTTTAATAATTACCACTTTATTAATTTTAGACTTTCCGGATTAAAGTGACGATTAAATTAAAATTTAGTTATAAGTGCGAGTAAATTTTAAGGGCCCCGTTATTCGAGAGTAAACCGATAAACCGCCATCACTACGCTTGATACTGGCCACGTTTACGCTCGAATAAAAGGGCACTGCATTGACAATTAATATCTCGTTATGCAAACTTAAAACAAGGCAAATATAAATAAATACAATGCGATAAAAATATAAATAAATACTAACATAATAAAATACTAATCTAACATAAATAAAATACTAATCTAAAACATACATACATATATTAATCTAACACATAAATTAAAAACAAATCTAACATAAATAAAATACTAATCTAAAACATTCATAAATATTAATCTAACACATAAATAAAAACAAATCTAACATAAATAAAATATTAATTTAAAACATAACTAAACATACAAACTAAAAAAATAAGAATACAATTTTAAATTAACTAATACTTCATTAAATTATTAAAATTACAACACAAATAAAAAGGAAAGAAATATACCTAACTAGGAGCTCGAATGACGAACCCCGACTGAACCCCGCCGAGATCTACCACGACCCCTTCAAAAATTAACTATATCGAATCCAAAATAGGACTCCGATCGAACCGGTTAGGACCAAGGGCACTACCCCGATCCTTGGCTACCCGAGAGCATAGCTCTCTTATTGGGCATGCCTTTGCCGGCTCCTTGCTGCCCTCCAAAATGGTCTCCCCATGCCTTATATTTATAGGCAAGGGGGCTCTCAAGGTGACGTGGAGCACTAAGCTCCACGCAGTGCATTGTACTTTTTTTTACACTTTAATCAACCTCTTTTTTACCCTATTTTTATTTTAAATTAATAATATTACTATTACAATAATACTAAAAATATTAAAATTCAGACAAAAATGAGTAATTACACTACTTCATAAATAGTTTAATTGGTTCCTCTGTACACAAAGATTAAGCTCACAAAGCATGTTGTTTTAATATTTTTGAAAATCTGCGCACAAGTGCTTGAGTGTCTTAATACTTTTTAAAGTTTGCTTTTATTTTCTTTATTATCTTGTTTCATTTTCATATCTTTATTTTTACAATACTAGTGTTATTAACTGTGCATTTGTAGTCTTTTTTGGACAACACGACTCTTTAGGTACTAATTTTGAAGATGTGGGGTGCTTTAACTTTTTCCGTACCTACAGATTTTTTATCATACCCAACTCAAAACGATCTATACCTACTTCAAACCATGATGAACTTTTCAAAGAAACAATATATTTCGGCCGAGATGAAACCGACTTGGACAAATATGACAGACGATGCATTGTTGAAGCAAATAGAGGAGTCAACGAAGGCTTTCCCCCGTCACCAGGCCGACACTTTCCGCTCCATTCTCCAACACCAGCGCGACGTGCATTATCTCCAACGTTACCTCCCCGACATCGGAGATCACAATCTCACGATTGACGCCGCTACTTTTAGACGCTCCGTCCCACTATCTTGCTACAATGATTATGCTGATTATCTGAATTTGTTTTCAATTTTTAGGTTTTTTCCCCAAGGCCTGAAGTGTGTAAAAGACTGGCGTTTATATATGCTGATAGCATTACAACTACAAAAGGCGGTTTCAAGGTAATGGTTGCTTCTTCATTCCCTTTGCATAGCAGAAGCCGTAATGCGAATCGCTCTCTGTTTATGTCTCTCACAAGTCCCGCGGAAGTGATTATTGGATCAAATGTTGAGCACCAAATGTACTGTCACCTTCTCTGTGGTCTTAGAAATTCTGATTCTGTAGATGTTATTCACGCTCCATATGCATTAGGATTGATTCAAGCTCTCAGGGTATTGGAATCCAAGTGGGAGCAACTATGCGACGATATCGAAAGAGGGTCTCCGTGTGCGGAGGTTAAGGATGTCCAAATGAGAGATTCCGTTGTTGAGGTTCTCGGTGGACCACAACCAGATATGTCGACTAGATTTCGATTGATTTTTGAAAAGAAGGATTGGAGTAGTATTTTGCAAAAGTTATGGTCAAATGTTCGATATATTTAATGTGTCACAACTGGGAGTATGAAGCAGTATTATTCCAAACTTAAATACTATGCAGGGGAGGTACCTCTGGTAGGTGGAGACTACTTTTCATCGGAGTGCTGCGTGGCCATTAATTTGGATATCAAGCAACCACCGGATCTGACTAGATTCGTTATGCTTCCGACCGCCGCATATTTCGAGTTCCTTCCATTTGATTCAACTGAGAACAATGCTGTTGGCGAAGAAACTGTGGACGTGTGTGGAGTCGAGGTAGGGAAGATGTACGAAGTAGTTGTGACTACTTATAGAGGGTTTTATAGATATCGTCTCGGCGACATTATAAGAGTTGTTGGTTTCTATAACTCGTCTCCATTGCTAGAGTTTGTGATGCGTGCACCTAAAACTTCATATGAGATAGTAACCGAGGGAGATTTGATGGCTGCCATGGAAACTTTTCAACTTGTATTGAGAAATACCATGGGCATGGCAATAGAGATTATGGAGTTAACGAGTTCCGTCGACTTTGGTTCGAGTCCAAAGTGACAAAAAATCTTTATTGAACTTAAAGACTGATACAAGTTTACAAAACAAGTTGCAGGCATCAATGTTACTCCTTAAAGAATGTTGTGCCGCTCTGGAAAACGGTTTAGGAAGTATGTATAAGGTGCAGAGGAACAAAGGTGAGATCAGCCCTTTATCACTATCCATTCTGAAACGTGGTAGCTTTGATAGGTTACTAAAACTAGCAATAGAGAATGGAACTCCAGCTAGTCAATATAAGCCACCTAAGATTATAAGAAACCCTAGCATTGTTGGTGTTTTGGAAGAGTATGTTCTTGTGAATATAACCTTGGATTAAGATATTTGTGTGCTTTAATGAGCATAGATTTGTGTTATTTTATTATGAGCATTGAAATGTCATAGAAATTATCGATGGAAAACACATATAGTCACCGTGGCTCATATGTTTTTAATTATTTTAACTCTTAATCTTTTATTTTGGACTAAAATGACTCTTTTATGAATAAATATTATTAGCCAACTTACAGTAAACGTCTTGTGATAATTTGATAGGATGACACATCATCAAAAAAATATTTTTTATTTTTTATATAATTTTATAAATTTATTTTTTAATTGACATGTCATTCTATCATATCAACACATTTGCTATTTCAGCGTACAATATTCTGTAAATTTATCACATCTTTTTAAGTTGTTGAAT
Organism: Hibiscus mutabilis; assembly: GCA_019671005.1. Classification (NCBI taxonomy): domain Eukaryota; kingdom Viridiplantae; phylum Streptophyta; class Magnoliopsida; order Malvales; family Malvaceae; genus Hibiscus; species Hibiscus mutabilis. Next base: position 46,147,464 of record CM033737.1, read on the forward strand.
GTTAATTGATTAATAATTTTTATTTTAAGATGAATATTTTTTTACATTATCTCTTTCCAATAAGTAGCAAGGTTTTCATTATTCATGTATTAATCTGTTTTTAAGCATTGAAAATAAATAGTACTTTATTTGAAAAATAATTAATATAATGTAATAAAAAAACATAACATAAAACTCAAATTATATAAATATATTAGTATTTTATGTATAATTAAAACAAACATGATAAATATGTACTTTTTTATTTATATAAATATACAAATTTAAGAACAGTGACAAAGCAAATAAACAAAAAATATACGTGTCCGAATCACTGCTTCAGAGCCGTTGAGAATTTCATTCAACAGTCTTAGGATTAGGAGTAAACCCTCAAAGATCTGCATCTTCTTCTAGAATCCAATTTTTGTTCTTCCAATTCCACTTTTTTCGCCATTAAAAGCTTTTACAGCTGAGTTTTGAGTCATCTTCTTGTGCAAGTCGCTCTAAAAATCCATCAAACTCTTTGCTTCAATGGGAAAAACAAGGAAGAAAGAGAGTGGTTTCTTCTTATGCTCTGTTTTTAGTTGCTCTGCTTCAGTCTAGATTCTTGGCTTTTGCAATTTTAGACCCACTTGATTTTTTAGCTTTACAATTGATTAGAAAATCTCCATGATTTGCCGGGCTCTAATTTTCTTGCTTCCTGGGATTTCACCTCCGATCCTTGTAACTTCACCGGAGTTTACTGTGAGTCCGATAAGGTAATAGCTCTTAATCTGGGTGACCAACGTGCTGGTTTTCCGGGTTTAACCGGAATGATAGACCCTGCTTTTGGTAAGCTCTCGGCACTTACCGAGTTTTCAATTGTTCCTGGCGGCGTCTTCGGGTCGTTGCCGCGTTCAATCTCGCAGTTGAAGAACCTTCGGGTTCTTGCGATCACCCGGAATTTCATCTCCGGGAATATTCCGGCGAGTCTCGGCCGATTGAGAAGCCTTAAAACGTTCGATCTTAGTTACAATCGGCTCACCGGAAAATTCCCCCGTTCCATCGGAACCTTGCCGGAGCTAAGCAATGTAATTCTCTGCCACAACAACCTCTCTGGTTCGGTCCCTCCGTTTCTCTCCCAATCCCTAACCCGGTTGGACCTCAAATGCAATGCGCTCACTCGTTCGCTTCCCGACTCCTTCCCTCCTTCTCTCCAGTTCCTCTCCCTCTCCTGGAACCAGCTGACTGGACCGGTGGACGGTGTTCTATCCGGGCTCGACCAGTTAAACTTCCTGGACTTGAGTTTGTAATCACTCATTTTTACTCGTAAATATATTAATATTGCATGTATATTTATTATATGAATGTTATTAATATAAGGTGGTGTGTGCATGTATAAGCTATGTATACGTATTAGGGGGTATGTATGTCGCGTATGTATCTAGAGTATGAACGTATTTGATTAATATATAGATGTTTTGTTAATTATATGTATGGTTATACGTACGTATACTAGAATATTATATTGATTAATGATTGTATAATATAAGTATATATTTTTGTATGTATATGTATTGCTGTTATAATTATACTATTATTATTGGGCTGACAAAATGAAAAAATTAAATATATTAAACCCAAATAAAAATTACACCCAATTACAAATCCAATTACAAGGCCCGTTTGGCCCAAATCAATCCCATTTAATTACAATGTGGGGTAAGCGTGGGCCGTTGGATCAAGATCGATCCAACGGCCACGATGCAATGGAAGTCAAAAATATCGCCAGCGCGTGCTCCACACGTATGGACCGTTCGAGTGCCACGCGCGCGTGGGTCCACGCGGGACGCTTTAATATCCCACGCGCGCGCGTAAGATCCACGCGCGTTCGACTCTCGATTGCGGAGCTCCACGTGGCGAAATCTCGCCGTCTCATCGGATCGAGGCTTCATCCAGCCGATCGTTCTTCAAGCCATCTCGACCGTTAGATCGATCCGATCTAACGGCCGAAAAACGCTAGCCGCGTTTGGCGAAACGACCACACACCGCCACCGCGCCGATATTGATCCCCGCGTTGATTATGCCAAAGACAACAAGCAAGATGTCGGTTGATTTGAAAAAGGAAGATGCAACTTGCAACCAAAAACAGAGGCAATAATATATATGAAACGGGCTTTTTTGTAACGGGATTTAGCTAGCGAAAAAAGAGGGGCGAAAAAAAGATTAGCGAAAAAAAAAGAGAACAAGGGTAGTAACACAAAGAACAGAGATCTTGTAATACAAAAAACCCTGAAAGTTGTAAACATCGAAGATAATCAAAAGGCAGTCCAGTGGTAAATTTTTGTCTCTTTTTCTTACCTGTTTTCTTTACATGCATATACGAAAGATTAACAAAAAAAAAAACAGAAACAAAAGAGGATAGTAGTCTTACCGAGTCGTTTGTGGGTCTTCCCTTCCTCTGTGACAAGCCTTTCGGCTTCTACAAAGCAGATCACGGTGAACTAAAGGAGGGAAGACCCTTGTGGTTTTGTTTTGGTCTAAAAAAAATAATATTTTTGGTTCGTATTTCCTAGATCTAGGGTAAAAAAGGGGGTATCCTCTGAATCCAACCACGGATTCGTGTTGAGGACGACAAGGGGGATGTTTTGGTCTATTTTAGAGGCTCATCGGCGCCGGTCAGCGGCGGCCGACGGCTGAAAACACGGCGGCCGACCGCCGGATTCTGGGTATTATATGAACAGAAGAGAGAAAACGAAGAACAGAGGACTCTGAAAAACAAGAAAATGAAACAAATGGCCAAAATTTTGATTTCGGCCTTAAAGGGGGGCTTTTATAGTTGTTTTTATTTTGCTAAATAGGTAAATTACACACTTAATCCCACCGCGTTTTCAATATTTTCATTTTTGTCTTGCCGCATGGTATAACCACAGTTCCAGTCCTCATGATTTTTCAAAAGATTACAATTTCGTCCCTAAATTACACCGAATCAGTTTCTGAATGGTAAAATTACGTCCTTAACCATCCCGCGTTTTTGGATTTTTCACTTTGGGTCTGCCCCTTGGTCTAATTACAATTCTGGTCCTTTTAGGTTTTGTTTGTTTCGCAATTTCGTCCCTAAATTACATATTTTCGTTCTTTAATTTCACTTATGACTTTCGTTTTCCTTTCATTTGATCCTATTTTCTTTGTAAATATTATTGTTCGTATTATAATCGTACATGTTGATATTATTTTATTTCATGTCCCTCGTATATGACTCGTATTTTATGTTTGCATATATATGTGTTAAGTATGATATTCATGTTTTTTTTATCTGATTATTCGTATTAAAGCATGTTATGTTCTAGTTAATTCGTAAAAAGTATGTTTTGTATTTTTGTACGTATTGCACGTTTCCTTGGCTTTTAGGTTACGTGTTAATGTGTTTTCTTTCACGTATAATATATTGTTCATATATGTTAAAATATATTTTATTAATAGCATGTATATTTTTAATATTTGTTCGTCTACATATAACTTAATTATTCCTGTATTGTTGCTCTAATTTGTTAAAGTTTTTTTTTATTTATCATTTAGAATAATATATGTTATGCATGTTTTAATCTAGTATATCATTTATTAGATTAGTATTTTATTATGTGAATATTCACTGTCTTCAAGTTATCTGTTATATTTTATATTTTTGCCACTAAGATTGCATATCGAGATATAACTTGTTAATGCGGAGTCCTTTTATCCGAGCGTAAACGGGGGCCAGTATCAAGCGTAGTGATAGTGGTTGGGTGTTTATTCTCGGATAATGGGACCCTTGAAATTTATTCGCAATTATGACCGAATTTTAAAATAATCGTCACTTTAATCCGGAAAATCCAATATCAATAAAGCGGTAATTATTAAAGTACCAATTTTGGGCGGTGTGGGGGTGCTAATCCTTCCCCATCCGTAACCGACTCCCGAACCCTGTCTTTTTGAATCTCTGGTTTTGTGGTGTCCGGCCTACCTAAGTGGCCGGTGGCGACTCCATTTTTTTTGAGGTTTTTTTTTTGTAAACCCCAGGGAATAAATATTTTATATCCAAACACCTTTCAAAAATCCTCGTTTTTATTTTAGCGATAGGTGGACAAAAAAGGGACATCGCTATAGATGGCGACTCCGTTGGGGACTATTTTTGTTTTTTCGAAAAAAAATGAGAGTCAAGCTTTTAAAATAATTACCGCTTTACTAATATTGGAAGTTCCGGATTAAAGTGACTATTAAATTAACATTCGGTCATAATTGCGCGTTTATTTTAACGCATTTAAAATATGGCATATAAACCCGTCTTTTTAAGTGGGGGAAAACGCTAATGCTTTCGTGGAGATATCGTTCTCCCGTATGGGCCTAGCAAGTACCTTCGGGGCTCGAGTACCTTATGCTTTCGTAGGAGGATATCGTTCCTTCAGACGGGCATAAGCGAATGGGTCCCCGAATTGAACCGGTTGAAAGGAGCCTATAATGGGTGAAGATCGGGGCCTTGCTACCCTTAGTAGGGGACAACAAGGACATTCGGTACCTCCTAGCACCAACACTGCATGTAGAGAACATAGAAACCTACCCTGTTAGAGCCATGCGGATAACCTTAGGTTTTAGACGGGATAAATAGGGTTGTTTTGTGTGTTTATTCTGTTTAATTTTGTCATTTTATTTATATATTTATCAATTTTATCCGGTATCTTGACTTGTTTTCTTTTTCTTTTTGTTCTTTTTCTCATGCATCATTGCATTTGCATCACATAAAGGTACTGGATCAAGTGGTTTGCCTGATCAGAAAGTCTTTCACCATGGAAAAAATGTGTCTTAGGAAAGAAGAGATTAATTTATCAGTCAAACATTGGTCGAGGTCAACCAGAAATCCAAGGGGACGATCGCCTAACGAACGTAATAATAGCTGGATACACCTATGTGAGTCTCCAATGTAACGACTTGTGGGATCTTCAAAGCATTTGGGAAAGATGGGACCGAAGACTACAAGACTTGTTCGCAATAGTTATGGCGACATCGCACACAACTGTTATATGTTCGGATTAACCAGCCCCTACTCCGAGCTATAGTCCGGCCTGAATCCGGCTTTTCTTTGCTTCACCTTTAATGGGCAGGACATGATACCTACGGTAGAAGAATACACCGCTTTACTTAACCAGAGAAATATCCAGAAGATTGGATCTACGCGAAGCCTCCAAGGAATCAGAATTACATCGCTAAACTCAAAACCTTTGCGGGGGAATGAGTGACGATTGGGTTAGTGGCCTCCTTCAAATCCGAGGAGATAATACAGTCTTTGCATGGGAGAGTATTCGGGACATCATATCGACACATCCAGACGAGGCAAAGAAAATGGACCTATTTGCTTTAGGAATATATGGCTTGGTGATCTTTCCCAGAGTACTCGGGAACATTGACATAGCCATTCTGGATTTGTTTAAGCGGGTGAAGCGGAAAGCAAACCCGGTACCAGCGATCTTGGTCGAGACTTTCATTTCCTTAAACGCTAGCCGGAAACATGAAGAAGGATGTTTTCGAGGCTGCGCACAGCTATTACAAGTATGGATCCAGAGTCACATGTGGAAGACGCCGACGCGGGTTCTGCCGGGGATATCCTTCCAAGGTTTTTCGCCTTTACGAGAATACTTGACAAAGGAATGGCGAGAAGATTTGAAAACAAAAATGTGGACCAGTTTCTTCAGGAACATTCAAGATGAAGACATAGCATGGAGGGTCCCATGGCTTGGTAAAGTTAATTATTTTCTATACAGTTGTGGTGATTTCAACTGGCTGATGATGTTGGGATTGCATGGAGGGATCGCTTGTGCTCCACTTTTAGTGTCTTGGCAGTTCGGATCACGACAGTTCATTCCCAATACCGCCGGATTAAGCCAAACTGAATTTCTTTTCAAATGAGAGTTCAAAGGAAAAATACAGACCATCATGAGGGTCTGAGATCATTGTTATCGGATCAGGGTGGAAGGAGATACCGAGCACATGACTACCCCAGATTATGATCTTTGGAGACGTTTGAAGGTTAATAATGCGATTCCTGAATCTGATCAAGGACCAGCAGTGTCACTCGAAGAGCTTACAAGGGTGGTACCGTCCGAAGCCGATATCTTAAGGAGTGAACTCGAGGAAGTTAAAAAGAAAATGGACATTCAACAGACCCAACATGCGAGCGAACTCTATAAAGCAAGCTTAGAAGTTGACAAGCGGGATGGGATCATTAGGCAACTGAAGAAATTAAATGCAGATTTGAATGACAAGAATACTCTTTATCAAAAAGATGCCCTCCTATTACAGGCAAAAATACAAAAGGCCGGCCGGAGTCAGTTCATAGCTGTGGAAAGAGAAAGAATGAACGACATCCGTTTGGTGGAAGAAGAATGAGAAATTAACAAAAGAGTGATCGAGAAAGAGATTGAAAGCTACCGTTTGGCTATGGAGGAAGAAAAACGGTCCGCCAAGAAGGCCATTGATCAAGAGAAAGAAAGATTCAGACAAGAAATCAGCAAGGAAAAACAGGTTGTTCATCATGAGAGAGAAAGTGTCGCCGCATGGAAAAGAAAATCCGTAAATAGTCGAAATAGACTGTTAGAGATGCAGAAACTGTACGATGACACTGTTCAAAAGTTGGGGCAAAGCCAAAGTCAAAATGATGAATTAAAAGGAAAGATGGCGGAAGTCGAACACTCACTTCGAATGTACTGCCGCAGGAATAACTTCGCGGAGCTGCAAGAAAGAGAACGCGAAGTGGATGTGTTACAAACACGAATCGGGTCCCTCGAAGCAGTTGTGGAGGATTACAAGGAAAGAATTAATGTGTTCGAGGAAGCTGCAGCCGGAGGGGACACATATTGGCAGAAGAGATTACGCGATGCTCGCTCGAATGGTACAGAGATGAGACCAAGATTACGCAAACCTAATGGAGGACATACAACGGGTCGCCAGACATGTAAATGATTTAGCTATCGAGGCTGAGACACTCCGACCTTTTATAGCCCCGGGAATGGAAGAAGCTCCTAGGTTCCTCAAGCTGCTCAAGGCAATTGGAAAGTTAGGAGATAGAGCTAGAGTCTATCTATAAGACTCTGTGTTATAATTAGATCTTTTGTACTAGGGATCTTTACTTTGTAACACGAATTTTGTTGTAATCGGGCCCTTTAATTCCCGTGGAAGTAATTCAAAAGGGTGATTACCAGCGAATCAAGACTTTGTCTGCATGCATTCTTGCATTCGCATCATAACATTTGCATCGTTGTACATGCATTTATTTTTTACAACCATATTAACAATATTGTGGCATTGTATGTAGAGTGTTAACCCGCAATCATTCATCACCTATACTTTACCCGGCTACAAAGAAAGCTCATGGAAGAAAGAATAATCAGTCTAGAAAGAGGGCAAAGAGAGCTCGAGTTAAGGCTTGAAGAGGCCCAGAGAAGCCTTAGTGATCAGATTGCACAGTCACAAACATCTATAGTATCTGACATAACTGCATTGCTGGCAAAAAGTCTTGGAAAACGAGTAGAAGGAGAAAATGTTCCAGAACCAGAAGGTACCCCGGCTCACTTCAAGTTTCAACCAACTGCACCAAACCAGACTAGGAAGGTGTATATTGACCTGCGCAGAATGTCTTCCGACTTCCAAATAGGGGCTCCTGAGACTCAACCCCTCGATACTGAAGCATTTTATGAAGAAGAAGTGTCGGACCTAAACATGGTCGAAAGAATTAGGAATGAGGTAGAGAAAAAATGGGAAGAAAGATTTCGCCTCATGGAAGAAAAATTTAAAGCGTTACAATCAAATGAAGAATCAGGAAACGACGCTAGTGACCTAAGTCTGGTGTCTGATCTTGTCCTGGCGCCAAAATTCAAAACGCCAGAGTTCGATAAATATGACGGAACCACATGTCCTTCTGCACACATAACGATGTATTGTAGAAAAATGGTGGCTTACCATAAAGATGAAAAGCTACTGATCCATTGTTTCCAGGATAGTCTAACTGGAGCGGCATTACGTTGGTATACTCAGTTAAGCAAAGCGAATGTTAAAACATGGAAATATCTGTCTAAAGCATTTTCCGAGCAATACAAACATGTAACAAACATGATCCCTAGCAGAATCATGTTAGAAAATATGGGGCAAAAGTCCAATGAAAGCCTGCGACAATATGCCCAGAGGTGGAGAGAAGTGGCCGCCCAAATCCAGCCACCTATCCCGGAGCATGAAATCACGCCATTATTTGTCAATACTCTAAAAGGGGCACTCTTTGACCGCCTCATTAATAACACAACACAGTGTTTCGCCGACTTAATAAGGACTGGGGAGTCTCTCGAACTGGCAATTAAGAGCGGCAGAATAGATGGTGGGGAAGGGTCTCGAAAGTATAACAAGAGAAATGAAGTAAACACCACCAGCACCTATACCGCCCAAGAACTTCACAGTCTCACAGCACACAAGCACTGTGGGAAAAACACAAAATTCGAATCAAAGAGATGAGAGAGTCACCGAAAGGATAAAGAGAGGAGAACTTTCACTCCCTACCGTTTCATACTCGAGCTTTATTCCCGGGTTGCATGGCAGACTTGGTCCGACCATACATCGTTAATCCTGTCAATCCACCCTTCCCGCCTTGGTATAATCCAAGCGCGCATTACGACTATCACGGCGGTACCCCTGGACATCCCACTGAGAACTGTCTTGCCTTCAAAAAGCTTGTACAGAACTTAATCGATTCTGGGATATTGAAGTTTGAAGAGCCAAGCGTAGCCAACAACCCGCTGCCCAATCATGGGAGCAGAGGGGTAAACGTCATAGAAGAATGCTTTACCAGGAGGATAAAGGATGACGTGTCAGAAATCAAGTCTCTTTTATGGTGGGTATTTCAACAATTATGCATGGCTCGTGTGATCAATAAAGGCATGATAATAAGGCAGAAGGAATGTGGAAAATATTGCGAATTCCATCAGACTGAAGGGCATGATATCCAAGAATGTGAAGAGTTCAAGAAATTGGTGCAGAAGTTGATGAATGAAAAACAAATTGAATTCTTTGAGGAACCCATGGGGAAGGGATCAGACGTACACATGACAGATAGCCCCAAAGCTAGGTACGAGAAGGATAGACCTTTTATCATCTCTCCCAGGACAGGAAATGCAGGTGTCTCCCGAGGAGAAACCAGCAAAATAAATCCCAAGATCGTCATTTCAGCACCATCTCCATTCCCATTCAAAGACATGCGACAAATTCCCTGGAATTATGCCGCGAATGTGACCATGCCAGAAAAATCAGAACATGAACAGGTAAAAGAGCCTACGCTGGAAGACCAACAAAGCCAGAACAATATGAACGTTGGTGAAGCAGGCCATTTCACAAGGAGCGGCCGATGTTATTCCTCCGAGGCTTTGAGAGCAGCTAAAAAAGATAGGGGGAAGAATACAACAGTTAGCCCTACGCAGATATTTGGAGAAGAACCTCCCTAAAAGATAAATGAACCGGTAACTGAGGCCCAGGCCAAAGAATTTCTAAAGTTCTTGAGACATAGCGAGTACAGTGTAGTGGAACAACTACGGAAGCAAACGGCCAGGATCACAGTGCTAGAATTACTCTTGAGTTCAGAGAAGCATCGGGAGACGCTATTGAAAGTGCTGAATCAAACTTTTGTACCCCAGGACATTTCTGTAACAAACCTGGACATGATAGTAGGGCATATTACCGCCTATAATCATATCACATTCAGTGATGATGAGATCCCAGAGGGAGGAATGGGGTCTACCAAAGCCCTTAACATCACTACCCATTGCAAAGGGTATGTATTACCAGGCGTACTGATCGACAACGGGTCAGCATTGAATGTCTTGCCTATGGTAACCCTGCAAAAATTGCCAATAGATGGTTCGCACCTAAAGCCTTGCTACAACTCGGTAAGAGCCTTTGATGGTACGCAAAAAGGAACAATGGGGAAAATTGAGGTGCCCCTATTGATCGGACCAACCGAATATGTGATTGATTTTGTGGTGACGGACATAAAACCATCTTACAGCTGCTTATTGGGAAGACCGTGGATCCACTCCGCAGGAGTTGTCCCATCATCATTGCATCAAAAATTAAAATTTGTAGTTGAAGGCAAATTGGTCACAGTAGAGGCAGAGCATGAATTTGTTGCTTCCGTGACATCAGACACCCCCTACATTCAAAATGATGAAGATGCTGCAGAATGCTCGTTCCGAGCATTAGAACTAGTAAATGCCACATTCGTTTCAGAGGGAAGCAGGATCCCCTACCCCAGGTTATCTAATTGTACTAAGATGACCGTCGCAGAAACTCTGGGCCGAGGAGCCAAAATAGGAAAAGGGCTGGGGAAGAAATTACAAGGAAACTTGAGACCCAACAATATGATAACCAAGAAGGATCGTTTCAGACTGGGTTACCAACCAAGTGTCCAACAGAAGAAGGAGGAATATAAGAGAAAGGAGGAGCAAAGAAAAGCCAGATCTAAAGGAGAAGACATTCCGTGGAGGTCGATGTCCTTTCCTAGTTTGAAAGCCACTTTCATCTCCGGAGAGGGTTCGCGCCGGCCAGTCAAGATATTGGAGAGGCAATGAAGAAAAATGATGAACTTAACCAGGAGGAAATACTTAGTAAATAATTTGAAGGGATGTACATCAACATGATAGCTGAAAAGGACCGAGGTAGCAAAATGTTGACCAACATCCGCCCTTGCCATCCCGGGGAAACACTTGATAACTAGAGCTGCATTGATCTACCTGTAGTTTTTAGGAATAGATCAGAGTAATGCTCCGAATCAACCTTTTGTTTTTGCCCATAGACAATGGGGATCTCTTGTATGGGGCACATATGTTAACTTTTTGATTGAAATGAAAATATCCCCACTTTCTTAAAAATGACCAAAGTCTCATTTATTCCATTCATGCATCCTTCATATTCATTCCCTTCATGTAAAGCCATCTATTTCCCAATACAATTCATTCCCATTTATTGCAGGTCGCTCATGATTGACGATATGAATGATACCGGATCCAATCTTGGAGTAAATTTTGAATGCCCTGAGGTCTCAGAGGAAATTGATGGAGGATATGATGAAATAGAAATTGAGGTCCCGGAAGAGTTAAAGAGAATGGTGGACGACGATGAAAGGCAGATTATGCCCCACCAAGAAGAAACAGAAATTGTCAACTTGGGGACTGAAGAAGCGAGAAAAGAAATAAAAATAGGAACGACTATTTCCTCAAAAACCAAGCATGAACTGATAGCCCTACTTCAGGAATTCAAGGATGTCTTCGCCTGGACTTATCAAGATATGCCGGGATTGAACACCGACATAGTGGTGCACAAATTGCCAACAAAATCGGAGTGCAAACCAAGACAAAGAAAAACTTCGGAGAATGAGGCGGATATGTTGTTAAAGATCCGAGAAGAAGTGAAGAAGCAATTTGATCTTTGGATTCTTGAGGTAGCCAAATACCCCGAATGGGTTGCAAACATTGTACCAGTACAAAGAAAGAGACGGAAAGTCCGTATGTGTGTAGATTATAGGGATCCAGGATCGAGCTAGCCCTAAAGACAACTTCCCTTTGCCACATATTGACACGCTGGTTGACAACACCGCAGGACATTCATGGTTTTCCTTCATGGACGGCTTCTCAGGGTACAACCAGATAAAGATGGATCCTAACGACATGGAGAAAACCACATTCATAACCATGTGGGGCACTTTTTGTTATCAGGTGATGCAATTTGGACTAAAGAACGCATGGGCAACATACCAAAGAGCAACGGTGACTCTTTTCCATGACATGATGTACAAAGAAATAGAAGTATACGTAGATGATATGATTGCCAAATCCCGAACAGAGGAAGAGCACCTAAAAAACTTGAGAAAACTATTCCAAAGACTACGGAAGTACCAACTAAGGCTCAATCCTGCCAAGTGTACCTTCGCCGTTACTTCTGGAAAACTCTTGGGGTTCGTAGTAAGCAGAAGATGGATTGAGATTGATCCTGATAAAGTGAAAGCCATCCAGAACCTTTCACCACCCCGCACGCAGAAGGAAGTCCGCGGTTTCCTGGGGAGGCTGAATTATATCTCTCGTTTCATTTCCCAATTAACCAATCAATGCGACCCGGTCTTCAGACTTCTTAGAAAAAATAATCCTGGCGTATGGGATGAAGAATGTCAAAAAGCCCTAGAAAAGATCAAAAAGTACCTGACAAACGCTCCAATTTTAGTCGCACCAGTACCTGGTCGACCACTAATTCTCTACTTAACAGTCTTCGAGAATTCAATGGGATGTGTACTGGGGCAACACGATGAGTCAAGAAAAAATGAGCAAGCCATCTATTACCTAAGCAGGAAATTCAATGATTGCGAAACACGGTACCCGCCAGTACAGAAGCTGTGTTGTGCTCTAGTTTGGGCTACCAAACGACTCAGACAGTACATGTTATACCATACTACCTGGTTGATATCCAAGCTAGACCCATTAAAGTTCTTAATGGAAGCGCCAGCGCTAACGGGAAGAATGGCTCGATGGCAGATGCTATTATCCGAATTCGACATCGTATATGTTAATCAGAAAGCTGTAAAGGGGACTGCCGTAGCAGATTTCCTGGCTAGTCGTGCTTCGGATGACTATGAGGCATTGAACTTTAGTTTCCTAGACGAAGACTTGATGTGCATCACAACCGAAGAAGAGATTTCAGATGATATGTCATGGAAACTTTACTTCGATGGAGCCTCCAATGCCTTCGGACATGGGATAGGGGCAGTACTAATTTCACCTGAGGACGTCTATTATCCTTTCACCAGCAGATTGGAATTCTTCTGCACAAACAATATAGCTGAATACGAAGCTTGCATCATGAGACTGAACTCAGCCATCGAAAGAAAGTTAAGGAACTTCGAGTATTCGGAGATTCGTCCCTAGTCATTTACCAATTGCGCGGGGAGTGGGAAACCAGAGACCCGAAGTTGGTCAAATATCATGAATGGATCCAAGAGCTCGTCAAAGAGTTCGAAAAGGTCAGCTTCAATTACCTACCCCGAGAAGAAAATCAGATGGCAGATGCATTGGCAACCTTGGCATCAATGTTTAAAACAAACACCTGGGCAAAAATGAAGCCCATTGAGATGCAGACGTTTGAAAAACCTGCTCATTGTTGTAATATACAGGAAGAGATTGACGGAAATCCATGGTACTATGACATCCTGCAATATGTCAAGCTTCAAAAGTATCCGAAGGGCAAACGACAATGATGTAAAAGCGCTCAGAAAAATGGCAACAAAATATATCCTAGATGGGGAAATCCTATATAGGAGAAGTCATGATCAAACATTCTTTGAGATGTGTGGATGCCCGAGAGGCGAAGGAAATCTTAGCTGAAGTACATGACGGATACGTGGAACGCACGCCAACGGGGCCGTCTATAGCCCGGAAAATTATGAGATACGGTTATTTCGGTTGACCATGGAGGGAGATTGCATTGATTACGCCTTTAAAATGCCACAAATGCCAAATTTACGCCGACAAGATTCATGCACCCCATCACCTCTACACACCATGAATTTCTCCGTGGCCTTTCGCAGCCTGGGGCATGGACGTCATCGGGCAAATCCATCCGAAAGCTTCCAATGGGCACCGTTTCATTTTGGTCGCCATAGACTACTTCACTAAATGGGTAGAGGCAGCGTCTTACGCCAATATCACCAGGACTACAGATTTGTAAGTTCTTAAAGAAAGAAATTATTTGTCGATACGGATTGCCGAGAGAGAGGATCATCACCGACAACGCCTAACTGAACAACAAAATGATGAAAGACGTGTGCACTCAATTCAAGATAACACACCATAATTCCACAGTCTATCGTCCTAAAATGAATGGAGCAGTGGAAGTAGCAAACAAGAACATAAAGAATATCATAGCGAAAACTACGGATACCTACAGGGATTGGCATGAGAAGTTGCCTTTTGCCCTTTTCGCCTATAGGACGTCCATTCGCACATCAACGGGGGCAACGCCTACTCCTTGGTGTATGGTACCAAGCAAGACTCCCAATTGAGGTAGAGATTTCGTCCTCCGGGTCTTAAACGAAGTAAAACTAGAAGAAGCTGAATGGGTGCAGCGATTCGACCAGCTAAATCTCATTGACGAAAAAGACTAAAGGCCATTTGTCATGGTCGATGTACCAAAAAAGCGGATCTTTGCAGCTTACAACAAAAAGGTGCACCCAAGAGAATTCAAAGAAGGGATCTGGTACTCAAGAGAATCCTCCCTATCCGTAAAGATTCTCGAGGAAAATGGATGCCCAATCGGGAAGGACCGTGACGTCGTAAAAAGGCCTTCTCGGAGAGGAGCCCTAATCCTAACAGAAATGGACGGGACGAGCTGAAAAATCCCGTAAATTCTGATGTCGTCAAGAAATATTATCTCTAAAAAAAAAATTTGGAGAGCTCAGGACGAAAACCCGAAACCGGACGTCTTGAAGCATAGGAAGGACTCGAGTTGAAAACCCGCAAAGGGCGGCTCGGGTAAGTTGAAAAGTTGAATATCCGAAGAGAAGGGCATCTTCATGAACATTGTGAAGAGAAGGCTTCAGGAAAAAAATTCTACACCGGTTGTGTGGTCACGTATCATTCATATCAAGATAATGAGGATCTTGTATTTTCATACTTAAACTCATGTGTGTCATACCTTTCTTTTCAAGATATCTCGAAGCCCTCAATCGTAATAAAACCGTGTTTTTGAGCATCCATTCCTGGCCTTCTTGTCAATTTTAGTCAAATAAGATAACATAGGCTTATAATGAAACAAGAGATTTCGGAGCATTACTATGATTTAACCTTGAAAATTGCAGGTGATCAAAGAAAACGATGTTAACTCCGCCCTCCAGTTCCCTACATAATGGCTAGGGAAGGTGAGAAGCTTTAAACAACTAGGTAGGATGACCAATGGCACATTTATCCAAGGAAGGCACACGAGATAACAAAAGAGATCTCTTGGGTGAAAACCAGAAGGGCACAAAAAAAACTCTTTAAAGTGAAAACCCGAAAGGGCGCTTTAAAATTCCAAATCATAATTGGAGAAAAAGAAAGGTTGAGATGGTTGAACCTGACAGTGAGGCGGAGTATCGATGCCTGTAAAAAAGGAGAAAACGGACGTCAAGATCAAATAAGGACCAAAACAAGCCCACCCAGAGATTGACTCTCATGCATCATGAATAGTCAAGCATCACTAGAATTAGGAGCATGTCAATTCATTCATTTGTCATAGCATTTTGTTTTCGTCTCAGACAGGTATCTGCAGATCCAAAGAGACATCGAAGACCGTCACAGTGTGAATCCTAAATGAGAAAACAATGTTTTACATACAAAAGACACATGTTTTCAAGCTCTAGAGAGAGGTTCTATATAGGAAGAATCCTTCTTTCGAGGTTTGAAGCTGAAAGTTCTATATAGGAAGGATCGACAGCCCTCAGGTGAAGACTCATGATTCTATATAGGAAAGACTCCTAGTCAAAGCAATTCACCCATGACACGCAAGATTATATAGGAAATCCTGCTGTGTGTCGAAAGCGAAGAGTTCTATATAGGAAGGGCTCCGAGCTTTATTGTCTTAGAGTAAAAGGTTCTATATAGGAAGAACACTGTAGCTCGAGATTCATGACGCCAAAAAGTTCTATATAGAGAGGGACTGATGGCTCCAAGGTGAAGACGCAGATTCTATATAGGAAGAACTCCAATCAAAGCAATTCACCTATGACACAGGGTTATATAGGAAACCTGTTGTGTCGAAAGCGAAGAGTCTTATATAGGAAAGGCTCTAAACTTCATTGTCTTAGAGTGAAAGGTTCTATATAGGAAGAACCTGCAGCTCTGAGACTTCAGATGCCAAAAGTTCTATATAGGAAGGACTGGCGGCTCCAGGGTTTGAAGACTAGCAGTTCTATATAGGAGAAACTCCCAGTCGGAAGAATCCATCAGTAACGCAGAAGGTTTTATATAGGAAAAACCAGCGTTGAAGGCGAAGAGTTCTATATAGGAAGGACTCCAAGCTACACCGTCTCAGAATGAAAAGGTTCTCATAACTCGAGGCATCAGAGTGAAGGGTTCTATGTCGAAAGAGCCTATAGCTCCAAGATCGGAAGGTGACGAAGCTCTATATAGGAAGAACTTACGAGCCTGAAGATTCAGTCAAGGAAGAGCGGAAATGTCAAAAAAATTCGTTTTCCAAGGCTACAAACAGGGAAGTCTGATAAAAATGAGAGCGAAGGGTTCTATGTCGAAAGAGCCTATAGCTCCAAGATCGGAAGGTGACGAAGCTCTATATAGGAAGAACTTACGAGCCTGAAGATTCAGTCAAGGAAGAGCGGAAATGTCCAAAAAAATTCGTTTTTCCAAGGCTACAAACAGGGAAGTCTGATAAAAATGAGAGCGAAGGGTTCTATGTCGAAAGATCCTGTAGCTCCAAGATCGAAAGGTGATGAAGCTCTATATAGGAAGAACTTACGAGCCTGAAGATTCAGTCAAGGAAGAGCGAAAATGTCCAAAAAAATTCGTTTTTCCAAGGCTACACACAGGGAAGTCTGATAAAAATGAGTGTTTATGAATCTTTGCTTTGTTTCCCATTCCATGAGAACAAGCAAAGAGGGGCAACTGTAATCACTCATTTTTACTCATAAATATATTAATATTGCATGTATATTTATTATATGAATGTTACTAATATAAGGTGGTGTGTGCATGTATAAGCTATGTATACGTATTAGGGGGTATGTATGTCGCGTATGTATCTAGAGTATGAACGTATTTGATTAATATATAGATGTTTTGTTAATTATATGTATGGTTATACGTACGTATACTAGAATATTATATTGATTAATGATTGTATAATATAAGTATATATTTTCGTATGTACATGTATTGTTGTTATAATTATACTATTATTATTGGGCTGACAAAATGAAAAAATTAAATATATTAAACCCAAATAAAAAATTACAGTCCAATTACAAATCCAATTACAAGGCCCGTTTGGCCCAAATCTGAATCCCATTTAATTACAATGTGCAGGTAACTGTGGGTCGTTGGATCAAGATCTGATCCAACGGCCACGATGCAATAGAAGTCAAAAATATCTGCCAGGCGCGTGCTCCACACGTATGGACCGTTCGAGTGCCACGCGCGCGTGTGGTCCACGCGCGGACGCTTTAATATCCCACGCGCGCGTAAGATCCACGCGTTCTGACTCCTCGACTGTGGAGCTCCACGTGGCGAAATCTCAAGCCGTCTCATCAGATCGAGGCTTCATCCAGGCCGATCGTTCTTCAAGCCATCTCGACCGTTAGATAAGATCTGATCTAACGGCCGAAAACGCGTCTGGCCGCTGGCAAAATGACCACACCGCCACCGCGCCGATATTCAGTCCCCGCGTTCAGATTATGCCAAAGACAACAAGCAAGATGTCAGTTCAGATTTGAAAAAAGGAAGATGCAACTTGCAACCAAAAACAGAGGCAATAATATATATGAAACGAGGCTTTTGTAACGGGATTTAGCTAGCGAAAAAAGAGGGGCGAAAAAAAGATTAGCAAAAAAAAAGATAGAACAAGGGTAGTAACACAAAGAACAGAGATCTTGTAATACAAAAAACCCTGAAAGTTGTAAACATCGAAGATAATCAAAAGGCAGTCCAGTGGTAAATTTTTGTCTCTTTTTCTTACCTGTTTTCTTTACATGCATATACGAAAGATTAACAAAAAAAAACAGAAACAAAAGAGGAGAGTAGTCTTACCGAGTCGTTTGTGGGTCTTCCCTTCCTCTGTGACAAGCCTTTCGGCTTCTACAAGCCAGATCTGGTGAACTAAAGGGAGAGGAAGACCCCTTGTGGTTTTGTTTTGGTCTAAAAATAATAATATTTTTGGTTCGTATTTCCTAGATCTAGGGTAAAAAAAGGGGGTATCCTCTAAATCCAACCACGGATTCGTGTTGAGGACGACAAGGGGATGTTTTGGTCTATTTTAGAGGCTCATCGGCGTCGGTCAGCGGCGGCCGGCGGCTGAGAACACGGCGGCCGACCGCCGGATTCTGGGTATTATATGAACAGAAGAGAGAAAACGAAGAACAGAGGACTCTGAAAAACAAGAAAATGAAACAAATGGCCAAAATTTTGATTTCGGCCTTAAAGGGGGGCTTTTATAGTTGTTTTTATTTTGCTAAATGGGTAAATTACACACTTAATCCCACCGCGTTTTCAATATTTTCATTTTTGTCTTGCCGCATGGTATAACCACAGTTCCAGTCCTCCTGATTTTTCAAAAGATTACAATTTCGTCCCTAAATTACACCGAATCAGTTTCCGAATGGTAAAATTACGCCCTTAACCATCCCGCGTTTTTGGATTTTTCACTTTGGGTCTGCCCCTTGGTCTAATTACAATTCTGGTCCTTTTAGGTTTTGTTTGTTTCGCAATTTCGTCCCTAAATTACATATTATCGTTCTTTAATTTCTGCCACTGACTTTCGTTTTCCTTTCATTTCAGTCCTATTTTCTTTGTAAATATTATTGTTCGTATTATAATCGTACATGTTGATATTATTTTATTTCATGTCCCTCGTATATGACTCGTATTTTATGTTTGCATATATATATGTGTTAAGTATGATATTCATGTTTTTTTTATCTGATTATTCGTATTAAAGCATGTTATGTTCTAGTTAATTCGTAAAAAGTATGTTTTGTATTTTTGTACGTATTGCACGTTTCCTTGGCTTTTAGGTTACGTGTTAATGTGTTTTCTTTCACGTATAATATATTGTTCATATATGTTAAAATATATTTTATTAATAGCATGTATATTTTTAATATTTGTTCGTCTACATATAACTTAATTATTCCTGTATTGTTGCTCTAATTTGTTAAAGTTTTTTTTATTTATCATTTAGAATAATATATGTTATGCATGTTTTAATCTAGTATATCATTTATTAGATTAGTATTTTATTATATGAATATTCATTGTCTTCAAGTTATCTGTTATATTTTATATTTTTGCCACTAAGATTGCATATCGAGATATAACTTGTTAATGCGGAGTCCTTTTATCCGAGCGTAAACGGGGGCCAGTATCAAGCGTAGTGATAGTGGTTGGGTGTTTATTCTCGGATAATGGGACCCTTGAAATTTATTCGCAATTATGACCGAATTTTAAAATAATCGTCATTTTAATCCGGAAAATCCAATATCAATAAAGCGGTAATTATTAAAGTACCAATTTTGGGCGGTGTGGGGGTGCTAATCCTTCCCCATCCGTAACCGACTCCCGAACCCTGTCTTTTTGAATCTCTGGTTTTGTGGTGTCCGGCCTACCTAAGTGGCCGGTGGCGACTCCATTTTTTTTTTGAGGTTTTTTTTTGTAAACCCTACGGAATAAATATTTTATATCCAAACACCTTTTAAACACACCTTTCAAAAATCTTCGTTTTTATTTTAGCGATAGGTGGGCAAAAAAGGGACATCGCTACAGAGTTTTAACCGTTTTACCAGTCCAATCCCCGTCCGGCTGTTCTCATTTCCTATTACCAACCTTCACTTGCAAAGAAACTCGTTTCACGGTCCAGTCCAACCATCTGATCAGGTGACAATCTTGACCGTTGATCTGAGCCACAACATGCTTTCCGTCAGATATCCCCAATGTTCTCGACCGTCCAGAATCTTTACTTGAATCACAACCTTTTCACTGGCCAGGTCCCGGTGAGCTTAGTGGACCGTTTATTAGCCTCCAGCTTACAAACACTTTATTTGCAGAACGATTATTTGACCGGAATCGAGATTAATCCGACGGCGGAGATCCCTCAAAGCAGTTCGGTGTGTATACAGTATAACTGCATGGTGCCGCCCGTACAGACGCCGTGCCCGTTGAAAGGCGAGACGGAGAAGACCAGGCCCACTGCCCTCTGTAACGAACGGAAAGGGTAAAGTTCTGTGGGGATACTTTGGGAGGAACACACAATTTAATTCATTTATTTAATTGTTTTTATAGGTAGATGAGAATTTGTTGATTCATTATGAATTGTAATTGGTTATTTTTGTGGTTTATGCTCATTGATTATCTTAAATGTGTCAAACGTTAATGTAATGACTTATATTTGTGAATTTATTAATCCATATATTCTATTGTTTGTGTTCGTAATCTATTTATATTTATGATTAAAGTTAAGACTTTACTAATAATCTATTGATCTAATGGGACAAGATGTTAGAGTTTTTAAGTAAGGTCAGTAATTTTAATTATGACACTGTAAATGAAGAAAATTGTATTAAATGGGTCACCTTTTTATTGAGTTTTTATAAAATTCGATCATAATTAGTCGATCAATGAATCATATACTTATAATTAAACCAAAAAATTCAAGACTTTACACAAACTTCAAAACTAAATACTTTTTTCACATTCAAATATTGTTCATTTGATCGTTCATCCTATCCATATTATATTTCTAACTGTAAAAAACGAATGTAATTGAGTTTTAGTTTTTTTTTTGGCTTAAATGAAAAATAAGTGCCCAAATATACATTTTTTAAACTTTAGGTGCCTAAAGTATTTTTTTTGTAAAAATAGGTGCCTAAAGTTTTAAAAGTTGCAATTTTAGGTGTCTGGCCGTTAATGTGTGTTAATTTTTTTAAGCAATCAATGATTGACACATGCCACTAATTTATTTTTTTTTAATTTTTTAAAGAAAAACACCCAAAATTTTTAATTTTTAATAAATTCCCAAAATTTTGCAATTTTTACAAAATAGTCCCCCAAACCCAAACCCCCAAGTTGCTGTTGATTTCGCCGCCAATCGCCGCCCCTAAGCCTACCCTTTTGGTCATCGGACCTTGCCAGCCGTTTCTTTCATCACGGCGTCACTTGGAACGACGAACGGCCTGGCAGTCGAACATCGATTTCGCGTTCGACGTTGGGCTGCCACGCCGTTCATCTTTTCTGGCGATGCTGTGATAGGGAAAACGACCGACTAGGTCCGATGGCCAAAGGGGTAGGCTTAGGGGCAATGGTCGACTGCGAAAGCGGTGACAATTTGGGGTTTGAGTTTGGGAGATTTTAGGGAATTGGGGACTATTTTGTAAAAATTGCAAAATTTCGGGAATTTATTAAAAACTAAAAAAAATGTTTAAAGTTTTTACTTTTGAAAAAAAAATGTCATGTGTCAAGCATTGAATGGTTAACAATTTTTTAACACCCTTTAACAGTCAAACACCTAAAATTGTAACTGTTGAAACTTCAAGCACCTAAAATTATAACGGTTGAAACTTTGGACACCTATTTTTACAAAAAAAAATACATTAATATTTTGACCCGCCATGCTTGTGCGGCGAGTTCATTGTAATGGTGCCAGTCCAAGAAATATAAATTTTTGGATGCTATTTTAGAAAATTTAGGATGTAGAGGTGCTAGTTTGGAGATTCACCCGTTATTTTGGTTTCTCGGTATATTTATTAAGCTAGTGTAATAACCATTTTTTTCGTATTCTGCTGTTTGTATTAACGGTAAATTTTGGTCACAAGCTTTAAAATTAATCTATATTCAAGGTATAGATTGAACTTTTAACCCTTAATTGATATAGAAAATATCATTATTATCTCACCTAAGTTTAGTGGTTCACCCTTTTGATATGCTTTCCGGTTGATTAAATATAATTTTTCTGGAACATACTTAGGGATGGGCATGGGTCGGGTAGGGTCGTGTTTTTAGCCCACCCGAACCTGACCCGAATATAATAATCCTAAAACCGAACTCGACCCGACTTTATTTTCTAAAAAAATCGACCTCACCCCGAAAATAAATGCTCTAAACCGACCCCGACCTGACCTATAGAAAAATTGAATTTTTAGGGACCTAATTGTAAAAAATAATTTTAGGAGACTTAATTGTAAAAAATAATATTTTAAGGATTAAATTGTAAATAAAAATTAATTTTATGGACTTAATTGTAAAAAAAATATATAAAGAGAGGTTGTTATTATAAATATCCCTAAAAAATTTAAGAAAAAATTACACTATTAGTTTCGGGTCGGGTCAGATTTTTTTACCATAAGCCCGATCCGACCTGACCCAACCGACCTCAATTTTAGCAAAAACCCGACCCGATCGGGCCGGGCGGGTCGGAACCTTTGGGTCTGGGTGAAAGGCCCATACCTAAGTACGTGGGTTCCACTGATTCATCCCCGCCGTTGGATTGGTTTGATGAAAGTGATTGGAGGTATGATTCGGGGAGCTAAAAAGAAAAAGTGTGGCAGAAGAAACAAGTAAGAAAACGTCGGGGGTGCTGTTATTGGAGACCAAGCTTCTGTTGAACATAAAGCCAATCGGGACCGTTGGTTACTATTTTCAAGCTACTATTGAATATCATTCAATTTTAAAATGCAAAATAACTATTTTTCTTGGAAAATGTTAAATTTTTATTATCTAAATGAAAAAAAAAACTGTTTTGTACATGTATATTTTACTCTATATATTTAAATTTCTAGTTGAGTTGACGTTATAAAGTTATGCCATAACAACTCAGTTAAAAATAGATAAGAAATAAAAAAGTTTTACGACGCTCGACGAACACCGCTGAACACCACTAATGATGAACATCATTAAATTAATTTATAAAGATTAAAAATTTCAAGGACTCAACATATAATTATAAATTAGTTAAAATAAAATTTTAATCAAATTATTTTCTATATATATTATATTTTAATCTTTTTTAATAATTGGATCAATTATCAGCCTTAGTCAATTTAAAAAATAAAAAACCCTAAAACCAAAAGCCTAAACTATAGACCATAAACCCTAAATTCAAACATCGGGTATAGGGTTTATTGTTTTGAGTTTATGGTTTAAAGTTTAAGGTTTAGGGTTTAGAGTTTAAGGTTTAGGGTTTAGGGTTTATGGTTTTGAGTTTATAGTTTAAGCTTTAGGGTTTAGTGTTTTTATTTGTTAAATTGACAAAAGTTGGTATTTAATTCAATTATTTAAAAAAGTATAATATATATGAAAAATAATTTAATTAAAATTTTATTTTAAATAATTTATAATTATGCGTTGAGTCCTTTAAATTTTTAATCTTCATAAATTAATTTAATGGTGTTCAACGGTGTTCAGCGTTAGTGGTGTTCAACGGTGTTCAGCGTTAGTTGTAGACTCATCCAAAAAAATACTCCTTTAGTCTCACTAAAATTGTTATATTTTAACATTTTTTATCAAAATTTTAACTTTGACTATAGTTTATTTAAATATCTTAATTAATTTAAATTTATAAAAAATATATTTAAAACCTACTTGATTCAAGGTTTTTAAAAAATATATACTTTTATCAATAATAAATTTTAAATTATACGAGGTCAAAATTAAAAAAAAATTGACTCAAAAAAGTCTACATGTGACAGTTTTAATATGACAGAGGGAGTATCATTTAAAAAATTATTATTATAAGGATGATTTTATTTTTATAGTTTGTTATGATATATAAATAGATATTTTAAGTAACGGTTAAAATATATTTGACTATTCAAAAAAATAAAATATATTCGAAAAACCTACAAATCGTACAAGTCACTATCCTCTTGTATTTTTGGTTTTTTGACATTAGTGAATCTTTTCTTCTGCCTGTGAATTTCCCCCTGAAAGAATTTATTATTTTAGATCGATTCAACTCAAATTTATATTTAAGGCTAGTTTTCTTTATTATAAAAACCATAAAGATTAACCTAAAACAACCTTAATATTTGTAGAAAAATAAATTTTCGAAACATTTGCAAGGTGATACTTTTTTAATTAATTTAAATTAATTATGAGATATATATTATTTAATTTAATCAAGTGTTAAGTGATGTTCTATTCAAAGAAGTTTTAAGTGCTGTAAATTATATTTATCACTAATTAAATTTAATTAATTGAGTGATAGATAATTAATAACAATCTTATTTCTAATTAATTAAATTAATATGAGTTCAATAACAAATAAAAGAATTTAATCTTTGTGGATCATTCAAATGCAGAGGTTGTAGTCCATGAAAGCTCTCTTTTACTCATCTCATTGGCTTTGTAAAAATAACCGGAAAAAATATCTTTAAAAAAAATCAAAATCATGTTTTCTTCGAGATCTTAAAAACATCTTTAAAAATAATCGACTCAGAAATTCGAATTTTAGTTTTAGATTTTTATTAAAGAAAAGTATAATCGACAACGAAACGCATCTCATTAAAAAACCTCCTAAATCTAAATGGAGGGAAAAAATGCAACGTTTCGTTGTCCAACGGGTATACAACACACACCCATCCTCAAAACACTGGATTACACTTATCACATATGGCGAGCGTACTCTTAAACTACACTAATATTAACTAGGTCACTCACACGCCCAATCCCTTGTTCAGCACCAAGTACCCGAATTGGTTAGGGTTGCAATATAGTGACCTTCAATAATTTTCATGATATTTTTGATATAGTGAGGTTCACCTGAAATATAACAATCAACATTAAAGTCCAAACTTATTAACCCAAAACTTAATTTTTAAAAGAACTTAAATGTAAGTCCAATTTTTTTTGTCACATAGAGAGAGAAAAACATATTAAGATGTGTGAAGAAAATAAAATAAATAAAATTAAATATAAAAAAATAAAAAATGTAAATCACCGACGACGGCGACCAACATTAAGATTAATGTTATTACCGATTAAAAAAAGAGAGAACAAAGAAATAAATTGCTATGATTTTACTAAATGTAAGTCCAGAGTTTCGTATAAGCCATCGAAGCTTTTGTTTCCCCCGGTGGAAGCAGCAGCTGGCTCTGAGTCAACCAAACCACTCTCTTCTTTTTCTTCCCAAACCATACGGAACGTAACCAAATGTTTATTTAAAAAGGAAGTGGTTCAAAATTAGGAAAATATTTTATGCCAACTTGGGAATTCCCCTGTAAGCATATTAAAATATGAAATCAAATAATTTAAGCCAACCCCATATTATTATAATTACAATCCTCAAGTTTATTCTTTAAGATTCCCATCCAATGTCTGAATAATCCTTACAAAAAGAAGAAAAAGAATTTTTTAACACTAATTCAGATTGTGTTTTGCAGATATTTATTATAGGGGCAGTTATTTTAATCTAATTTTTTATATTTACAACGTCAAAATTTAAATATCTAACTTTATTTAAGGAATCTAATGCCTCATCTCATTGTACCAAGTTATTGTCGTTATAATAAAGTCTTCTTAATTAAACAAAAAAGCATGTCAGCTGCTTACTCTTATTCATTCAAACCCTTGAAAACGCCACACTTCCAAAATTCCATAGAGACCTATTTTTTTTAGTTCAAAGGGCCCCGTCTTTCAACCATCAGCCAAAA
This sequence comes from Hibiscus mutabilis, assembly GCA_019671005.1. NCBI lineage: Eukaryota > Viridiplantae > Streptophyta > Magnoliopsida > Malvales > Malvaceae > Hibiscus > Hibiscus mutabilis. The sequence continues at coordinate 46,172,878 of CM033737.1, forward strand.
AAAAAAAGTGTTTCTTTGTCCTAATTCACTCTTCAAACCTGCTTTGTATATTTAAAATTAATATTATGAGCTCAAAATTTAATTAATTTACATTAAAATTCAAAATATGATTTTTAATATTTTCAACCTAATAATAGGTAAAATATCTCTTAGGTACCTCTCTATTTAAAAAGTTGAACAAATTAGCCTATATAAAAAGAAACAATTTAGTCCTGTCATTTTTTTTTGACAAATCCTAATCCTGCATAGAGGGGAGAAGAAGAAAAATAGGAGACTTTAGGGAAGAAAAGAATGTGCTCCTAGTGAGTCTAAGACCCATGACCTAAAAGAATGTGAGGGAACACAAATGAGCAGATTTGTCAACTGGCCAAATATGCTTGCTCTAGTCTTGTCAATTTCGAAAGTGAATAATTATGGAAATTAATCGTGACGTTAATGTATTCAATCAATTTTTATAATTGTGATTGTCATAATAACAAATTTACCCTTGATGTTTACGGAGTATGCCAATTTGCTACCGATTCTAAAAATTCAACAAACTAAGTCTTCAATGTTTACAAAATGTGTAAACTATATGTTGAATTTTTAGAATCACGATAAAACCGTCGTAATATATAAACTGAGGGCTAAATTTATTGCTATGTCAATCAAAATAAAGTAAAGTTGATAGAAAACATTAAAATCACTAATATTCGAAGGATTATAAAAATAATAAGGGGCAATAATGGAAACATATGTGACGTACCATATAAACATTATTCTAACTGCAAACAAATAATTTAAGCCAGGCCTATGCCATTATATAATTAGATCTAAGTTTATTGTTTTAATATCCCATCAAACAATTGATTAATCCTTAATAATGATAATTTCCAAAGGCATATTTTATAAGTAAATCCAAAGCATAACAGTCAGCAAAAAGTGTACATTTGTCCTGCTTTCATCTATTAAAATTTGGTTATGTTTATCCTAATTACAAATCTAATGATGTTTTAATATCCCAATTTTTTTAAATTTTTATAAAACAGTCCAAAAATCCCTAAATTTTCTCAAACCCAAACCTTCAAATCACCACCTATCGTCGCTCCTGAGCATACCCCTTTAGTCGTCGGACCTAGTCAGTTGTTTTCCCCAGCACGTATCACCGAAAACGATGAACGGAGTGACAGTCGAACGTTAATTTTGCGTTGACATTCGGTTGTCACGCCGTTCATCATTTTCAGCGATGTCGTAATAAGGGAAACGATTGGCTAGGTCCGGCGACCAAAAAGAGTATGCTTAGGGGGGTTGATCGGCGGCTATAGCGGAGCCGATTTAGGGGTTTGAGTTTGGGAAAATTTAGGATTTTAGGACTATTTTGTAAGAATTAAAAATTTTGAGATTTTTTAAAAAATTAAATTTTTAGTGTAAAATTTGTTTTAAATTTTTTATTTTAAAAAATAAAATAAACTTATCACATGTTCTGTTTGATTGGTTAACAATTTTTTTAACCGCAGTTAATTATCAGACACCTAAAATATACATATTTACGTAACATAAGGTTCGGATTTAGATGTCGAAGGATTTAGAACAGTTCCCTTTAGCAACTACACTAAAGCCTAATCCGTAAAATTTTAGTTTATAAAACTAAAAAAATTAATTTCTTAGAAATATATACAGCACAAAACGTAATTTAACCAAATTAATTTATAGTAATATAAGAAAAGTCTGAATTTTGAGTTTCCACGTCTTGATCTTGTGACCCTAAAATCACGTAGCAAAAGGCAGCTCGTTCAAAGCCCAGACAACGACTTTCTTGCTTTCATTTTCAAAGTCTTTCCTTTCTTGCTCAATTTTCCCACCATTCAAACCTAAACCCGCGATTTTAACATTAAAAACTAATATCTCAATCAGATGACTTCATATCCTTTTATAAAGGTTAACCCCCCAGAAATTTAGCATATTTTTCTCTTCTTCTTCGTCTTTCATTTTGCTTTTCTCGGCAACCAAACAAACCCTTTTTCAATCTCAAAACTTTTCCATGGACAGGTTAGTGAAAGCAGATGTTAAAGAAGTCGAATTACTGTTCATTAAAGGTCAAAAGAGCTCCACAACTTTCACCTTAACAAATCTTATGCACACCATGTCCGTTGCTGTTTCTTTATCCACGAAAAACCCTTCTTTCTTCTCTTTCAACAAGTCTTTCTCCATAATCCCTCCCCTTTCATCTTCTTCCTATACCCTCCTCTCCCAGCCGTCCGATCAACCTCCTTTGACCAACCCTCCCGATGCCGTCGCCGTCAAAACCACCATGGTTCCTTTGGGGAAAGCCAATCACGACGATCTCCGCCGCCGGTTCTCCAAGCCCGGACCCCACATATTCAAGGACGCTACTTTGCCGATCTCCTTTCTGGGTCCCCAGGTCATCGAGCATCTCATTTCTAGAAATGCCCAAATTTCGGATTCGGATATCTTCTTGAACAAAGCAATTTCCGGGTGTTCCCGAAATCAAATCACGGTGTTACTCAAATCCGCTGCCGTTTCGGGGAGAGCCAATCTGGTCCGTACGTTGATCGATCACGGTGGAGATGTAAATCATAAGGACTCTAATGGAAGGTCCTTGATCTCCTTAGCTGTTGAAGCTGGAAATCTTGATGTTCTCAATGTCTTGATTTCGTCTGGTTGTGAAATTGATAACTCAGTTGACCATGTTTTCCACTACGCAGCGGCTATAAACAGAGTAGATTTGATGGATGCTTTGTTTCGAGCTTATAGAAACAGGGAGTCGACTAATTCAGTCGACTCTCGCGGTAGAACCCCGATTCACATATCTGCAATCCACGGCTGCACCCAAGTGCTTCGATTCTGTCTATCAATAGGTGCCAGTCCCGAAGCTTTAGACATCGACAAATGCACCCCACTTCATTTAGCTGCCAAGGGAGGCCATTTAGACGCCGTGGAATGCTTGTTAGAGGCATCGAATTACTCCAAGTACGCATTGAACAAACATGGGAAGACCGCTTTCGCGCTCGCCCTCGAAAACGACCGCTCGAATACGTACGACTCCTTGCATTTAGGCGACGCTCTGAGCCGTGCGGCGAGGATCGGTGACGTGAACGGAATAAAGAGTTACATAGGCCAAGGGGCGAACGTAAATGGGAAGGACCAGAATGGGTGGACTCCTTTACATAGGGCGGCATTCAAAGGTAAACTCGAGAGTGTTCGGGCTTTGCTATGCTACAGTGGCGAGGTTAACGTTGTGGATGATAACGGGTACACGCCGTTGCATTGCGCGGTAGAGGCGGGGCATGTCGATGTTGCTTTGTTGTTGATCGATCACGGAGCGAAAGCTAATTTGAAGAGCCTCAAAGGTATGGGGATGGGGGTAGCTTTGAAATCTGATTGTTCTAAGAATCAGGGTTGTTACCCTAGTTGTATTGTTCAGCCTGAGAAGGAACGGGCTTGATTGATGAATTGGCTGTTTCGTTTCTGTGTATTTTTATTAGTCGTTTGTAGTTTTGAGAAGCTGCACAGAGTTTGTGTAAAATTTTGGCCGTAGCCGATTGCGTTACCTGCTTCAACTGAGTTAAAGCTGTTTATACAAAGATGAAAGATCACATCTCATCATTGATTGATTATGATTTGCTGCTCATCTGATTTTTCAAGTTTTGCTCATTTTGTTTGCAGAGTTATCCTTAAATAATTCTACAGTACAGATGTAAATTAATTAGCTGATTTACATCGACTTCTATGCTGATTACTCGTTGAATCCGGGTAACCAGGAGGCAGCTATTTAGTTTAAGCTTTATTTCAACGAGAGCAGGCGGGTTATGCAAGTCCATGAGAACGGACAAAAACCCAAGAAGCCTAAATTATATTTTTTTGATAATAGATATCTAACTTTTTCCCCCCTGAAATAGGTGTTTAATGTTTGTAACATTGTCATTTTATGTGTTTGGTCTCGTTTAAAAAAAAATCGTTAACTGACTATAATATGACACGTGATTTATTTTTTATTTTTAATTTATACATTTCTTTAAAACTTTAATTTTTAAAAAAACCCTAAAATTCTAATTTCTTTCAAACAAACTCTCAAATATCATCTCCCTTACTATATGACATCTCACACATGTCGGTTGTTCATCGCCCAAGCATTGCGTTTATCTTTTGGCCGTTCTCGAATATCTTGCCGCTGAGGTTAGTGAAATTGAGTTTTTCTTAATAAATTCCGTGAAATATCCATAGTTTTACACGAGGGCGTCAATTGATTGTGCCTGGGATTGCAGGTTTTGGAATTGGCTGGAAATGCAATGAGGGATAACAAGAAGAACAGAATAATTCCAAGGCATATTCAGTTGGCTGTGAGGAACGACGAAGAATTGAGCAGGCTGATGGGAGGTGTGACGATTGCAAATGGAGTGGTCTTGCCTAATATCAACCCCAAACAAGGCCGGGAAAGGATCGGAACTGCTTCTCAGGAATTTTAGGGATTTGTTTTACTGATGTGTAGATAACATGTATTGAAACTTGGGTTCTGCATTTTCTAATGTATTTCAGAGTAATCAAAGTTTAGAATGAAATCTTGTTCCAACGCTTATAATTGGTCTTGCTTTTTAGTACACATATTGCAGGATGAGAAACAAAGGTATGGTGGATAAACAAACTGTATGTATATTATTCTTACTAGTTGTACAAGTGTGAAAAAGATTAATTGTTTCCCGCATAATGAGAATCGTCATATTCTTGCAGATCCTGAATTGAGGTTGTTCTTCCCAGTACTGAATGAAGTTCTGTCCCGTATGTTTTTCTTCCTTCTTATCAAGGAAGCCTGTACCTCTCGCATGCAAAACGAGCGCTCTACCACTTGAGCTACATCCCCAGTTTGCGCCTTCTCTTTAAAACACATAATCTTATACGTCTGAATGGTAGCTATGCAGTCGTGGGAATAATATTGACTGAACGAACACTACGAAATGTTAAGTGCCAAGAATTGCTACATATCCTAGTGTTGCGGTGCTCAAGAATTGCTTTACTGAAACAACATCCTAGTTTAAAAGGGTAACTTAAGTGCCATAGATGATTACTTAACACGCAAGGACAATCAGGGATTAGCAAGAGAAATTAATCACAGCATGTTAGCATAGAACACCACTTACGAAGGAAAACAATTTCAAATGGCGAGAAATCCTGGCGCATTTCAAGTGCCATAGATGATTTAAAAGTGTGAAAAATATTTTTCAAGTATTCATTCGTAAGGAATAAAAACCAAGAGATATAAGTAGAGTTCCAAAACTCCATGTTGGAGATGCAGGGGATCATATCCCCTGTACCTTTCGCATGCAAAGCGAGCACTTTATCATTTGAGCTACATCCCCATTGTCTTTCTTTTTGTAAACAAAATATATGTTTGCAGGGCCAAATTGAAAATCTAAATTTGCTTTTGTGATTAACTACACAATTCGGCCCATCCTAAAAAAATATTGTTGGGATTGGATAAGGCATTTAATGTAGTTATGTGATTATGTGGTAATATTTATTTTTTTAATATTTTAACAAAATATACAGATGTTCGAATTTAAATTTCTTAAAGTGAACATCATATTTTCACCGGAACGACTCCTTTTTTATTTTTTTTAAAGTTAATTGACATTTTATCACATATATTATAAAGTTTTATTTATATTTTTAATTAAATTCAGTGTGACAAATCAACTAAGTATTAATTCAGTTGAAAATTATCACGTTATACTATTAAATGATAATTAATATTTTTATTATTTCATTTTTATATATTTATTAATTAAAACAACTTAAAATCACTACTTGAATATCAAACACGAGACTCACATATTTGTATACAAATTACCCCCCCACTCTACCCATAATTATTTGTTGATATTTTATAAATATATTTTTAAATAAAATATTTTGTTCGATCACACGATGAGTGTGACAAAATATAATTAATTAAAACTAAAAAGACATTTATGTCAAAAACACAGAATTCCATTTTTTTTCTTTGTACTTTTTAACTTAAAAATTCGTCGATGCAGTTTCTCTGCTCTATGGATTTTTTAACCAAATTTGTTAAGCGGAATGATATTTTTGTTATTGGAAATTTTTTATTTATTTAATAAGTTATAAAAACAAAATAATATTAATAAATATAAACAGAAAGATGTAAACCAATACGCTCAGCTGGTTTGCCCGAGTGGTTAAGGGGGCAGACTTAAGATCTGTTGCATATAACTGCGCGAGAGTCCTAACCTCACAGCCAGCACATAAGCACATTTTTAATACATAAACGGCGGAAACAAAAAATTATAATTGTTTTAGTTTTAAAGGTTAGAGTTGTAATTTACAGTTTAGAGAACATGATTAAGATTTATAAGTTTAGAAATTAGAGGTCGTGATTAGAATTTAGGGTTTAGATGTTAGTGTTTAGAATTTAGGGTAATATGATAGAGATTTAGTTTTTAACTTATAAATTTTAAATTCTAATCTTAAACCCTAAAATTAAGTTGTTTAAAGAAATTTTTTGTTTTTACAGCTTGTGTATAAAATAATATAAACCAATTACTATATATATATGGTATAATGACTTTTTTACCCCACATTTTTATCAATTTAGCCATTTTAGCTCTTAAAGTTTTACAGTGTCCTTTTTGGCTCTAAAACTTTTATTTAATTTTATCAAACTGACCCAAACGTGACAAAACATTAATGATATCTTTAAATTAACGTAAACTATTTTGTCATTTTTTGCCATGTCATAAAAATAACAAGTTTATGAATACTAAAATGACGATATTAACTTGTTAAATTTTTTTGATGACATAGCAAAAAAAAATCGGCATTAACATTTCAATAAAGATAAAATAACATTATTATTTCGTCATGTTTTGGTCAATTTGACAAAAAATAAAAATTTAAAGATTAAAAAGAATATAATAAAAGTTTAAAGACAAATGATTGATAAATTTAATGTGTCAAAGAGACCTCTCTGCCTATATAAATATAATGTTTTTTTTTATTTGTTTTCCTCATCTGTGGCTACCTTAATCATGATTTTCATTTAAAAAGCTTAGTGATAGACGTAGGGGCGGTGCCATTGATTACCCTCAATAAAAGATTACTTATCGCTAATTGCTTATTTTTCATTTATAACCTTACTTTTAATTCTCCCGACTTTGTTAATGCTCCGTGATAGAGGCGTGGTATTATCAGAGATGTCGGTCCGTTGTGTGTGGTGTGGGGAAGGGAATGATAAGTTGGAACATATCTTATTTTCTTGTAGTTATATGTATGCGATCTGGTCTTTATTCTTTCAATGGTGAGGTGTGTGCATGGTTTGACCGAGATCGGAGCGAGAGTTTCTTCTCGAGAGTTATGTCGGCTTCTTTTCTGGTACCTTTCGACATGGGTGGATTGTGGGGTGTGTTTCGACTTTTTGGTCCATGTGGCTAGCTCGCAGTGAGCTCATTTTTAATAAGAAGAGATTGGCAGAGGGGTGAAATTTTTTTCTCATTAAATTACTTGCGTTGTACTGGGTTAAAGCGTCGCATGATGATATGAGTATTTCGGAGGCTCAATGGTGGGATTGTCCGAGATTGTGTTTTTCTCTGGTTAGTGACAGTTTGGTGCGTAGGGGGATTGGTTGGGTTCCGCCTTTGGAAGGTTTGATCAAATTTAATGTTGATGGGTTAGTTCGGGGTAAACCGGGTCCTAATGGTTGTGGTGGCGTCTTGCGAGATCCAGAGAGCCGTGTGTTGACCTTGTTTTCGAGACCGTTAGGTGTGATGGAGTCGAATGAGGCGGAAGTTTGAGCAATTGCGTATGCACTGAAATTTGAATATGTTGCTTACTTCGTCTTAGAGAGCGGCGTCCTCGATTATTATTGAATCAGATTCTATAATAACGGTGTCTTGAGTTTTACACTTTGAGAAGAGGCCATGGGTTCTTTGACGATGCTTTCGGCAAATTGATGAGGCTTGTAGGGCATTGTCGGGTGTTTGTTTGTTTTCATAATGCTTTTCCTGAAGCTAAGGGAGGTGTGGAGCGAACTTCCTGATTTCATGTCATTGATTAGTTGGGTACTGGTGATGGTTGGTTTTGGATGCATGGTGGGGGCGTTGTCCTTGTTTAGGGTCCTTGCATGGCTTGGTGTTGTTGGCTACTGGGAGTTGGGAACGACAGGGGTTGGGTTGCTAGGTGGTTGGTCGTTTTGTTCTTTTTTATGAGTTGTCTTCTTTCATATTATCGTGATGTATTCTTTTCTTCCATTTAAATTTAGGAAGATTTTTAAGGAAATATACGATAATATTTGTATAATTTTTTTATCAATAAAATCATACTTAATCAAAAAGAAATGTATGAACTTAATTGAATTGATTTTTTTGAGATATAAATTGAATTGATTGAATTTTCATTATTAACATATTCATCATAATTATGAGTTGAGTCTCACCATTAAACTTAATTTCCAAAAAAGTATGTTACATGGCATTTTAAAATAATGTGACGATAAAATTTTCTTTTATAAAAATCAAATCAAATTTCTTATTTAATTGATTGAATTAAACTGAATTTAAATTTAAATTAATTTAATTTATTATTATTTTAAATAAAATGCCACTTATAAGATTGTGTTATATTTCATACTAATAAATTAAGTGTGAATTTTTATATTGTAATATATTAAAATTTGTTACACCGGTACTCTTCGTATTAGGAAATAATTCACAGCGCTTCCGCACTCGATAATTTCGGAGATGACTCCCTGCGCTTTTTTAATGTCGGAAATGATGAAATCGAAGGCCTACGTAATCTTACGAATAGACATTGTCCAATGCTACTGTACCATTACTAACGTGACCAACATGCAAAGCCCGGTACTTGAAAGTTTAGTCTATCATTCTCTGCCAACTCATCCACAGGCTGTCAGTAGGCCTAACACCATCCAATTACCAACACTTCCCAAAGATTATAAATACTCATGCATCCAAAGAAGAAAGAACAAGCGGAAATCATCTAAAAATGACTCATTTTTCTCCTCTCATCTCGCCTTTGCTCCGACCGCCATGCTGCGTTCAGCTCTCCGCTTTAAATCAACCGACACAAACTGTCTGAATCTACCTCTAATCACCTTGATCCACTTCACCTCTCTTATATGTTATCTCATAATTTAGGCATCAACAAAATTAAACATCGAAAACTTATTAAATAATTACAACACTTTAAAGTTGTAAATTGCGAAACAAATGGAATAAATTTCATGATGACATGAATCGACAAATAGAGCTTTGTTAGATTCTTCTACTTTTGAGGAGACAATTACATTAGAATGCACGAAGAACTATGGAAATAAGCAATTCCTTCAATCACGCTAGGGAATGACGAATCCACATCAAAAGGAAGTAAACCTTGTTGGAAATAGCGACGATCAAATCAAAGCTCGTCCTTTTCTTATTGCCCAATCTCCGCTATTTCCCCCCTCAACGGCTCTATTCACTTTTATTTATTAAATTTAAAAATACAAAATATATTTACATAATTACATTATAATCGGTGGTGAAATGAAAAGGGGAAAACTACGCATTTAGTACCCTAATTATGTCCATTTAGTACCTTAACTATGTTCGTTTTACTATTTTGGTACCCAAACTATTATTTTTGGCAAAATGATATTTAACGTTATATTTTTGTTCTGTTTTGGTACCTCTGCGGTTTAAAATTAACGGAAATGGTGACGTGGCTTGAGTTATTAACAGTTTTAGTCCTAAAACTTATACAATCTATTAATTTAGTCAAAAATTCTATCAATTTAAACATTATTTTAGCTTTTGGATTAAAATTGTAAATTCCCCGTTTTTCTTCTTCTTCTAGCCGAACACTTTTTTGAGTTTTAGAGTTTAAAAAACACGCTAGGAAAGTAAGGATAATCAAAACTTTAAAATTTGGGGATCAATGGGGGATAATGCAGGGTCCATTGGAGGACCCAAAATCCATGATCAGGATACCGACGAGAATACGAGGGGGTGAGAAAGGGATGAGACAAAATTCTATCAAAATTAAGATGATGTTTTAGCCCCAAAATTAAGATGTTGTTTTAAATTGATGAATTTTGGACTAAATTGATAATATATAAGTGTTTTGGACTAAAACTGTGATTATACCAAGCCACGTCATTATCTCCGTTAGTTTTTAATGATAGGGGTACCAAAACATAACAAAAACGTAACGTTAGATACTATTTTGCTAAAAATAATAGTTGAGGTACTAAAACAGTAAGACGGGTATAGTTGGGTACCAAATGTGGAGTTTTCCCAATAAAAAATTTAAATCGTAATATCAAAATTTAGAGTGAGAATAAATAATAAGTGTTAATTTTCTTTTACGAAGTGTTAATTACTTTTAAAGAAATTGTGAATTTGAGTCAATGAATAGATGATTTATGTATGGAAAATATAAATAACATGTCATATAGTGTAGTTAGGAATTGTTTGAAGATATGCTTGGTATGTCAAAAATTAGCATAAAGCTTGTTTATGAGAGAAAAAAATGATCATATAAACCTATGATTATAATTGGAACTTGCTCACCTTGTTAATTGGTACCCTAGAGAAGCATAATTACTAAAGTAGTTTTATATATTGCATAAAGTTACATAATGGAATCTAGGGGATCAAAATATTACTCAATGATGCTTGTGGATGGTCCAAGTGTGCTTATCATGTGTATGATATGTTCAAGGTGTCTTGTTAGGATAAGATTGACATTTAACCACTTTTAAAAACACATGTGACTTGTTATGTGCATGTTTGACCAAATATGTCAATTCCCCATCCATAAGTAATTTCAATATCTCGTATAAGTTTGCATATCATACATTATGTATCAAATACGTTCATATAGGTGAGATTCACTAATTGGTCGAGTGGTCAAAAATGCTCGTGTCGTTTTATCTTGTATGGGTTCGAATCCTGACATTTGCTTTGGGAATATAATTATCTCTCAGCTTAATCAAAAAAACATGTTTCTATAAGTTGCAATAGATCTCAGCTCACCAAAAGGGTGTAAAATGTATATTCAGGTATCAATACCTAGACCTATATTTCCATATTTTTAAAACATCGAAGTAAAAAATGGTACCAATATATCTAAATGGTGTTATACCTTATATTAACTTTTAAAAATTAAGGTTTTGTCGCAAAACCTTCACATTTTTATAAAAAAATCCCTACATGATAAAATCGACTTGTTGAGTATGATTACATGATTGTCATGTTGTCTGATTGATATATATATATATATATATATATATATATATATATAATTACACTATCGAATGACTAAATAAGATATGTTTATATATGGCCAAAAATAAGATATGTTTATAAATTACAATTTAGTCTTCAAACTTTTAATAATTAACAATTTGGTTCCTGGGTTACATTTTCTTCATTGGTTATAGATGATGGTTAAGTCATATTCTTCCACGTGTTTTATATGATTACCACTTTTGATGCATGGGTATTTTCAATTATCCATCAAAATTTCAAATAATTAACAATTTGGTTCCTGGGTGACATTTTCTCAAAAATAATCTCTCTTGTAATTACAACGCGTCATCTTCATCAGAGTCGATCACCAAACTTGTTAGATCTGCCTCCATACCAACCATAAGAACTTTAAAGAATCAAATAGAATATAATTCTTTTTGGCCAAACAAAAAATAATTAAAAAAAGTGTTACATAGGGAATATATTTATCGAATTATTTTTATCGAAAGCAATTAGTAATTTTAGCGAAAAAACGGATGATATTGATCCTAAAATACTTAAATTCAAATCGTTTTGTCTACAAAGTATACATGCATTGTCAATTAATAAAAAATATGTATAAACAAATATTTTTTCACAGTTCACAACACTTATCCTTATTTATTTTGGCATTTGAATACGTGGCACTCAAGAAATATTAGGTCAACCACAAGCCCAAATGTTAAAGCTTTCGAAATTACGACTCTTAAAATTGACCTTGAGAAAGCTTATGATAAAGTGTTTTGAATGTTCTTTTTATGATTCGTGGTGGATTGATCGAGTTACAAAATGTGTTATATCGGTTTCTTTTTCAATGGGTTTTAGGGACCTTAATACCTTCAACAAAGTTTCAGTAGTCGATCAATCATGGCGGATTTTAAAGTCCCCAAATTCCCTCGTGGCTCAAGTTCTTGAGGGTATATACTTTCCAAACAGAAATATTTTCAATGCTAAAAAATGTCATATTTTCAATCGATGGATCTTAAAATTAGAAACAAAATGCCTTTCCTCATCAAGACCTTCACCTTGCCCTGATTTTTATGTGAATGGTCTCATTGATGCTAATCTTCGAACGTGGAAAATGGAAAAGCTACAAGACCTGTTCTTACCCCAGGAAATTGAAACTATAACTTCTATACCCATAGGGGGACCTAAAGTGAAAGATGAGCTTGTTTGGTTTATGAACAAGAACAGTGAATACTCAGTTAAATCGGGGTATTATTTTTTAAATTTCATAGCTGATTGCAACCCAAGCTCGAGTGATTCTCCCCATACGGATCCTTCTCTGTGGTATTGATTTAGGGTCTCCTTATCCCTAAAAAAAATTAAACTTTTCTATGGAAAGTTTCCCAGAATATTGTTCCGACTAAGAGTTACCCGAAAAGATTTCATGGTAAAGAACCCCTTGTGACTCATGCTCGAGATGTGAAAAGGACTCTGAAAGTATCGAACATCTCCTATTCTTTTGTCTTTTTGCTCAGACGGTGTGGACAGCTTCGGGCTTTAACAAAGTTATCTTTGAGTCGGACAATGAAAGGAGTCATCGAACGTATTAACTCCAAAACGTTATTCGCGTGAGAGTCAATTGTTGTTGAAAGCGATATAATCAATCTGTCAGCCCCTTTTTTTTTTTTTTTCGTTTGTTGCAGTCAAACTGTCATATAATATTGCTGCAGATTAGATTGCTAAAGCTAACCGCATGGAGTCCTGTCCATCGAATTGACTTGTTTATATTCCTCAAGAGTTGAGGAAATTGATGTAGTTTTCTTAATGGTACTTCTTCTTAGAACAAAAATTTTTTTTTTACTGTACATACATTTTTTTAAGGGTAAAGTTCAAAAATGATCACTAAACTTTGGTTAATTATTCAATTTGGTAACCAAACATCCAATTGCTTCAATGTTGCCATTAAACTTTGTAATTTGTTTTAATTTGGCCACTGAGCTCTTAATAGATGTTAAAAAAGTGACATGGCAGTTAATAATTTTTGTATAATAACACATTTAGTTCTCTACATTTTTACATTCAAACAATTTAGTCCTAATTCAAAAAATAATAATAAATTTAACCCTCAATATTTACACATTATTTCAATTAGGCCCTATTTTTAAATTTAAAATAATTTAATCCTAAACATAAAACCCTAAAACTAAACCCCCAAATCTATAATCACAAAACCTCAAACTCATAAACCCTAAATCATAAACCTAAAACACTAAACACTAAAACCATAAACCATCAAACCCATAAACCCCAAAAGATATTGCTGACTAGGGGTACGGGTTTTGGTTGGGAATTCATAGCTTTGCACCTGTATATCGTCTCCTTTAGCAATAATTATAGCTTTATGATGTCCATGCAATTGAAAGTTTAATGATAATATTGAAGCAATTGGAAGTTTGATCGCCAAATTAAATACTTAACTAAAGTTTTAGTGACCATTTGGGAACTTTACCCATTTTTTGAAAAGGTAAATTTTGAAAAACAAGTGGCCGTTAGTAATAAATAAATAAATAATAGAGTCGGAAGTTAAAAAAAAAAAAGAAACAAATACTACCGAACTTGCAAAAACCCAACTCGCTTGCAGTTTGAATGCAACACAACAAAAAACTCGTTACAAAATTTAAAGCCTCGTGATTCTTTCAGATAGACAAAATCTAAATCCACCACAGATAATGACTGCTCCGGTAATGGTGACCAAAGGAGGTGGCTGTGGTGGCGGTGGAGGTGGTAGAAAGCGAGGAGCTAAAGGAGGAGTCAAGAGCAGCGAGGAAGAAGAGCGGCAGAACCATATTTCCGTCGCGGCGTTGCTCTTAGCCGCTTTGAGGAAATCCATGGTGTCGTGTCGTGTTGATAGCGAAGATGAGGCGATGTCCTCCGCCGTTCATCACATGGAAATCGGGCGGCCAACCAACGTACGACATGTAAGCCATGTGACCTTTGATAGGTTCAATGGGTTCCTTGGCCTTCCCGTTGAATTCCAAGTTGAGGTACCCGGTCGGGTTCCAAGTGCAAGGTAAATTCTCATTGTTTCCCCCATATAATTTTGCTTAAACAAGATTTCAGCTGGAATTTTATTTTCCTTAAGTTGTTTGAAGTTGAAATGTTAGTGTTTCTGTGCAGTTTAGATCTGAAATGTTTGATTTCTTGCTGATTTTTAGTAATTATAACTAAAACATCTGCATTTTTAAGTAAATTATAAGTTTTAGTTAGAATAACTATGATTTATTGAAATGTGGTGCAGCGCCAATGTATTTGGGGTCTCAGCGGAATCAATGCAATGTTCATTGGATTCCAAAGGAAACAGCGTCCCCACTATACTGTTGCTGATGCAGGAGCGGCTTTATTCACAAGGAGGCCTTAAGGTTTTCTATTTCATATCCATTACATTCCAATTTAGTACTCACATCTATATGTGTTTTTATTTAAGGTTTTGCAGGCAGAAGGGATTTTCAGGATAAATCCTGAGAATAGCCAAGAGGAGCTTGTAAGAGATCAGCTGAACCGGGGCGTAGTGCCGGATAACATCGATGTCCACTGCCTTGCAGGCCTTATTAAAGCCTGGTTTAGGGAGCTTCCTTCGTGGGTGTTGGATGGACTTTCCCCGGAACAGGAACAGGTTCTCGGTTGCGATAACGAAGACAAATGCGTCGAACTCGTGAAGCAACTAAAGCCGATGGAAGCCGGACTGCTCAATTGGGCAGTTGATCTTATGGCAGATGTCGTTGAAGAAGAGGAATTGAACAAGATGAATGCAAGGAATATTGCTATGGTCTTTGCACCGAATATGACTCAGGTGGAGATTTTAGATCAAAGATGTACTTAAAATCTTTCTAAAACAAAGCATGTGTTGATTTTTGTTCTCTGGTAACAGATGTCTGATCCATTGACGGCTCTGATACACGCTGTTCAAGTTATAAACTTACTCCAGACCTTGATCTTGAAAACACTACGGGAACGATAAGAGACTGCAAGTTCATCATACGCATTTGATGGCCCTACAGACGAGGAGTTTGATTGTCGTAGTCTGCAAGAGACAGATACGAGCTGCGAAGGGCCTATGTCAGATTATGATAATTCCCTTATTGTAACTCTAGCAGAGACGACACTGAATATGAAGACGAAGATGAAGTCGAGCCATTAGGTGAAATGGTGGAATCCATCTTGAGGCAACTGGATGATGAGAAGAACAAGGATGTTACATATGGATTTTTGGAGGAACATGTTGATGAATTACGTGCGAGTTTTTGATTGTTTGTTTGAATCACTGGTTCAGCAAGGGCTGAACTTGTGGGTGTGCTGTTTTTGGCATGTGTTCTTTCAGGTCCCTAAATTCCCACATCGATTTGTTTAAAGATCGGGAAAAACTCGGACCGATTCTAATGTCAAGTGTGTGTGATACATGTAAGCAGATGTGCACAATTAGGGAGCTAGATTCAGCTTTATAGAGAAGCTGTAATTTTTAGGTATGGTTGATTTGCAGTGGTAAGGTACCAATTTAAGTCATTTAGACTTAGTTGTACACTAGTTAAGTTGACCATGTGATTGTCTTATTATTATCTCATATATGTCAATTTATTATAGTTTATGTTATATATATATACACAAAATAAACACCCAAGATAAATCACAAGAAGCACAAAAAGCAAAGGTATCCAAAAATATGAAAACACCAGGCAGAATAGAATTCAACAAATCAAGGTGGCATCAGCTTCAAACAAGTTATATATAAATAAAAGGGTAAACTACACCAGTGACCACCGAATTATTTGGGTGTACCTATTTTGACCACCGAACTATCGAACTCGTCAATCAGACCACCAAACTTATTAAATTGACCTATTTTGACCACTGCCATTAAAAAACTAACAAAGGGGTGACGTGACAGTTAACGAAAATTTGTAAAATTACACATTTAGTCCTTGTTATTTACTTACTAAATCAATTTGGTCATAATTTTAATTTAATTAAATAAAATTAACCAACCAATCAAATGACGACACGTGTCCCATCTATTTTTAAGTTTTAATTTAATAGATTTAACCAACCAGATGGTGACACATGTCACCATATGATTGGCCGTAAAGAACGAAGAAATAAAATTGGAGGGAAATGCAGCTGTGGGAAATTGAACCCACACCAATAGCATGGAAAAGTGTTGCTCCAGTCGCTGAGCCAAGTTCACTAATGTGATATGGGATATTAACATATTTTATTAAATGATTACTTTGTTGGTGAAAACTAAAGAGGAGAATTAACGGGATTTGAACCATAGACTAAGAGGGTAAAATCCCACCTTTACCACTGAGTCAAGCTACTCTTAGTAATATAAAATGCACACTTTTATATACATATTTTATACTTCAGTAAATGTTAGGGAAAAAGAAGTAAAAATGGTTGAAAGGAGACTCGAACTTAAATCACTTGGGATGTGTATAGTCACACAAACATTCGATTTAATTTAAATCTGAAAATTATTAAATATTCAGTTTTAAAAATATTCAATTTAAAATATTCAAATATTTTTTTTCTTTTTCATATTTAAATTAAATCAAATATTTATTAAAATATTAACTATTTGATTTAAAAAATATTTGATTTAAAATAAAGAAATTTGATTAACAAAGTATTCGAATATTTAAAATATTCAAATATTAAAGTATTTTAAATTCTATTTAAAAAATTAATTACTTTTTAAATCAAATTTCTTTTCGAATATTTAAAGTATTTTAAATTCGATTTTAAAAGTCGAATACTTTGTTAAATCAAATTTCTTTTCTTTTAAATCAAACATTTTTTTAAATCGAATATTTAATATTTTAATAAATATTTGATTTAATTTAAATATGAAAAAGAAAAAAATATTTGAATATTTTAAATCGAATTTCTTTTCTTTTAAACCGGATATTTTTTAAAACTGAATATTTAATAATTTTCAGATTTAAATTAAATCGAATGTTTGTGTGATTATACACATCATAAGTGATCTAAGTTCGAGTCCCCTTTTAACCATTTTTACTTCTTTTTCCCTAACATTTATTGAACTATAAAATATGTATATATGAGTGTGCATTTTATATTACTAAGAGTAGCTTGGCTCAGTGATAAAGGTATGAGATTCTACCTTCTTGGTCCCAGATTCGAATCCCTTTAATTTCTCTCTTTAGTTTTCACCAACAAAGTAATCCTTTAAAAAAATGTTAGTACCCCATATCACATTAGTGAACTTGACTCAGCGGTTGGAGCAATACTCTTCCATGTTATTGGAGTGGGTTCAAGTCCCCACAGTCACATTTCCCTTCAATTTTATTTCCTCATTCTTTACGGCCAAATTGATGGGACACGTATCATCATTTGGTTGGTTGGTTAATTGTATTTAACTAAATTAAAATTATGACCAAATTGATTTAATAAGTAAATAACAAGGACTAAATGTGTAATTTTACAAATTTTCGTTAACTGTCATGTCACTCATCTGTTAGTTTTTTAACGGCGGTGGTCAAAATGGGTCAATTTAATAAGTGTGGTGGTCTGATTAACGAGTTCGGTGGTCAAAATAGGTACGCCCAAATAGTTCGGCGATCACTGGTGTAGTTTACCCTAAATAAAATGCTTAACGTCTGAGACGGTGCCAAGATTTAAGGTTGGGGACAAAACATAAATATTTAAAAGTTGAGAATAAATTCAAAAATAAACTATTTTTTATAAAAAAAAAATTATATAAATGGACAAAGGTAAAAAAATAATAATTTTTTGGCATTTGGTTGGTTGGTTAATTGTATTTAACTAAATTAAAATTATGACCAAATTGATTTAATAAGTAAATAACAAGGACTAAATGTGTAATTTTACAAATTTTCGTTAACTGTCATGTCACCCATCTGTTAGTTTTTTAACGACGGTGGTCAAAATAGGTCAATTTAATAAGTTTGGTGGTCTGATTAACGAGTTCGGTGGTCAAAATAGGTACGCCCAAATAGTTCGGCGATCACTGGTGTAGTTTACCCTAAATAAAATGCTTAACGTCTGAGACGGTGCCAAGATTTAGGGTTGGGGACAAAACATAAATATTTAAAAGTTAAGAATAAATTCAAAAACAAACTAATTTTTATAAAAAAAATTTATATAAATGGACAAAGGTAAAAAAAAATAAGTTTTTGGGGTGAGAGGTCAATTACCCCTCGTCACCCCATGTAGCTCCTCCCCTGCTTAAGGTATCTGATTGACAAGTGTAATATGTCATTCACAATTGACTTAATAAAATATTTTTAATGTTAAAAGAAAACATAAAAATATTTTATTGTTATCTTATGTCGGGTCATATTTATTTTACCCGATCTGACTTCATCCTTCACAAAAAAATAGATTCAGTCCAAAAAAATTTAATAAAAAATTGATCTTATAAGATTAGATCGGGTTGGAACCCGTTATCATTCAATTGGATTGATCTGATTGGAAATAGATAGCTTAATCAATCCAACAACAATATAAGAATAGACTACTCAAATCAATCAAAAATTGAGTTGATTTAATAAGAAATAACCTATATATATATATATATATTCTTTTCAAAACTCTATTCAAAATTAATGAAATTTGACCTCTTAGATTTTTATTAAAAATCACACCATTGTGCCAAATATATAATAAACTTTAACATAATTTTTTAAAAATATTATGGTCAGATAGTATCTGTTTTTTATTCTTAAACATTTTAAAAACGTACGCAGTTTAAACTACGTTGTTCGAACCCGAATCACTTAAAAAGAACTACGTCATTCTTTATCATCAAGACCACTTAATGAATTTAATATGAAAATAATTTAAATGTAGAAATAAAAAATGATTATTGGTTAAATTATTTAATCTAGAGAAGGTGGAACAGATTAAAAGGTAAAAATTCTATGTTTCCCTTTAAAAATAATGAGAAGCAAAGAGCGGTACATCAAAACACTTGCAGATAAATCTTTCTAACCTGCATTTAGTTTTTTTTTTCCCAGTAAAATCCAGGAAATTTGTGAAGTAAAAAACAGAAGTTATGCAACTGGTACCAACCTTTCACCTTTGAAAGTAATTTTTCAGCTAAATGTAACTAAAGGTTAAAAACAAATGGGCGATGAAAAAGAAGAAGTTAAAACCAAGCTTTGTAATCTCTATTTATTAAATTCAAAGCGGCAACTCAGTGAGTTGAAAGTTAGTTCCATCTACCATATTAGTTGAATCAACCTACACCTTCCTATCTAGTTATTTTCTCTTAGCTAATATATGTTAAATGACATTACTTGCAATAAATGATCACAATTTGCTTAAAGTTACGATTTAATATATTTTTAATAATAAACCTTTGCACTTTATTACGTTTACTTTCTAGTTTCTACTTCTTTTATTTCTATGAATATACAAAAAAAAAAAAACATTAACTAACAGCAACCTGCAAGTTAACTTCAATTAGGTCAAAACAAAATTATAGGTTTTAATTCGAGTCTAAAAATTTAATCCGATAAATCTTTAAATTTAACTTAGGACCCGTTCGGCGCTGCTGTCAAACTCTAGGTTTGGGTTGAGAAGCGGCAGTTGGAGAGAAGTTAAAATTTTCAGCTTTCTCCAAAAGCTGAGTTTAAGACCAAAAATGGTGAAAAAGCTGAGTGACGATGACCAAAATTAATAAAAAAAGTTGGGTGTTTGGCTGCACTTCTCCAACAACTAGGTGGAGAAGCAGCGCCAAACGGAGCCTTAATTTATATTTTTAATAAAAACCACGTACCATTTTGCAAGAATAATAGGTAAAAGTTGAAGCTACTTGAGCTAAAATATTGTAAGTAGTTTAGTATTGTTTAAGCATATTTCGAGTTTGAAACTTTGTGTATGTACAAAATTTTTATTGAAAGATTAATTTACTAAAATTAAATGTGCAACGCAGGTCAGTCTGGACTAATTACGATAAGGTCTCGGGAGGACTCTACCAAAAAAAGCATTGTATTCTTGCTACAATGATTTTTGATTTGAAAGCATTCATGAGCTCTCCATCTATAATCTGAGACTATTACCTGCAGAAAGAAATATAGAAACAAAGATCCATGGATTCATTTGTATACTTTCTTCTCATAGATTAATGTTTATGTATATACAATTAGCACCAATTTCAAACAAAAGAACTAAAAAATACGGAGAAACCGACGGCCATGGGGAACAACTGATTATAAAGAGAGTAGTAAAGGTGGAAGCCGTTTGGCTAGCAAGAAAAGAAGCAAGAACAGAAAGGGAAGAAAAACCCAGATTTTCTAAGAAGCCAAACAAGCTTCCCAAAACAGCCTGTTCTTTTCCATCTCATTCATGGTTTCGTTTGAGTTCTCAACGGAAACAGCTGATGAAGGCTTGTTTTCATTGGCCACAACAAAAGCTCCATTAACGCGTTGATCATCCCTGCAGCATTTCTTATACAATTGAACCTCCCTTTGCTCCACCACGCCGTCGTCGTCGTCGCCATCATCATCGACATCGACATCGACATCACCACCGACATTCACAAATTTGTTTTCTAAGCTAACAATCTCTCTAACACCGGGAAGAGAACCGGACACGGTATCGCAGCTACATGACTCCGCATCATCATCATAACCACGGTCGCCGTCGTGTTCACCGTTGGTATCAGCGGTGGCGGGATCGGAATTACAACCGGATTCTGAATCTCCGGTGGCCTCAAAGAGCAAGAATGAAGAAACATCAACAACATCACTTCTCCTAATACCCATATCTTGAATCAAACAACAAATCAAAAGGAAAAGTTATTTTTTTGAACGGAGAAGAAAAAGAAGAAAAAAAAGAAAACATAATTTATTATTAAATAAAAGGAAATGGCATCTGCCTTTTATTGTTTCTAGAAGCAAATATATACGCAAAACAAAATGGGGTTGTATTGGTAGATCACAGTTCAGACCAGACCCACTCCCTTCTAGAAGGACAACAGAAATATAATACCAAAATCTTCTAGAAGCAATTATTGTCCCCATGGTCAATATTATATCATGCTAAATTATGGTTTTGGTCCTCAAATTCGAGTTTTAATCTTTATATTTAATTAGATATGAGTTGATTATTCTTTTCTTATATAGTTTGAATCTTGTGGCGAGATCTCACCCCAAAATCTGTACCAATAAATAAGTATAGGGACAAATTTGAAAATTGAAAATAATAAAAGGACCAAATCATGATTTGGCCTCTTTAAATTTTTTAATTTCCGTACCTAAATTATAGGGTAAACTACTTGGATAGTCCCTTAATTGGTATGATGCCCGACAACGATGAGTGACGAGCGATGTGGTGGTTTTTTCATTAATTTTCTGGTTTTTACTTGAGAGAGAAAACATCATAAAACATATGTTAGAGAAAAAAAAGGAAAAAACTAAGAAAAAAACGAGATTTAACGAATTTATATCTATATCAAAACAACGTTATTTTGACATATGAAAAAAAGGTGTTATACATTTGCCGACTTGAATTCAACAAGGATACAAATTTAAAAGTAAATGGATCAAATTGATACAATACTTAAACATCGAGGTTAAATTTTTAGAATTATTATCATATTGAAATAATATCTAAACGTTGAAAATTAAATTTGTCATTATGCTAATTTTAGTAATTGTCATAATTAGGAATGATTATTTGACCCAGACTCGACTGGTTCCGATCCGACCTATATGGTCATTTTTAAAGAAAATAAATTTGGGTTGGGTTTTTTGAGATAAGGTCAGGCCTGGTCGATTTCGGGTCGGGGGTTTTTAAGATGAGATCAGTTCGGGTCGGTTTTGGGTGAAAAATACTTGAATTAAAGTTTAATTTTATTCTAAATATTTATGTATAATTACTATAATACCCCTCTATTTATATATTTTTTAGTTATCTCCCCATTTTGTCTAATAAAAATAGAATAATTATTATAATACATCATCTCTATTTGTATTTTTCAATTAACTTCCTATTTTATCAAATAAAAATGAAAAAAAAATTAGTTATATTAGGTCGGGTTTTGGATGGATGTATTAAATTTTCGGGTCGGTGAAGATCGACCAAAAACCCAACCCAACCCTACTCATGAGCATCACTAGTCACAGTTAGCTTTCTGTTTAAAAATTAACGAGCAGTGACTATTTTATAAGCTTCAATTAGTCGAATGGTTATTTCGTAGCTTTTTATAATCGAGAAACTATATGAGAAATTTACCCATTTATTTTACTTCATTAAGGTAAACAAGCAGTCTGCAGACAGAATTTTCAACCTTATTGAAGACAAAAGGTCTGGCACCGACCAAAGAAAACGAAAAAGAAACAACCGTTTTAAACCACCATTGTAACCGGTTCAACAAAAGTGACTACAATTGGGTGATATTATTTCTGGGTTCATTTTCAACTAAATATTTTCCCAGTTTCCAGAGGATTCAAACAAAGAAAATTTATTCATATTCTCCCACAATTTTCTTAACGTCTAAAACGTGGATTATATCTGTCAGTAGCCACAACCCATTGCCCAAAATAATCTAAAATGGCTTCACTTTTTTCCTCATATTCGCCCACTGCAATTAAAGGCGTTTTAATGTCAAATGGCTGGCTTTGTGCTTTTGGTATGATCTGCAATCAACCACGCATACAACCCACTGGAAATTACTTGATTGTTTTTTCCCCATAAAATTTCCAACTTAATTTAATATTAATTATTATTTTAATTTGGATTACCGGTGGTGCTATCTTGCTTTGTCTTTACTCTTCTTTTTTTTATCTATTTAATTCTGTATGAAGACAATAGTAGTTCAAAAAGGAGGGGAACAAAATGATATTCAGTCCTTTAAAATCAACCAGGGACGGACTGCCCTTCGCCCGCATGCTTAGGTTCCGTTTAGTTAGAACGAGATTTTAAGGTAAAAGCAATGAGAACAATAATTTAGAAAAAAAAAGTTAAAATTTTCAGTGTTTTTAAAAGTTGGCAACTAAAAGTTGAGTGAAACGACGAGAATTTTGGGCCTTTCGGCTCACCTTTTTTTTTCTTTCAAACCACTGTTGGTAACTAAAAGATGGTTTCAACCTCGTTCCTGAACGAAGCCTTAATCATGTCGTGTATCTTAAATACTTGATAATTTTAGTTCAATAATAATTTTTAGATAATTTTGATACACAGGCTTGTGTAGTGCCTACATATTTACTATATAAAATCTAAATTCCTAATCTAGACTCTAAAAATTAAACCTTAAACCCTAAATATCATACCATAAATTTTAAATACTAAGTTTAAATTTTAAGTCCTAAAATCTATTTTTTTTTTTTTTTGAAGAAGGACGGGCCTCGTTATTAAATTTTAAGTCCTAAAATCTTTTTTTTTGAAAATGACGGGCCTCGTTAAAACTCCCCTCCACATCATCATTGGAAAGAACAAGTGATGAACCTAAAGGGGAAAAGGAGTACCCCAAATTCTATTAGTCATAAAAGATCATCTTTTACAAAGTTCAAAATAACCTCGAGACAAACTGAATCAAAATATAAAGTTTGAAAAGATGACAAAGCCCAAGATGCAAGCCTTATTAGCCGATCTAGGAACATAAACAAGCTTAAAGGCCGATAAGGAAGGTCTAAAGACGAACCGAGGGTCTAGATGTCGAGTCTACGCGGGCGAAGGAGCTTATTAATGACAATTGCACAATCTGACTCGATAAGGACGGTCAGCCAGCCTTTATCACAAGCTAATTGTAACCCAGCAATAATCGCACATGACTCAGCATGACTGACATTCATGCTGCCAGGGGAGTGTTGCACAAGCCCACCAACCACGTTACCATGAGCATCTCGAGCGATGACTCCAATTTAAACACTTAACATTTAAAACCTAAATTAAATTTTTAACTAGGGAACAAAGGCATTAAGCCCCTAGGAGGGGCCATGCCCCCCAACCCCAATTTTTTTACATTTGTAATAGAGAAATTCTTTTTAAAAAATGGATTAATTATACATTTGCCCCCTTTATTTTTTTAAATATCCGCCCAACCTTTAATCTTAGTTTCGTCACAGCACTAACCTTCAAAATTAAAAGGTTGTATTTGTTTACACATAATGTGTATCAAATTTTTTTCATAATTTTTTATTAAAACATAAAAATTTATTAAGTATTTAATTATGAACATAATTTAAGAAATATGAGTTCGTATCCCTAATTTTTTTATCCAATTAAAATTTAATTGTGAGTTAGGTATTATTCTCAAATTTTGAACTTTAATATTTAATAATCATTGTATTTTTAAAATTCAATAATTTAATCCCTCTCAATATTCAACCCTAACCCACGACCAACTTAAGCAAACGCACTAGATTTATAAATGAAAAGCTACCCACTAACTTACAATTTCTTAAACATGTTTAAGTGCATAATACATATTTAATAACGGAATTTAACATTATTTATTAAAGAATCATTTAATTCCAATAATCCTTCTTTCTTTAGTATGTATATGAATTGTATAGTTGATTAATACCGAGTAGTTTATACCAAATTTATTGACTGTTTAGTTTGACAATGAAGCAAAGTGATTAATTCAACATTTGAACTTGACTTTAAGGTTGTAAAATAGCATTAAATAAACGAGTATTGCATGTTTTCATAAAGTATTAAGGAAAATAAATTATAATAAAGGCAGATGAATAGTCCGAGTTTGGCGTGGAATTTTTTCTGCAAATAAATCAACTGTTGGAATGCTTCACATCAAAAATTAGAAACATAGTTTAACGAGGCACATAATAATATTATCGCATTTAATCAAAAAGAATTGGAAACGTGGAATCGCAAAAAGAATTATATATTTATATGAAGTACAATGCGCGCTTTTTTTAAAAATACGATTAACTCAATAATATTAAAAACAATATGATTAATCAAAAAAATTGAACGAAATGATTTAATTAAAATTTATAAAAACATAAAATAAATTAAACATAAACCCATTGTTAATACATGAATTATTAATTTGACAATATTATGGTGCGTTTAGTTTTAGATAATATAAGTCATTTTTATTTTTAAAAATAAATTATCATTTTTATTAATCAACTGTATTTTCTATTTTTTAAGAATAAAAAAATAAAAAAATAAAAAACATTTTTTAAAATCAAAGGGACCATTAGTCTTTTGACTATAACATATAGTATTTGAATATGAATATAAGATTTAAAATATAAAACTTTAACACAAAAACTGAATAATTAGGTCAAAGACACGTGTCAACCCCACATCTATGATGTCATTTCGCCTGGGACATTATGGCCCATATGAGGCTCTCTTGAATGAGAAATTATATCATGGGTTATTTTCATCACATTATCTATAAGACCAACTGATTAAATGTATTCATTTTATTAATTTTTTATTTTATTTTATTACCAAGTGAAGCTTTATTAATATTTATTGTAAATTAAATTTAAAAATAATTTTTACTAAGTAAAGATTCACTTGGTAAAAATATAAGATGCAAAAAATTAAAGAAATAAATGCATTTGATTAGTTGATATCATTTATTCAAAAAAAATATTAGTCGGTATCATAAATAACGTGGCATGAATAACCCATGATATAATTTTTCCTCCGGATGTCATTATACCTGCCACATTAAGAACCATGGGCTCTAACTCCGACATCAAAGTAACTCACAACATAGTACCAATGATGATGTAAGTCACATTTGTAACTCAACATTCAATAAGTGATCTCAGTAAAAAAGAAGATGATATTTATTAGGAGTGTATATTTTTGGATATCAAATCTGATCCGAAAAATCGAATATCAAAAATTTCGGATCTGTAAAATTACAATTCGTATTCGATAAAAAAATCAGATATCTAGATTTCCGGATATCGGATACTCGAATTGGATATCTGTATATCCGATTATCTGTATATAAAATTTGGTTTAAGTATTTTTTCGAATTTGGTGTCCGTGTCTATAAAAATGTTGAATTTTTAAATATAACAAGCAACTAATTGTCAAATATAACAAGAGTCGCATCTATGAAAATTTCGTTTTTTTTAATTTTCGGATATAACAAGTATCAAATTACTAATAAGTAACAAGATTCATATCCATAAAAATTTAAATTCTCTGATGTTTCGGATTTTTGAATAATATGAAATTTGAAATATTGCGATCCGAATCTGATCCAAAAAATAACAAATCGAATCTGATTCTAAAAATAACAAATCGGATCAGATATCCAACATTTTGGATCAAATCAACAGATAATTGGATCGGATATTTTGCACACCCCTAATTCATCCTAAGAGATTCAGGTTTAAATCGCTTTGTCTGCTAAGTGCGTATGCATTGTCAAAGGATTAAGAAATGCATGAACAAATATTACATTGTAATCACCTTAAGGCTATTAAAAGAAACTCAACCAAACACACCCTTAACTGTCTCTATATCACACAATTGAAAATTTTAGCAAACCTCTAACCACGCAACTCCCCTTAAATCTAGCAATTCTCACGGAAAGTTTATGACCAAATACAAATAAACTAGCATAAAATCAAAGGATTTATAAAATGGGTGGAAAGATGGTTCATCGTTAGTGAGATCCAAACTCTACAATAAAGTAATTCACATTTTGATCCAAATGAATTCATGACGATGAATATTCTAAGGAAACATGGTTAATAAGTTATGATAACTTGGATATCAACAAAGTTAAAAAAATACCCAACTCGTTGACCTGTCGGCCCGAATCTTAAAAAACGAGTATTTTTTTAAAAAAATTATTCGATCCGGGATTTTTTCGGGTAGTTGGGTCGGGTTTGGGTCAAAATTTATTTTTTTGTAATCGGGTACTGACCCGACCCGATACTTTTAATATATATTTTTATTTTAAATTATACATTATTTTAGGTTCTTAATAGTTTTACCCTAAAACTAAATTCAAATCTCTAAATTTTTTCTATGTTTGTATTATGTGTTTTAAGTTCTAAAATTTTTAAAATATTCATATTAAATTATGTTTTAAATTTTAAATGAAAAGTATTTATATTTTCATGAGCAATATAAAATTTTATTCATTTGAGACCAGTTTGACCAATACACCATATGTCTATATGCATATTGTTGTAAGACTAAGAACTCAGTCACGAGACCATTTTGTTGGCCAGCAAGTATTTTGAAATTTTCTTTATCAGTCAAGTAACTGTATTCAATAATATAAATATTTCTCCTTTAAAACTATTTTCAAATTATTAATTTTTTTGTGTTTATATTATGTATTATAAACTTTAAAATTTTATGTGTTTCTTATCTGATTTTCTAAAAAAATTTAAATTTTTAAAAAATAAACTATGTACTCGGTATCCAATTTTACGAGTACCTGAATTTTATGAGTACCCGATTAACAGGTACTCGGTAATCACAGACAGAAACACAAACCGATAAATATATTACCTGGAGAATCGGATACCTGAATTTAAACACCCCTAAACAAACCCACTAATAAACCATTCTTTTATTATATAATAGGAAGTTGCATTTTAAAAAGTATACCGGCAAATATAAACTACACCAAAGAGAATACTAATTTTGTAAGAATGGAAGGCAACAAGAATAAGGGCCGGCCTTGGGCTTTTGATGGCCCATGGTGAATTTAAAAAGTGGGTTCTAAATTAAAGATTTAAATTGTAGTTGCAGACGTATTTACGAATGTGTTATGTTTATCTTAGTTGAGGACGTTACATATATTACTTCGGTTACGGCAAGCATCGCAGTTGTAATTTTTTTTAATAACATACGCTATTGTAGACATAATGGTTGCAGGTATCGCTGTTTCATATGGGGGCGCTACTACCATATAACGGTTGTTGTTGCGGTTGCATACCGCTATTTAAATCCCTAATAGCAATAGATAAAAAATAAATGTTAAGAGTAGGTCCACAATACAAGTATTGAAAAATTAGTTCCTAATAATAAATATTGAAAAAAAAAACTAACTTTAAGAGTATGCACATAATAATAAACATTGAAAAAAAATGGAACTCTTAATAATAAGTATTAAGAATATATATTTTTAAGAGTAAACCCTAATAATAAATATTTAAAAATAGTCTTTTATTAATAAATTTTAAAAAATTAAACTTTTAACAATAAATATAATTAAAAAATTACAAACACAAATAACCTCCTTGAAAGGTGAGTCCTGGACTACGTCCTTATTGTCCTGACCCAATATCGGGCCCGACAAGAATTGCAAGTTTCTGGAATTTTGATCCCATGAAGCAATTACAAGAAGAATGGGCTGACACATATAATCACGTCATCCTCAATCCACCCACAATGCTGATACTGGCTTCAGAACATATATCCAAGTTTAATGTTGACCGCATATAACCACATTGTTCATCGTAAGTGTTGAAAAAAATTATTGTAAAATAAAATCGTTAATATTGATCGGATAAAATAAAATAAATTAAAGAAGATCAAACTATTTGTTGTGTCGTAATATGATCATTGACATAGAAATAAATTTGTATCGGTTGGTGTAATCGTTACACTGGACGATTTTCCCCGAAGTTAACACAGCGCCATCAAAATTTGTCCACTCAAATTTTAAAGTTGGACAAAGTGATATTGTTCTTCTCTTGACATAAGCATGAAACACATATGAGAGTTCGTGAGATACACTAAAAGTGAATTATAAACCTTCTATTTATAGGCTAAAAATTGAGGTAAATTAATAAATCACTAGCAACAATAATGACAAAAATTAATTTGTTTATAACTATCATATTAAATCCGATTTAAATCACATAACTGTCATGTTAAATCTACAAAAAATCTGCACGGAAAAGTTGCATGATATCCATATTCATTGTATGGGGAAACATAACCCACTGGCATGGCTCTACATCATGAAGGATGTTGTAAATCTGCATTTGGTATATTTGAAGCTTGAGATTGGACTTTTCGGGTCCTTCGAGCTTGAATTTCCTTCTCTGTACCCGCCTATATTTGACAATAAAGGGATACTTGAACTCTATAACAACATTGATAAAAATCACGATTCTTTCTTTTTGAACATTTAATATGTGAAAGATACCGTATAAAACAGGAGTAGATATTAGAGAAGTTCATAATTGGCCTAGCGAGTATCCAAACTTTCAATAAGTCCAAATTCGCTACTATAACATTATTATTTTTTATTTTTTATTTTATTTATTAACTTACATTATTAATTTATTGGATCTCTGAGTACTATTGGGCCAATTACGAATACCCATAATCCCCAGTGGAATAAATTATAATCATTATTCTTAAATTTTAAATCACTATAACTTAATCCTTAAACTTTGCACCTTAAATTATATCTCTAATCCCTAAAATTAAGACGTTTGTGTATTGAATATAAATCCTATAATTAATAAATAATGTGTTCATTTGTTTGTTTTATTTATGAATTTTATTGTTTTATTTAAAATTGTATAAGAATAAAAAAATTATTATTTTTACAACGCAATTTACATGGATTGGATCTAGGTATGACCATTTGATCTAGACCCAACATATTTTTAATTTTTAAAGAAAATTTTGAGTTCGTGTTGGATTTCTTTGAGGCTGGAGTCGTATTTAAGGTAAAAAAAAAATCGACCTGACCCAAAATAATAGTTTAATTTTATTCTAAATATTTATGTATAATTACTATAATGCTCATCTCTTTATATATATATATACAATTCGCCTTATTTTATCTAATAAAAGTAGAATAAATATTATAATGTCTCTCCCTATTTGTATTTTTTAATGAACTCTCTAATTTATCGAATAGAATTGAAAAAATTACTTATATAAGACCGGATTTAATTTTTTACTTTAAAATTTGAGTTGAATTTAGGTCGAATGATGCATCATAAAATGTCAGGTCGAGTTTAGGTAAAGGTGTTAAATTTTTTGGGGAATACGGGTCGGGAAAAGACCCGACCCATGACATATTTTAAAAGCCAGTTACGGTGACTAGTCAAAATTTATAGAACACCGGCTAAATTCCATTTTTCCCTCCTCTCCCTAGGGTTTTTTTTTGTTGGCTCTACACAGCGGTTTCTCGCTCTCTCTCTCTCTCTAGGGTTTCACGCTTTGCAACGCGCTTCAATTCTGAGTTTCTCACAGTCATGCCTCGGTAAGGATCTTACCAATTTATTCAATTCTAAAAGAAATTAACATCACAAGTAGGAGTTTTTTTATTAACATTGATTGATATGTTTATTTGGATTTAAATTTGCAGGTACTATTGTGATTATTGCGACACTTATTTGACGCACGACTCTGTGAGTTCTGGGATTCTACTCTCTCTCTCTCTCTCTCTCTCTATATATATATATATATAAGCTGTGTTTGTTTATGTAATCCTTTCATATTTTAGTCGATAAACAATTAAAAGAAATCCAAAAACTAAGGTTTATTAGTTTGGTTGTTGAGTTTAGAACAACTGCTGACAATTTTGTTTGGGTTTAAATTCCAGCCATCGGTTAGAAAACAACATAATGCAGGTTACAAACACAAGGTAATTGTAGCGAATTTTCTCTTTGTATTTCATATAGTTATTTATGATCGAGAGTTATATTTTTTCCCTCATTCTTTGTGTAACTTTAGGCAAATGTTAGAATTTACTATCAGCAATTTGAGGAGCAACAAACCCAGAGCCTAATTGACCAGAGGATCAAAGAACATCTTGGCCAAGCGGCAGCTTTCCATCAGGTTGGAGCTGCTTTTAATCAACATCTAATGGCTCAGAGGCCCCGTCTTCCCATTCTTCCAACACCTGGTATGCAACCATTGATCCCAGGGATGAGGCCCCCTGTTCTGCCAAGACCACCTCCAGGTGCTCCTGGTAAGATCCAACACATATCTGCATCATTATTCTTGTTGCTAGTTAGAGGTTTGGATGTTTGGTTAGTAATGTAAATTCGGTCATGAATTTATGTGGTGATAGTTTACTCAGTGAATTTTCTTTTGCATACTTATGTTGTTTCCATATATCATGTATCTTCATTTATACTATCTTCTTTTCAATCAAGCCGTTGGATTTTTTATTCTAGATCTCAATTGTGCGCATAGGATGGAAATTAATTTATTTTTATTCATTGGTGATTGCCAGGTTATGCTCCTGTTCCAGGCATGCCACCAATGATGGCACCACCTGGTGCTCCTTTTCCTGGTCAAATAAATGGCCTTCCGCGGCCTCCTACACTGGCTCCACCACCAACAAATCCCGGGACTGCAGTGGCATCCACTTCTTCTGACGGAGCACCATCCATGGCTGTTCCTGCACCATATGCAACTGGTCCTGCACCCCCAACAAGTGGAGGATTTGACAATGCCAATGCCAATCCACAACCTTCTGAAACTAATCATTAATCTAGTTAAACTCACATGCTCTGCTTACCTACTATCTAAAGTAAGAGCTTAAGCTACTGAATATGAAGCTTTTTGATGATTAAGGTTGTATGGTAATGTCTTTTTTTAGAAGGGGAGCTCGTCTGTTAGACTTGTCGCATATGGAAAATGTGATAAGAGAATAATATTATGACTTATTTTGTATCATGCTTGTTTTTTTATGTTATTTTATTATTGTGCTATTCTCATATAATGAGGGATCCTACCTCATATTTTTGAAACTAGACCTAATGAATGGAAGATTCCATAGGTCTTCGGGTTTTTTTTTTTACCGCGACCGTATATTTTGTACAGGCAACCCGAGCAGCCAACTCAAATCCCTCTGATTCTGATGATGATTTTTTATTCATCTTTTTTGTTGGTAGCTACTTTGTAAACTACATCAAGTTGTTTGGTGCTGAACGAAGAATAGTTTTGTACTGCCATTACCTATTTATATGCAACAGAACTTTGATTATATTTTGATTGTAATGCAGTTGAAAGTTGCTTCTACCCCCATAGGTCTAGAGCTTCTCTTGTTCTCCTGTGTGTTATTTGCAAGTAACTAAAATATATATTTCTTTTTTGTTCATAGAAAAGGTAGCAAGGAAATAAAAATATTACTAGCTATCTCTTGATGTTTTTTACTTATACAGCCACGTTTTATCATGTAATTGGAGCCCATGTTAGCTGGACTCAGGTGAGTTCTGGATACAGATGTGTGCGATACGGTATACTTATTTTTTAAAATTTTGTTAACAGGTTCTCATGGCAGCCCCTTTTTACCAGGTTGTAGGACAAGCATCAAGTTTTACAAATGATCTATATCTTGATTTGCTTGTGGACAACCAGGCAACAGCGCAGGGCATTTGTAGGCAATCCAGTTCAAATTGGAGATGGCTTTGAATTTGATGGATTCCTTTGGACAATCTTTAAAAGTTTGGAGAGTCAGTTTGGTCATCTTGGCTTGCAAGGTTAAGGATAAAGGAAAATCTTGAATCGAAAATTACGATTTAGATAAGTTTGCCGTAAAGTTTACGTAGCTTATATGTTGATTTCCATAAACAGAACTAAATAGGAAATATAAGCTGGCTCAGATCATTTTATAGTTGTATCCTTGAGTGTACTAGCATATCTTTGACACGTCCATTCGGATATGGATGCATGCATGCATGCTTGCTTGATTGCATATGTACATAGGCACACATTCACATATATGTGTTCTACTTGGTATATGTATATGTATTATTCATTGCTGAAAGGAATCATTTTGTTACTGAAGTGACTTGACATCATCGGCTATGTTCTCGGCATCACCAGCTGCCCCATACAGTCCTCTTCTCGACAGTCCAACACAGTACAAACCATTCCTTCCCTTCCAGTGGTTTGGGATGCTCGGCTTTGGAATTCCATCCTCATTCAGCAGGTAATCATCTCCCTGAATCAAAACATTAGAACTTGTTTCAGTTAATTAAATGCAATGTTCAATTATCTTACCTTTGATTTTTAACTTGTAATGAGTCATGTTTCAATTAATTATATTAAACATTTTTAGTTTTATGTTACCTTGAGCCAGACATTTGTGGACCGCTTGAAGCCGGTGCAGAAGACGATTGTGTCGAAGGGATGCGTTCTTCCGTTAGCAAACACCACTTCATTGCCTCTTATGCTTGATATACCTGGCAAAACCTGCAACCGAGTATACATATTTAGATCATTCTAAACCCCCATTAACGTGGAATAAATTAAAAGCGCAAAAAAAAAAAAAAACTCGATCCCATGGGATTCTGAAATAGCCTGATCTTTTATGATTTTTCCCTCTCTTAAAAATGCCTCTTTAATTGTATAATAATCTTAGACAAATTTAAAAGTTCAGTAGGACATTATAACATTTTAACTATATTTTATATTTAATTCGAATCTCTTCATTTTTATAACAAACAAATATAGTATAAATAATTATGTACTCCCTCCGTCCTTAAAAAATGTCTCTTGTTGATTTTTTACGTAGTTTTAGAAAGAAAAATTTTGTGTAAGAGATATGTAAAATAATTAAAATGATAATTTTATCCTTAAAAAGTTAAAATTTGTTTTGTTGGAAAATTAAAAAGAGGGTAAAAAAGAAATATGCTTAGTAAAAGTTTTTGAGTTTTTTAATGGGACAATTTAAGTGGAACAATTTTAAAACACAAAAGGGACAATTTTTATGGGACAAAGGGTGTAATATTTTGAGGTGATCAGGTTGGAGTTTAGGTTTTTTTAGGGTTGGGTTTAGAAGGTAAAGGTGTAAACAAAATGAGAGAAGGGCAAGGAAGAAAGGGTAAAATTTTGATACACAAATTGTGTAAAATAAATTTTATACAAGCCTACATATTTATATTATAAAACTTAAATTTTAGATTTTTAACTATAACCCTAAAAAAGTAAACCTTAAACTTTAAATCATATATCTTATATTTTAAACTTTACAACTTAAACCCAAAAACTTTAATCTCTAAATTTAAATTTTAACCCTTAAAATTAAAAGGCACGTATAAATTAAAATTTATCCGGTTTGTGTATTAAAGTTTTTTTTTGGGAAGTAATCACCCCTATGGTTCCCAATGTCAACCGTCAATTGATCAAAGCCAATAAATTGATTAAAAGGTAACAAAGAAAGATGAAAAGCTCAAAGGGATTCTTAGGTTTTAAGCCAATTATGATGGGATAAATTGATGAATGCAAATGACAACTTTTTTTCTTTACGTTGTCACAAATCCTAACCAAAAAGGGTAGAAAAGAACCTTAAATCTGCCGTCAATATCTCATTGCATTGTTTTTTCTTTTAAAAAGAATCTAAATTCTGAAATATCATTCTTTTATATGTATATATATACTTGGTGGTACAAATATTCCTTGAAATAATCTGATATTACCTGGATCTCCCCGGACTTGATCTTCTGATATGTTCCTACATCAATAACAGGGTACTTCCCATAAGCCACTTTCATGAAAAATGGACCCTCCTCAGGCCTTGGGATTCCATACTTGGTCAGGTCTCCGTAAACAAGCTTGCACAGCATCACCATCAAGGAGTCCACCATATTAACTGATATATACTTCAACAGGATCAACCCCCAGTGTATCATTTCCTTTGACAGAATGTGAACCTGCAACACCATATGTTCATATATAAACAGATATCAACTTTTTGCAATTGAAGACGACTTTATTATTACCGACCGGGCTTCGAACAACTAAAGATGTTTCTGCACCATGATTTGCTAAGTCCAGTGCGATCTCCATGCCGGAATTTCCCGACCCAACAACCAAAACCTTCTGGTTTTCAAAAGCCTTGCCATTTCTGAACTGTGTTGAATGAAGAACATCACCGGGGAAAGCATCCAGTCCTTCAATCTCAGGCGTGAAAGGATTGCTCGTTTCCCCGCTAGCCACCACCAAGAACCTTCCGTTGAACTCCTCGACCTCGTCGGATCTCAAGTTCCTGGCCTTAACGGTCCACTTCCCGGTCGCTTCATCGAACTCGGCCGACTCGACGGTTCTCCGGTACAAAGGGGTGATCTTAAAACGAGAAACGTAACCGTCCAAGTAGCTTATGAACTGGTCTTTGGAGACGAATCTGGGGTAAGTGTCCGGGAACGGCATGTGAGGAAGCTCGCAGAACCGTTTGTCTAAGTGAAGTTGGAGACGGTCGTAGGTGGATTTCTTCCAAAGAGAAGCAAAACAATCTTCTCTTTCGAGGAGTACGTAAGGGATTGAGTGGTGGTTAAGGCAAGCCGCCGTGGCCAACCCCGAAGGGCCGGCTCCGACAACAATGACCGTTTCCTTTTGCATTGCTGGACTCGCCGGTTCTATTACTTTCGACGTTGCTCTTCCCTATAGTCCCTCGATAACAAGCAAAGTGGATCGCTCATGGAAGCAGGATATAGGCATATATTTATACTATTATATTGGAACATAAGTAATTTTTTAGTTAAATATATAAATTATTTCGTAATGATTTTTTAAAAAAGTTTTACAAGTTTAATTGAATCGGTCAATCCTCATTTATTTCATTAATTTAATTCATAAAGACTTTGTACCAAATAAATAACTTTTTAGAAAACGAAACGTTAAAAGAAGTTTTTTTTTTTATAAATATATATAAAAAGCTCAAGTGTAAACTACACTAATAATCATTAAAAAGGTTATAAAACAATCTTTAATCTTATTGTTTTGTAACAAAATTTTCATTCCCCTGTTAACATAGGTTAAATTAATGATGTGACACTTTAAAAAAATTAATATTTAATTTGATCTAAAATTATTATTAGAACATCAATTTGATTCTTTAAATCTTCAAAAAAAAAAATTTAAACCATGGCTTCTCCTAATTTTTTTCTCTAAATTTTTCAATTTTTTTCTAACATTTTCTTTGCATTTTTATTCCAATAATACAATTTTAAAGTTATTTAATAATGACACACAAATAAAATTATTTATGAAATACTCTCATTTTTATCACGTAGTGAAAATGCGCGTTTTGTCATTCACGCCTTTCAAAAAGGAACATTTGACAAAGCACGTCCTTGCTCTATGTGACCAATATGTCATATACGCATCAAAAATGTGTTACGAGGAGCACCTTTAATTTAAAAATTGAATTTCTAGAAAACGTAGACTATGAAATGTACTTTCCGACCAAAACTTAAAAACGAAGAAAAATGTATACATTCATAAAATAAGTTGTTATAAATATGTCTATCAAAATATAAACGAACATAATTATAAACTTAAATGAAAAATTACAATTTTGATATATATATATATATATATATATAGTATTGTTGTTGATGTCTATATGAATGTGTTCCACACTTAGTTGTAAAAGGCGTGCCTGAGGAGCTGTGAGGCGCAGGGAAAATGCCTCCAAGGGCAGAGGCGGGGCGAGGTGTAGGAGACGCGAGCCTCGGGCGCTTTTCGCCTAAAGCGGGAGACGAGCGCTTTTGCGTCTTTTGTAGTTAGAGAAAAAACGTGAAAAATAAGAAGAGTTGAGTTAAAAAAAGATGAACATGAGATTGTTTTGAAGAAGATGAACATGAGATTGTTTTGAAGAAGAAGAAAAGTAGCGTTTGGGTGTTTATTTTTTTTAATTTATTTTATTTTCTTATTTTTAAACTCTGTGCTGGGTGTTTATTTTTTTAATTTATTTTATTTTTTATTTTTGAACTTTGTGCTGGGTGTTTACTATTTTTAATTTAATTTGACTTTCCTATTTTTAAACTTTGTGGTGGGTGGAAGGTATTTTAATTCTTTTCCTTAATATATTATAAAATTAAAAAAAAAAAAATTAATTAGCTCTGTGTTCAAAACAAATTAAAATTTTTTCTTCATTATCTTTTTATTAGGATTTTGTTGTTGTTATTATTATTATTATTATTATTAATTTTGTTACCCAAATACTTATTCTAGATCAAGAAATTAATTTTAATTTTAATATAAATCAATATAATAAAATAAGATTTATTTTTAAATATTTATTTTTTTAAATAAAATCTTAAAATTACATATTCAAAGAATATAATTCATTAATATTTTAATATATTTATTTTTAATAGCTTTAAAATTTACATATAATTAAAAAAATTAATCTTTTAGCATCTATAATATAATTATCATGTTTTTAAGTACAAAATATATTATAGGGTTGATTTATAAATTTTTAGGATATAAAAACGCTTCACCTACAAAAAAAAAACTAACGCCTTTGTCTCGCGCCCCGCATCTCAACTTAAGAAATTTTTTGTGCCTCGTAGCGTCTCGCATCTTTTAAAACTAAGGTTCCACAACTCGATGGTCATTAGTTATGCTCGAGATCATCATTGTCACTATCTGCCATCTTGGTCAGCATGAGGTCTAGTAATGCCGATATCATCTTGTGTTGATAGGGTAAATTGAAAAAAGAAACTTACTCAAACTCTAGTGACTATTGGTGTTTAAACATATCATTAGTGGTGTGCAAAAAAAATCCATAACTGTTAATTGATATAATCATACATTTTACAGGTTAATTAACCTAATTGTTAAAGTTTAAACTGTTTAGGTGAATTAAAATATTAAAGATGATGATTAATGGTTAATTTATTGATTTTTTAATTAAGTATGAAATTTGTGTTTAAAATCTCTCTATTTGAGTATATTTTCTAAAAAATTTAATATAATATTTTTTAGAGAGATAGTTTCATTATTCTCAAAAGAAATAGTGAACATATGAAAAGAAAAAATTGTAATAGGTTATAGGTTAACCTGTGATTGAACCGTTAAGAAACGATTAACCGTTAAAAAAATTAGCGATTAATCACTTTTTAATGGTTAGGTTATGGTTAATAACCGCTATAACGGTTAACCAATCATTTAAGCTAAACATTACGGTTAATCTACCATGAATACCCTTAATTATTATCTTTATTTTAAGGAAAATATTTTAATATACATACTACGTAAACTTTAATTTATTTAAGCTCATTAAATTTAGGGTTCAGGGGTTTTAGTTTAGTGTTTAGTGCTTTAGGTTTTAAGATTAAAAATTTAGGATTTAGGTTTAAAAATACAATATTTAGAATTTAAAATTTAGACTTTAAGATTTTGAGATTTATATTTTATACTTTATAATTTAAATAAAAATGATTGTATAAATTTTTTATACAGCGTATATATCAAATATAACTCTGACATTAGAATTTTATTTTATTTTATAATTACTACTCTTATTTATAAGCGGTAACCTGTGATTTGTTTGAGTTGATTGTCTCCTTTATCAAAATATTTATATCTTATCAAAATATTACCTCCATATTGTTGCCGTTTTATTTATTTAACATTGTTACTACTATTTTTCCATTCAAAAAAAATTATTATTATTATTATTTTTTATTTCAGGAAAATATTTTATGTATTGGGTGGAAAATTTGTTTTCTACAAGCGTATAATTTGTAGAGTTAAGATATTAGGGTTTAGAGTTTTAGTATTTATAGTTAGGTTTTAAGGTTTGAGAATATATTTTATAATTTAAAGTTTAGAATTTTAGATTTAAAATATATATATTAAGGTTCAGGACAACTAAAAGAAATATGTGACAACTTTAAAAGTCCGCTTGTGAAAAACAAAAATATTCAACCGGCTATACATCAAATAATTACCTATTTATTTAAATCAAGATTAATGGTGTTTGCTTTAAAACAAAGATTTTACTAACGTATGCTCTCAGGATACTCATTGATTTGATGACCCTTTTTTTTCTTCTCGAAATTGAATTGATCAGTTTTCATTTCGACGTAAAATTTTATGTTAATTAGGCTAAACTATCTTTAACTAGTTTTTCTGGCAGGTGGGTTGTACGTATCTATACGTATTTATTTCATCATTATTATAGAAGTACAAATTAGTTTAAAAATTGAAAAATCCAAACCATAGTTTTGAGTAGTAATATAATATTAATCTTTAGGATGAGTCTACAACGCTCGACGAACACCACTGAGCACCACTAATATTGAACATTGCTTAACACCATTAAAGTGATTAATAAAGATTAAAAATTTTAAGGACTCAACATATAATTATAAATTATTTAAAATTAAATTTCAATTAAATTATTTTCTATATATATTATTTCATTTTTTAAATAATTGGATCAAATACTAAACTTAATCAATTTAAAAAATAAAAATCCTAAACTCAAAACCATAAATCTTAAACCATATATATAATATTTTTGATTTTTTTAAAAAATAATTGAATTAAATATTAACTATAAACCCTAAACCTTAAACACTGAATCAAAAATAATTTAGGCCTATCAAGGCGACGTCCACCCTGAATCCAATCCCCAAATTTCCCACAAAGTCAAGATTGAGATAAGAAAAAAATGGGTATGGGAGATGAGTTAAAGAGGAAGAATCAGCAGCCAAATTGCCCACAAAGTCAAGATTCAGATACAACTTCCCAGTGGTGCAAGTCGCCTTGATAGGCTTAAATTATTTTTCATTTAGAGTTTAGGGTTTGATTAAATTATGATTAGTATTGGATCCAATTATTAAAAAAAATTAAAAATTATATATATAGAAAATAATGTAATTAATATTTTATTTCAAATAATTTATAATTATAAGTTGAGTCCTTGAAATTTTTAATCTTTATTAATCGTTTTAATGGTGTTCAACAGTGTTCAACGTTAGTGATGTTCAACGATGTTCGTCGAGCGATGTAGAATTTTCTTAATCTTTATTATTCATTAATATCAATAGTTAATAACTGATAATTAACACTTTATGGAATTGTATAATAATATATATATATATATATATTAAGAACGGAGGAATTCTATAAATATTGTTTTAGGGTTTTCCCCCTAAAATATGGTCTTTCCCATTCTAATTCTCAAAATATTGTATTTGCTACAGTGCCCTAGAAGTCGAATTCTATTGAATACTACTTTGAACAGTAAATTCTAAAAAAAACTAAAGACTGGTTCAGGAAGATCCGACTTCAGGCAATTTTAGGGTATTTTTGGGGAAAATACAGTTTAAAGTCGGATTCTATTAAATTCAACTTCTAAGGTACTGTAGCAAATGCAATATTTCGGAAATTAAAATGGGAAATATCATATTTTGGGAACCCTAAAATTATATTTGAGTAAAAATTCTATTAAGAATAAAAATTTAAAACCTTAATTGATTAATTTACAATATTAAAAACAAAAAAATTCTATTTTTAGAATGTTTGAAAGATGAACATATGGCACATACGCACTTTCTTTTATGTTCATAAGTTTTAGTATTAACAAATATTTTAAAAATAATATTATATATAATAAATTAAAAATATCATAATATCATTTTACTTCAACATTTATTAAAATAATGGCATAATGTCAAAAAATGCCCTAATGTTTGACTGGATAATTATTTTGGCATTTATTATTTTTTTAATCAATTTAACCCACAATATTTGATTTTGGGTCAAAATGTCCCCTTTGTAGATGGAAGTTGTTATTCAACTGACGATAAATAGCTTGAAATGACACGACAAACATACATGTCTGTACGCGCCGCAATAGCCAACGTCGTATCTGGGCCTGGGCAGGAGAGGCACCCGCCCATGGCCCAAAAATTTTACAGTGAATTATGCTTATAAAATAATATTTTTATATTGATTATATGATCTAATTTTTTAATACTTTTTATTAGGATCTAATTTGTTCATAACAATTATTATTAGGGGACTATTTTTCTCAATATTTATTATTATGACCAAATTTTCATAATATTTATTATTATGCGTCTACTCTAAAAATTTATTTGTTGTAATATTTATTATTAAAGGCCCAATTTTTTCCCAAGGCATACTCTTAAAATTCATTTTTTATTTATAATACTTGTTATTAAGGGCCAATTTTTCAATACATGTTATTAGAGATCAATTTTTTTAATATTTGTTATTAGGGGTATTCTCTTGAAATTCAATTTTTTTCTTTCTAATACTTGTAATTAAGGGTCCAATTTTTTCAATACTTGTTATATTAAGGACATACCCTTCAAATTCATTTTTTTTCTTTCAATATTTGTTATTAGGGTCTTAATTATTTTTCAATACTTGTTATTAGAGGCAGAAATTTAAATAACAGTTTGCAACCGCAATAGCGGTCGTTATATAGCAGTAGCGGTATCGTTCGAAACTACAATATCCATAACTATTATGTTTACAATAGCATATGTTATTAAAAAAACTCACAATGCGATACTCGCAGTGACCGCAAGTAGTATACGTTGTGTTTGTGATCGCGATTAACGCAACGTGACTGAAAACGCAACCGCAATTATAATTTAAATCCCTGACTAGGGTCTCAATTTTTTGCTACGACCTAGGGCTACCAAAATCTCAGAAACGGGCCTGGCAATAGCAATGCCATATAAAGAAATATGCTGACTTTACATAATGACACATCAATCAAAAAATATTTTTATAAAATTATATAAAATATAAATTATTTTTTTCTTCTGACGCATCATTCTGTCAAGTAATTTCAAGTTGTTTATCGTCAGTTAACTAACAATTTTTATTCGTAGAGGGGCTATTTTGACCCAAAATAAAATGTTAAGGGTTAAATTGGTTCAAAAAAATAGAGGTCAAAATGACTTATCAATCAAACGTTAGGGATATTTTTTAGCTTTATACCTAAAATAATCTTCCATCTTTCTTCATCGTCATTGTAAGTACCATTATAAATATATTGTATATTTTAAATAGATAATAATTTAAAAGATAGTTTTAAGAAGTAATTAGCAAATTTATATCAAATAAAGCAATATTAGGTGTCCACAAACTTTTTCAACATTAAATTCAACAATTTGTTTCTATTAAATATGAAATTTAATCCACCAATTTACATAGAAATTTTTTGGTAATTTATAAAGCAAAAGGTGCTTAGCAGTTAGTACTGATAAAATCTGCTCTTTCTTATTAATGAATTTCAAAATATATCACAATTTCACACACACATTACAACTATGATACTAAGAATGTCTCGTTAAAAATCCCCCTAAATCTAGTCAGTGGAAAAGAGAACACTCTATAATATCTTAACCAATGTACGAATTAACAAATCAAAGCAAAAGCTAACACATACTTAAAGCAAACAAAAGCAAGAAACCAGCCTCTAGCCCTGACCAATGGCATTAGCCTCACACCGAGCAACATCATGTAAAAGAAGACCAACAACCGCAGCAGGATTCTCCCAGATTTCGATGAGTATTGCGGTAGGGTTCATCAAAATTTAAGAGAAAGGGGGAGGATTTTAGAAGATTTTGGGAGATATTTTTTTCTATTTTATGTTAAAATTTAGGTTTCATCCTCGTCTTAATTTTTTTTTGGTTTATTTGCAAAAAATAAAACCCTCTGCCCTTTCGGCTTTACCCTGCAAGCCCTTCCGTCTTTGTTAATACAACCCGCAGTCCTTATAAGTTTAAATCAATTTTCAATTTCGTCCAAATTTTAGATTTGATTCATCTTCTAAAATGGATTTATTTCCTTAAGGCCCTCCTGTGTTTTTGAAGTAACTCTTTGGCCTTTCCGCTTTTCGAAATTCCTTCCTCAGTCCCTCGCGTTTTTTTAAAACTTGCAATTTCCCCCTTGTTTACAGCCACAATCCGTGTTTAAATGGAATAATACCCTTTTTGCCCCCAAAAATCTTATTTTGGCTTTGATTTTGGTTCTGTCCAGTTGTGAAATCCTTCTCTTTAGCCCTTGTGTTTTATTACCTTTTAAATATTCCTCTTAGTTTGCATGCATTTTAATTTTCAGCACTTTTTATTTATTTATTTATTTATTTATTAGCTTTTGTTTATATATTACGTTTTATGTTTCGTGTAAGTATGCATATTTGGATTATGATGTGTATTATGTTATTTATTTCATTTCAATTTTTGCCATGATTTTAGTATGTGTGATTTACTTGGTTTATGGTTCATTCAATGTCTTTGCTTTATCTTATGCTTTTATCCGTCTTCTGCCATGTTATGCCGTGTTATGTTGCATCCGGGATAAATTTGTTAATTCAGCGCCCTTTTATTCGGAAGTAAATGTGGCCAGTACCAAACGTAGTGGTGGTGGCTTTTCGGTTTACTCCCAAATAACGGGGCCCTTAATATTTACTCGCATGTATAACCGAATTTTAATTTAATCGTCACTTTAATTTGAAAAGTTTAATATTAACAAAGCGATAATTATTTATTTTCTTTTTATGGTACTAATTTTTGGGCGGTGTGAGGTACCAAAGCTTCCCCATTCGTAATTGACTCTCGAACCGGCTTTCAAACAAATCTCTAGTGGCCGGTGGCGACTCCAAGTTTTATCGTTTTCAAAAAAAATAATACGAATTTTTTAAGGACTCCCCCATTTTTCAAATATTTTCCCAAAAAAACCAAATAAAACCTATTACTCCTTTCTAGCGATCACGTTGATTTTTGACATTCGATTTTCAAAAGATAGGTCGCTACAGATTACCGTTTTGAGGCACAAACTGGACGTACACCTCTCATTCTCGATCTTTAGTCAAGAGTTTAAAAACTCTATAGTAAAAATGAAAAATTCAATTTAGTTTTTATATAAAAAAATATACTTAATTGAGTC
This sequence comes from Hibiscus mutabilis, assembly GCA_019671005.1. NCBI lineage: Eukaryota > Viridiplantae > Streptophyta > Magnoliopsida > Malvales > Malvaceae > Hibiscus > Hibiscus mutabilis. The sequence goes on from CM033737.1 coordinate 46,216,779, forward strand.
ATTCATATGGTGCTCGAGGTTATTGGTCATCTGTCTCCCAAGATACAACAACAGATAATCAGCCACAATTGCATTATTGTGGAGATCACAAACTGGCCCTTGCCTTCGCCTACCACCAAAAACTATTTTGTAAAATCCACAGAGTAAAACAATAAAATTTTCTATGATTTTTAGTTGTGTTGAAACCAAAGAAATGACATTCTATTTATAGGGAGTGAGGTAGGTTAAATGTGGGAAACAAATATTCCAAAATTATGGTCATTAATTCTCCGTCCGATTTAATTTGGAAACCTTTAATTAATACCATATTTAATCGGATATATTTTTGTGAATTGCAGTCGTTACCTCTTTAATATTCGAATTTAAGGAACCCATAAATTATCCTTTTAAATTCGGAATATTAAAAATTATATGCCAATAATAAGGAAAAATTAATTTGAAGTAGGTAAAATATCCATAGAACCACGTAAGACACGACCAATCCAAACATTTGCATCATCCATGTCATGCAAGTGCACCCCAACCCAAATAAGTTCAACAAGCTTTGATCCGCACACCCACGCCTACGCATGAGGTACAATTTTTATTCAAACCATTCAATGACCACCAAGTGGGTAAGTGTATATAAACACTTCCCATTCAATTTATCCCATCAATGTGGGATAGGGGGTTTCACTTCCTTATTCAATTCACAACTACCCTACTTTGAGCATCAATTTTTCATTCACCACTCAACCGTTTTGAGCATATGAGATACCGTTGTAAAAAGTCTCACGGAGTAGAATTAGATCCAATAAAATCATTATTCGAATCTCCACATTTACCCATTCGAAATATGGCTCAAAGTTACTATTTTCTTCACATTTTCCCAACAAAAATTGCATACCTAGACTTGAGAGATTTGAGAGTTGAAGTTTAAAACTGAGAATTTTGTGTTTGAGGAAGAAAAAGCGTTAAAAGTAGGAGCAGAACTCGAATAATTTTTATTTTTTACGAGCTTCCCTTTCTCTTGTAATTGGTTATGATTTTTGGAATTTTATTTAGGCCGTAAATGAATTTGGCTCAAATAAATTGTTTGTGGATTATTTATAGACATCTTTAGTCAGTATTTTATTACAATTTATATGTGAACGAAGACAAATAAAAGTTCAGAGTAGAGACAATTTTTTTTTGTAAAATTTTAAAGTGAACACAAATAAAATTTTAAGATGAATACTATTAATAAAATAAATAACAAATAGAAAAAAAAAATTCGAATTTCATGGTGGGTACGTGTGGATCCGCCGGTGCACATGACTGCATAGTCCATCGGTGTAATATCACAACCATATTCATTGCACTAGAATTGACTAAAAATCGTGTTTCATACAATTCTACCTACTTCCTTTCTCTTGTTTTTTCTTGACTTGTCAAAATCATCTTCTTTTCCTTTTTCCTTTTACAAGGAAGATTTTATTTTCCAAACAACGTAAAAGTGAAAAACCCAAAGTCAAATCTTACGGTTTCATGTGGGTCTGGAACTTGAGACTATTTATGAGAGAAACTCATCTTATTTTTGGATGTACATTCAGTCGCTTCAATTTTTATATAGCAATAAATAAATAAATGGGGTTAACCATATAAACTGAATGTACAATGTATATACGACCTAAGTTCTTTTTTGCTCATAAATTATAAAATGTCAAACGTTTAATCATGTTTAATTTCACGTCTTCTTGTACATTGTGTCAGTATACTCAATTGACAATACATTTATAATTAATTAATTAAATTAACTGGAATCGCGTATTTGAGTACTTTATTTTATATTAAGATTAAATTAGTTAAATATATACATGCAATTGAGTTGTTTATTCAGTTTTGTTATCCTACACTTGGTAACCAACTATTAGCTCAGTCGTTCACTTTCTCACACTTGCATGTGTCATGAGTCATTATTCTCTTCTCAGAAGGATATGATTGACAAGATGTATATGTTGTTTTTATACTCTATAAACTTTTATTTGTTTTTTGACGTGAAATTAATCTCTTCACCTCTCTTTAAAACGCGGCACATGCAAATGAAAGGAAATAAAAGCTAAATAAAACAAAGGATTGTTACTTCCTTTTTCTATTTTCTTTGTTCTCGGTAGGGATATAAATTATAACATGTACAAGAAAATATGATATTGTTTTATTAAATATGTGATCTCATTCCATCAACGGGTTGATTTAAATGATAAGTAGTTTGATATTGTTTAAGTAGGTTTTAAATTTGAAGTTTTGTGTATGCAGAAAATCTTCGTTGAAAGACTTATCCACCAAAATTAGATATGCGATGCAAATCAGTCTGAATTAGTCGGAACAAATCCTTAAAGAATCGGAAGGATAACAAAAAAAAACGTGATCTCGTGTCTTGAAAAAAAGTGTGGGGTTTCAAATGCATCATTTCGATTCATTGATGATTTCATGATTTTGCTGTGGTTTAGGCAACCATGTTAGCCATTAGTTTACTGCATTTCCTTTAGTTTACTACTTTTGGCCCACTCCGACCAAGAGAATTATTGTTTATGTTTTAACTTTGTTTATATAATACAGAAGTTGTTCATGTTCAAACGCTAAATCTAATATCAATTAAAATTTGAATGAAACATAAATGTTTAGTTAAACTATTTTTTTATTTTATTTTAAAATTATTAGAGTCTATTGTATTAATACATGATGTGGTAAACTGAAATAAAGAAAATGAAATAAAAGTTTTAGTAAAATGATAATTACGTTAATGCGTATAATTTTTTTGAATTGTCTAAAGGTAATTACAATATAGTATCTGTTTATATATTTTTAACCATTTGACAATGCACACACTTTACATACAAAGCGATTGAATCCGAATATCTGCTTTTTCACTTGAATCACTTGTTGGGTTCACGTGTAATTTTTTTTACGCTCGAATAATAAACTTGTTTATGTCATGACGTGAATAGGGTGACAATAGTAAGAAGTTAAGTTGTTCACTCTTTCCTCGTAACCTATCACAATTAACCTATCACTTTCAAACATATTTTCTACGTTCCATTGCCAGGCCGATATGTGTTGTTTTCTCCTAAATATTTTGCGTGGTGTATTGGATATTCGAGTCAACCAAAAGATAAATACAAATAAGCAAAAAAAGAAAGAAAGTAGGTTTATAGTTTTTTTGTTTAATAGGTAAATTGGTCCCTGAACTGTACTCAAATTTTCGTTTTAAACTTCAAAATATTTTTGACAAAGTTTACTCTTAAAATTTTATTATGTCAACATTTTTTATGTCTCTGTTTGAGGTTGTTAATAAAATATGTGGCTCTTGGCCTGATTTTTACAGCTTCATCATCCTTTCGATCCTAAACTGTCATTAAATTAAAAAAAATAGAAAATCACGAGATCAATATTATTTTTAGAATACCCAGATTTTTTATCTTTATTTTTAAATGTCTTTTGACTATTTCAATTTATAAAAAAAAAACATATTGAAGCCCTACATGTCAATTGAAATTCAAAGAAGATGATCGTAAGAGGGAAATCGTAAGGGAAAAAAATAATGTAACATATTTTTAAACTATATTATCAATTTGGCATTTAAATTATGCCTTTTCCCAGTTTGACCCTCAACATGTTTTAATTGATTGGAAGGACCACATGATTTTTTAACGACCTTAGATGGAGGAACCAAAAATGATAACATATTGAAACTCTAAGAACCGAATTCGACAAAAAATACTTTAAGAATCAAAACAAAAAATTCGATTATAATTCGTAGCTCTTAACTTTTTTCTAACCAGATTATTCTCTCGACAAGCTTCCCTGTTTTGAGCTGGAAGATTTCTTTATTATTTGGATTTGTTGAGCGGGAAGAATTTTTTTTTTTTTTGAATAACAACTTGACTTGGCAATTTTGACTCGAGACCCGAATTGATTTATTTAATACAAAATCTGATATTGACTATAATATAATGACCCAAATTTTGATCCAAAACCTGAAATAAATCGAACCAAAACCGGCCCGAATTTTAGTTGAACCAAAATAGACCCGAACCGATTTTCAATAGACCGAATGGACCCGAACCGAAGGCAACCCTAATAAATAAAAGATATTAAAAGAGAGGCTTAAACCAAAAAGAAGCCCTCAAACTATGTCTTTTTTCTGTTTAAAGTACCTAAACTATGGTTTGGGCAAAATAAGCTCCTAAATTATCATTTCTGGTCATTTTAAGTCCGATAGTTATTTAAGTCAAAAGAAAATTATTTCTACTAATAAGATGTTGACACATCACAAAGTTTTTTTGACCAATTGATAGCTTAGGGACTAAAAAGAAGAAAAATGACATAGTTTAGGTACTTATTTTGACCAAAAAATAGTTTAAGGACTTAAAGTGACCAAAAATGATAGTTTAAGGGTTTATTTTGCCCAAACCATAGTTTAAGAGCTAAAAGCAGAAAAAAAACATAGTTTGAGGGTTGCTTTTTGGTTTAAGCCTAAAAGAAATAAAGGAAGATACAACTCACCAAAAAGTCACATATAGGGGTGTAAGAAATTGATCCAACCTGAAAACCTGATTGAAGTCGACCGATCCAAAAGTTAATCAAATATTGACTCGAACCGAAAGCAACCGACAAAAAACAACCGACCCTGACTAAACTAAAACCGAACCAGACTCGAACCGAAAGCAACCGAACAAAAAACAACCGACCCTAACATAAACTAAAACCGAACCAGACACGAACCGAAATCGAATACAGTCATATCTGAAATAACCAGTACTAAAATGACCCAACCCAAACTCAAAACGAATGACCTGTTTACCACCTCTTGATAGCAGCCGGAAGACAATTAAGATTATTGTTTTAATATATATATATATATATATATATATATATTAGAGATAACTGAGTGTTGTTTCTATTTTAAAAAATACATGAGATACATGGTCACTTTCTAATTTCATATGCGAAAATTTTCATATTATCAAATAGGAAAAAACTTTGATACACAGGTCGTGTAAACTTTGGTTTACACGTGCCTTTTAATTTTAGGGGTTAGAGTTTTAGTTTAGAGTTTAAGATTTAGGGGTTTAGGTTATAGAGTTTAAAATTTAAGGTTAGCGTTTAGAATTTAGTGTATAGGGTTTAAGATTTAGTGTTTAGTTTTTTAGGGTTAGGGTTAAAAATTTTAATTTTGGGTTTTTATAATGTAAATACACAGGCTTGTGTAAAATTAATTTTATACAGCCTGTGTATCAAAATTTTACCCTATCAAATAATAATACATTATTTATTTAATTTTTAAAAACATCCTATGGAACATGCTTTGATTTTTTTATTGAACTTATTTGATATGAATTATTCAAACATGCAGCTGAAAAGTAAAATTAAAATCTTAGTCGATAAGGAAAAAGAAATCAAAGCATGTTCCATAGGATTTGAGTTATAATAAAGCCGGCTGTTGATCTACCTCTAAGTTGAATCATCTATTGTTTCTCTTATATTAATAGGTGCTCATAATCACTTTAAATATATTAGAATTTGAGTTATAATAAAGTCGGTTGCTAGCGTGTCACTATCGTTCTATTCTCTTTAGGTTATTGTTAATGGTGTTTATCAATAGTATTTATTTATATTTTCTATTTTCGTTTATGATCTCTATTTTCATTCAATGACTTGTTTTTACTCTTTGATGGTTTTAGAGAAAATGGTTAATTAACGTGGTCAGTCTATTTTAGTTCATGTCAATTTTAATGTATTAAAACTATAATTTTATTATATTTTCTGTCGATTTCTTCAATAAAACTAAATGTTCTTATTACTAAAGAAATAATATTTAAAAACTAAAAATGGGAAATGACAACGCCTAGACCAAAGGAGTTGAAAAGTCCAAATCTCTAGAATTGTCCTTAAAAAAAAGAAAGAAAAAGGAACAGTTACTAAAACTTTCATGGGCTGAAATTATGTTAGCTTAACTGAAAACTATACAGCAGCAACTGTAACATGAGACTTAGGATCTATGTAGTAACATCCCAAAAAGTCCCCCCTTTAATATGCTGAATCCAAGGGGATCCCATTTCCTTGTCGATTCTTTCATAAATATCTTCTTCAGCTCTACATTCGATCGCGAAACCGAGTTGCCGAATCACCTCCCTCTTTTCATCACCCTTGTTCGACAATTGAGCCTTCAAATTCTCGTTATCTTCTTTCAATCTCTCTACTTCTTCCCTTAAATTCATCGCTTCATCGATCCCGGCCTCACTCGAAACATCGTCGGTTACTTCTTGGTCAAGTAAGGTTCCATCTTCATTTTCGACGTCTCATTCGGTTAATATGTCCGTATCGTGTTTGTGTTCCAGGTCGTCGACTTTGGATTCAGCGTAGTCTACGGAATCCAAAGAATCGGAGCAGCTATCATAGGTTTCATCTGAGATATACTTAATGGAAGAAAATGGGGATCCCAATGTTGTTACGAGACGACTTCTATGCCCGGACTTAACTCAATCGTACCGCTCAGCAAGTGAACGATGCGACTGATAGAGATCTCCGACCAAGTTAATCAACTCGGGCCGATTGTTGCAGTACATTTCAGCACGTTGGGAAAATGAATCTCCATCTTCCTCCATCAATTCTAGAATTGCCTTCGTCTTGTTATCTAACTCTGCCATTTTTCACATCGTTTAAGCAAATGGAGGAGGGAAAAAAAGAACAAGAACACAAAGCAAAGCTCTTACAGAATACTAGTATAACTTACCAGACAGAGTGGATTGAAGCCATGGAGAGCGGTCTGAGCCGTTGTGATGACTGCGAAACCACCACCACCGTGAAGTTTCCATGTTCTTGCACATCGCTGAAACGAAAGTGTCGGATTTTACCTTAAATAATTGTAAGGATATTATAAGAAACAGAACTGTGCTGTTCTTATGGTTATAGAGGGAAAATTTCAAACATTCAAATTTGCTAAACACAAAAAACCACCGTGGGAAATTAAGGAAAGAAAAGTTTTGAAAGGCAAAGAAATTCAGGCAGAATTTGGTTTTAGGGTTCTGCGGAAGCCTGGGTCGGGTTTTAAGGCTGTAGGAAAATGGGCGGGAGCGTTCCTCTTTTGTCTCTTAGCAGCTTTTTTCACCGAGTCGTGAACTCGACGAGGCAGCCTACGTATAGCGGATGCGCGCGGGCTTATGACTAAAAATAATTTCTATAACGGTCGAAAATTTTTGGCAATAAAAGCTGATTCGGTGGCTTACGGCCCAATGTGTTTATTAATGTTTTAGGGTTTTAGATTTTCCTTGGGCTTTTTTTAATAAGAATTTGTTTGATATATGCTCAATAATTTTGGTGACATGTAATTTTCAAATATCCATTGGGATTGACCATTTTATTGAAATATATATTAAATGTGTAATTTTGATAATAAATATAGCAATGAATTGGGTAAATTATATGTTTAGTCATCTAACTTTCAATATTTTCAATTTTACTATTAAACTTTTGATTTTTTCTTGGTTTGGTCACTCTATTTAATGCCAACAACAAAAATATTGTGTTTTGGAGTTTTTATTTTTTTAAATTGATCTAAAATTTTAACCTTCTTCTTCCCATGACTGACGTGTTTCTCTACTATCGTTTGACCATCGTCGTCGTCATTGACGACGTAATTAGTACCAAAATATTTCTCTTTCTTCTCAATTTGATTTTCCTTGAAATTAACAAAATTAAGAACAAAATTTCGACCTTATATTGGTCTGATGTGTAATCTTCACCATTTGAACAGTGTAAAATCAAGATAAATTGTTTTTTTTCTCTTTCTTGACCTCTTCACCTTTCAGATGAAAAAAAATAATCCACCATCAGTAAATAAAAGAGAGTCCGAAAATCTAGGTTTAAGAGGAAAGCTTCAAGAGTTTTCTCTCATAGTTTTACTAAAAAAAATAAACACTGTTAAAAACTTAGAAATTGAGTTGACATAAATAGACAAATTAAAAATTTTAATGATATATTTTAAAATTAAATGATCAAAACAAAACATGCCGAAAGTTAAGCGATTAAACATGTAGTTTTTCCAACAACAACAATAATAATAATAATAATAATAATTGAGTTATAGAAAGGGAATGGTTTGATGGGAAGGTTTCACAGAAATCGCAAATTGGAAGATATTGTTTATGAGATAAGAGTGGTTGTGGTTTTTTCCCTTCTTTTTAATGTTGCAAACATGTGCCAAAGTTTAGTTCTTATTTATTTTACAGATTTTTCTAAATTAATTTCAACTGTCAGATATATATTTTAAAAAATTCTGACTTTATAACGATGGAATAGATAACTAAAAGAGCTAAGCTAACATGGGGGGTGTGAAGGTTCACCAACTGATGGTCCCATAGAATTGACCAATTGAGAATTTATGACCCAAATCTACTTCTTTTATTACATGTTAGTCACCAAAAATAATATAATTAAGATGCGCTTTTCTTTTTGTCTAAATTCATTTGTGATTTGGTAGTAAATGTTTGAAACTCCAATCTAAATTATTAATGGACACTGTACATTTACAATCAGTTCGGGCAATCAAATAATACCCTAATCAAGATATAATTGAACATTTACATCATCATTTTTGTTTATTGTCACAAGACCATTACTCTCTTCTTAAAAGACATGCCTAATAGGATGTGCAATACCACCGTTTATATATTTTAAGGCCTCCTTTTAGATATGAGATTAATAACCTCGTATCTTCCCAAACGTGACACTATACTCCTTTGTATTAATATAAATCGAATTATCTCTTGTACAATATCAACAATTAATGTGGTATCTTTGCAAGACTTTTGTACTGTCTCGCGTTCCTTTCTTCACAAATACTATTGTTTGACCATCGTCGTCGTCATTGACAACGTAACTAATACCAAAATATTTTCTTTTTTTCTCAATTTGATTTTCTTTGAAATCAACAAAATTAAGAATAAAATTTTGATCTTATCTTGGTCTGATGTATAATCTGCACCATTTGAACAGTGTAAAATCAAGGTAAATTATTTTTCTCCTCCTTCTCGGCCTCTTTACCTTTCAGATGGAGAAAAATAATTCACCATCAGTAAATAAAACAGAGTTCGAAAATCTAAGTTTAAGAGGAAAGCTTCGAGTTTTCTCTCATAGATTTACTAAAAAAATAAACAGTGTTAAAAACTTAGAAATTGAGTGACCTAAATAGACAAATTAAAAATTTTAATGATAAATTTTAAAATTGGATGATCAAAACAAAACATGCCAAAAGTTAAGCGACTAAACATGTAATTTGCCACAACAACAACAACAATAAAATAATAATAATAATAATAATAATAATAATAATAATAATAATAATAATAATATAGAAAGGGAATGGTTTGATGGGAAGGTTTCACAGAAATCGCAAATTTGAAGATATTGTTTATGAGATAAGAGTGGTTGTGGTTTTTTTCTTTTTAATGTTGCAAACATGTGCCAAAGTTTAGTTCTTATTTATTTTACAGATTTTTCTAAATTAATTTCATCTGTCAGATATATATTTTAAAAAATTCTGACTTCATAACGATGGAATAGATATCTAAAAGAGCAAAGCTAACATGGAGGGTGTGAAGGTTCACCAACTGATGGTCCCATAGAATTGACCAATTGAGAATTTATGACCCAAATCTACTTTTTATTACATGTTAGTCACCAAAAATAATATAATTAAGATGCGCTTTTACTTTCTTAAAAGACATGTCTAATAGGATGTAGAGCACTACCGTTTATATATCTAAAGACTTCATTTTTTCTTTTTTGATGTGAGATTAATATTCTCGCCTCTTCTCAAGCGTGACACTATACTCCTTTGTATTAATATAAATCGAATTATCTCTTGTACAATATCAACAATTAATGTGGTATCCTTTGCAAGACTTTTATACCGTCTCGCGTTCCTTTCTTCCCTAATACTATAAATAAAAGAGCTCCAAACTAATTAGCGACGGATCTATGTACATTGTGGAGGGGCAATTGCCCTCAAATTTTATGGGTTAATTATATTTTAGGCTCTCATAATTTTGAAACCATTGCAATTAAGCTCTTTTTCCTTCCTTGCCCATTCCAAAATATTTATGGTTTATTATTTTTTAGGACCATGTAATCTAAAATTAATATAATTAAACTTTGGCCCCTTTTATGGTTTAATTACTTTTTAAGACCTTTTAATTTTAAAATTTATAAAATAATAAATTTTAATCGATCTACCCCTTCGTAGTTCAATCCTGGCTCCGTCCCCTAAAACTAATTTAAGAATGAAAATAATAAGGGACTTACCCTTCAAGTTTGAGCTTGCCCAGTGTAATTCAACATTCCATCCAAGCACCTCCCGTCAACATTGTAAAGCTTCAAAATAACTCCCCATGTAACAAACAAATTTCAATGTAACGACTTTTAATTTATTTTAATCATTAAAAAATTAAAGATATTCTAAAATAAAAATAATAAATCATGTAAAACATAATTTCCCTTTTCCTGCGTTAAATTTTTCACCCAAGTTGGGTGATTATAAAATTCAAACCTAAAATAGTAACTCATAACGAATTGATTAATAATTAGATGAAAAAAAAGCATATGTTTCGAAGTCCAATCAAATTGGATAAGACACATGAACAATGTTTATTTACATCCAACTTTTCCAGCAAATTTTAATCGGTTAATCTAATGAAATAAGACATTAAATTTTTTAAGTAAGATAAGGTTCTGAACCCTGACGTTGTGAATTGAGCAACTAAATTAAGAGAATTCTTATAATGAGTATATGCAGTACTCGATTTAGATTAATCAGCCAATAAATTAAATACCGATATTAAACCAAAAAAATTACTAACGTATACAGACAAGTACAAATCTACTAACTGTATATTTTGTACCGAAATTGGATGTACATTTTAGGTGTGGAAATGGAATACGCAGCATAAGAGTCAAAGCTAAATCAGTGGTGAAATCTTGAATAATATTTGCTTTTTTGAAAACCCACTCCACCAAACCACAATATTAGTTCCAATGCCCACCTATCCAGCCTAACTTTGAATACATTTTTTAATTTATTAATATTATAATAAGATTCAAACAATTGATTAGAATGTGATAAAATATTTATATGGGAATAAAAACAAATTGAATTAGGGGAGTGTTCGATCGAGTCGAGTAAATTTTTTTTGAGTTAGTCCAGTTGACGATTGTTATTTTATAACTTAAACTTTATTTGAATTTTTTAAAGTCAAGTAGAGCTGTTCAGGTTTTTGTTCAAATTTAATTGTAAATATTTATAATGTTATGATACTAATTGATTATAATTTAAATAACTTTTTGTAACGATATACATTATACATATATTTTTTCATATGTTATATACATAAAGTAGACACAGTTGAGGACTTTGAAAACTAATCCACTAATTACAAAAATAATTCGAGTTATTAGAAGTCTCATTTTATAATTTAAACTTTATTTGAATTTTTTTCAAGTCGAATCGAATTTATAAAAATTTGATTCAAGTCGATTTTTTTCACGTCAAATCAATAAATTTTATTTTCTGAAATCGAGTTGAGTTTTAATCACCGACAGCCCACAGTCACTTCAATTCTACTGTTCCGAATTTGGTAACACTCCAACCTTACAAGCAACTTAACCCAGTTCCATGTATACACGTAAAAGGGGAATGGGATAAGGAATAAATGAAGTGTTAAACTTAAACAACGATTATAAAATAAAGTAATTTGGATGTTTATTCCAATACAATCAACATCAATCCCTAGTCCTACTATATCTGACAGATTTAACCCGAGAACCGAACCAATTCACTCAAATTGAGATTTAAAATTGATCCGAATACGATGACTCGAATTTGATCTGAAACTCGAAATAAACCAAATCGAACCGAATTTCAGTTGAACCGAAAATAGACTTAACAAATTTTCAACCGAACCGAATGGACCCGAACCGAATGCAACCCGAAATAAGGAAAATATAAAGGCTATATAAAGTCATACATTGGGTGAAAAAATCTAACTCGGCCTGAAAACCCGACTAAAATTGATCGATCTCGTATTAACCCTGTCGCGACCATTTTTTAAATATTGTGTAAAAATAGCCTGACTATTGATTTTTGTAAAATTAGGGTTTTGACCCTTTTTTAATTCATTTTTATTTTTAACCATTTTTAGTTTGACTTTAGAAAATCAATTAATCTATTTTTAATTAAACTTACCTTCTATTTCCTTCTGAAAAACAATTTGAGTCGCCACCGATCACTTCGAGGTAGACTGGACACCATAAAAACAAACTAGAGATTCATTTCTTTAAAGTTGGGTTCAGGAGTTGGTTACGTGTGGGAAAGGATTAGCACCCCCACGAACGCCCGTTATCGGTACCTTAATTTTACGTAGTATTTTAGCATTTTGAATAATTATTTGAATTTAATTTATTCCTTAATTATTAATTGGATTTAAATTACAAATGGAGATATCCTTTTATACGAAAAATCATTTTATCCGAATATGAGATTAAAATCACCCTGTTAAGTGGCACCCCTATTCATATTCAAAAATGAATTTCCAACATAAAAAGTTTGCATGCATAATTTATTATTGTCTTGGTCATTCTAAGTTATAACTTAAAGAGGCTCTAATTAATTGAGTTTATTTAGGCTGTGAATATTATTAAATTTAAAGGCCTTTATGAATTAGTACCAATTGCTTGAATACCATCCATATTAGAACCCCTAAATTTCTACATAATATTCACTAATCGATTGTTATTCTAATTATTTAGAGTTATAGTCCTATTAAGGCTTTAATTGAACTAGCTATGTCAATTATTAATTTCTAGGATCTAATGAGTATTAAGTATTCCACTTAAAAGCCCATGTTTGATAACACCTCATTGCAAGCAATGAAACACCATCCAAATTGAAACTTCAAAGTTTTCTATTTAACACTCATCAATTTACTACTATTATATCCCTAATTTAATTATCAAATCCTATTTAAAGAACCTAAACCTAAGGGCTCTAGCAATTAATTTAAACTAAGTAATTTAATTATCTAGCAAATAATGATGCATGCTATATTAAAAAATGCCTCAATCATATAATTTAATTGTATTTAATTAAATAAAATAATTAAATAGATTACCAAATTGAATGGAATTGAAAGCTTTAATTCTAATTTTATTATCATCGGGGACCAAATCAAATTACACTTCAAAGCTCGAGGGACCAAACCAACAATTAACCCCAAATTATTAAAAACACACAAACCTCCATATTCGACCTGTTTGAGGCGCGCGAATCTCCCCTGACCTAGTGCCAAAACGGCGTCGTTTCACTCAAATTATAAAAAGGCCTCACCGAGTCAAACTCGGTCATTTGCACCAGCCCACTCTACCCTCTCTCCTCTCAAATCCTCTCGCCTAAACACATAAAACCCAGAAAATTAAGACCCAAATGGATCAAAAACCCTTATTTTCGGACAAATGTTCATACGTGTTCTTCGTGTTTACGATGAACGCCGCCCTAAGCCGTCGTCTTAACCACCGCATAGATCTTCAACCAGCAACCTCCGATCACCCTAGCCTGTTCGCCGACCACCATATTAATTTGCTGGCCGCCGTAAGGTGAAAGTCGGCCACCGTCTGGCTTCTGTTTCGATCATTATTCAAACCCAAAAATTCCCATTTTCAACCTCAAACCTAGATCTAAATCGTAATCCAACATGATTCATGACTTCCTAGGCCTAAAACCTAAATTTACCCAACCCGAGCCTTTTTCGACTCTGCCATTTCCCTAAGAAACAACTCCAGCCACTGAGATGAGTTTCCCAATCTATTTCCTTTTTTCGATTGGCTTTTATGTTTTTTTTGTGTTTCTGTTTTTTTCTTAAAACAAACTAATATTCATTATTTTTCGGGTTTTGCAGGATTCAGAATGAAAACAAGGGGTTACTTTCTCAGCGGCGAGATTCTGACGGTCAAACCCTTTCCGGTGTCTCTTCAAGTCCCAGCGACGACTGAACTTACACAGAAAATTTGGCTTCCAAAGACGGTGAAATTCCCCTAATTGCTCTTTCTCTCTCTTCCTTTACATTTATTATTATTATTATTATTTTAATGAAGTAATTATGGTAATCATTAATTATTTGACATTTTCTCTCCGCACTATTTATAGGTAGTGGAGTGTGACGTCAACAATGATATCATGAAATGGTTTGGGCGAATTCGGGGCTCACACGCGGACTAGTTTGGACGGAAAAATGGGCTTTGGATCAATTTTGTGTTTCTTGAGGCTAGCAAAAATTGTATCGAATGGGGAATTGGGCCGTGTAAATCTGAATTGGGTTTTTGGACTGTAAAAGAGGCATTTTTATACATGTAATGGACATTGTTTGTTTATTTATATTATTTTGGTTTTATTTATAGAAAAATATAGTATATATATATGTATTCGGATAAAATTCAGGTCTTACAAATCCGATATTGACCCGATCCGAAACCAATCGATCCGAAAATACCGACCCGAAATTAACCAAACCGAAAAATCAACCGACCCAAAGCCTTGACCCGATACCTAAACTGAAATCACCATAGACCTGAACTAAAATTGAACCAAACCCGACCCGAATTTAAATCGAATGTAGCCAGACCAAAATGACCTGAACCGAAATGATCCAAACTAAAACTGAACCGAATGACCCATTTGCCACCTCTAAATTCCCTACCAACCTTAGGGGAAATTTATTTTTCCTATTTTTCTGTATTTGTTTTTTATAAAAATAATTTGATTAATAAAAAAGTACTTACTCATAAACAGAAAAATAATACGTTTTTCCGTAAATTGTCTTATGCATTTTAGAAATATTGCTAATTTCAGAAAAAAATTATTTGTAAGTAACATGATTCTTAAATTAAATTTTAATTTAATTCGAGTTAAATATATTATAGTAATTAATAATGTTTAAACCTTTTATTTTAAAAATATTAAGATATCAATCTTAAATCATTTGAATATTATAGTTTTCAATGTTATTAAACATAGTGATCTATATTTTAAAAATATTACTAGAATTTATAAATACAACCACAAATATTTCATAATAAAAATATTTTGACGTTTTAATAGTATAGATATTAATACAAATAATTACTTTAACATTTCAAGAGTTTTAAAATATTTATATGATTAGTGTACTATTAGTATTAAACTAATATTATTTTATATTTTTTAATAGTCTAAAGGTGATTTACAATCCGTTCATACATATTATTAACCCTTTAACAATGTACATATATTTTACAGGCAAAACGATTAAACTCGAGTCTTTTAAGATGAACATCATCTATTTTTTCACTCAAAGTTGATGGCCTTGATGCGATGCGAACTTTGAGGCATGATACGAACTTGTTGAGGACTTGTCCTCTTGTTTGACATTTACAAGAGTTGTGACGCCGTAATTGGGTGGTGCGTCTGAATCACATATCACGAGATAATAATAAGATTGCGGATGGGCTCGCTAAACTTGCGATTCTAGGAGATGTGGAGATAGTCATTTTTGATAGCCCGCCACTTTCGATGGTTCAACTAGTTCATGAGAATATGTGTGATTAGGAGGGGTGGTTCAATTTTTTTTTTGATCCTATTTTCTTTATTGTTCGATCTTTCAGTAATTACTATGATATGCACTCTTTTTTTCCATTTAAGTTTAAAGAAATTTTTTAACGAGGCATATAATAGTAATTTTTTTATCTAAAAAAATTAACAGTTTAATTATTAAAATTAAATATAAAAAGTTGAACCAATATAAATTGGTTGTTTTCATTATCTCTCATTCTCTATAGCTATCACAAAATTCTTTAAAAGTCAATTCACCTCCTCTCTTAACGTTATTAGTTGATCGATTGAGCTAATAATATTATATTTTAATATTATCTCAATATTTATATTTAAAAGTTTTTTAGAAAATAATCTGATAATAGTATACAAATGTTATAATATTTAGTAATGATTATAGTAATTTTATAATAATATTTTTAAATTTTAATAAAGATTAATTTTATTTTATGTATTTTATATTTCATTATTTAAATACTTAAAATATATTATTAAATTTTAATATTTTTTAATTATTAATAGTTAATATTTAAGTTAAAATTGCTATTTAAATTGAAAATGGACATTTTTTAGAAAGACTAAATAACAGAACTATATAGTAAAACATCATAAAATCTCCAAATTTTGAAAATTTTCATATATTCCTAAAGTCATTTTTCTCAAAATAAACACACATAAAACAAAATTATATCAATAAAGTATTTATTTATTTATTAACTCGTCTTTTTAAAAATTCCTAGTAATATGTATCAGTATCAAAATAAAAATCATATATTCACTAACATCATAAATATTAGTATTCAGAAGTTGTAAGTTTACTCAAGAATAAGAATAATCACTAGAGCATGTCTTTAAAACTCTCAGTTGACACCCTCTGTTTTCTTTAGGTTATGGGTTCAAAATCCAGTAAGAGCAAAAATGCCCCGTCTCCTTCCCCTAGTTAGAAATTGTTAAAAAAAAACATCAATAGACATCATTGTGTTGTGGCTAGGGCTGACAAAGGGGCGGGGCGGGTTTTTGGTCTCCCCGACCCCAACCCAAAATTTAAACCACCTGCTTCGACCTGACCCGACTTTAATTATTCTATCCCCGACCTAACCCGACATAATAAAAAATATAAGCCGACCCCGATAGTTTAATAAAAATCCGACTAAACCCTACCCGACTAGGAAAAATTAATAAAGATACTAAATATAATATATATCAGGTCGAATAATTTCTACCCTAAACTCAAACTCGACCCGAATTTATTTTTTTAATAATCAGACCTGACCAAACCCGAACCCAATTTCTTTTATAAAAAACACCCTTATCAGGTCGGATTTGGTCTAACGGATTCGAGTTATTTTGCCATCCCTAATTTTGGCTAGTAGCAGATCGTGCAAATTAGTGGTTTTGAAAATGCCAAAACAAAAAGGGTATTCTCAGCAATATATTATTTTATGATGTACCAAAAAAGTACTAATACTCATTAGTTTATTCGATCTTTATAATTTCACTAAAAAAAGAAAGAAAAGGTATATCATTGATCGTGTCACCCAAAAAAATATATTATTTTTTTTATTTTTCCTTCTAATGATTTTGAGAGGATAATAATTATATCATTATCTCCATGCATCTCTAATTTCCCATCCATGAAGTAATGTATATTATATATTATCCATCTTCTCATTATGCCCTTTGGTAGAGACAGTGGGGTGTGTATTAACAAAATAGTTGGAGGGGTTTAATTAAAATTTTACATGAATTTTAATATATTTAATAAAATATAAAAATTTTAAAGATTTAATTAAGAATATATTTTAAAAAATAAAATAATTAAACTCAAATTTCTAAAAATAAATATGATTCGTTTTCTTATTGAAATTACTTGTCAGGTTCAGTTTACTTAAAATTTTAAAAGGCCTTATTACAATTTTAACATATGTACCAGCTATGACTCCCGTACATGCTAATTATTGCAAAAAAAAAATTGACTTAAAGATTTAATTGATTATTATTTTTTAAATATTTAAATATAATTTATATTATTGTAAAAAAATTTGACTTAAAGATTTAATTAATTATTATCTTTTTGACCTATACTTAACCATGGTTAAAATCTAATCCATCTTCTCAACGGTCAATAAAATTCTTTTTCTTCTTTTCTACGAAAACAACCTATTGAATTTGAATTTGAATTTGACCCATACTTAACCATGGTTAAAATCTAATCCATCTTCTCAACTCGTCAATAAAATCATTATCCTCTCTTGTATCTGTCAATTCACTTCACTGTCTCTCTTTATAGCTCCCTAACCTCTGCTACCTGTATATGCTTGATTTATGGCGCTTCAGATCTGAAAACGAACCCCAAAGCTTAAGAAAACCCGAGTCTCCGCCAAACCCAAAGGCAGAAGAAAAAAGAGAAATTTCTTTCCATCTTTTAACAAAAAGCTTAATTTCTCTTTGCCTGCCTTTGTGTTCCTTTTCTTTTTCTTCTTTTCGATTATTATCAATGCAGAAGAAAACGGCGTATTCGTTCCCCGACGTGGTGCTGGAGCACGTCTGCTCGTTCATACAATCAGACAAAGACCGGAACTCGGTATCGGTGGTGTGCAAATCGTGGTACGAGATCGAACGGTGGTGTCGGAGGAAGGTATTTGTCGGGAACTGTTACGCTATTAGTCCTCAGATGGTGATCAAACGGTTCCCGGAAATCAGATCCATTGAGCTGAAAGGAAAACCGCACTTTGCAGACTTCAATCTGGTACCGGATGGCTGGGGCGGCTACGTCCTTCCATGGGTCGTTGAAATGGCCAAAGCCTATCCTTGGCTCGAAGAGATTCGGCTTAAACGAATGGTCGTCACGGACGAGAGCTTGGAGCTTGTCGCTAAGTCGTTTAAGAATTTGGAAGTGTTGGTGCTTTTTTCTTGTGAAGGGTTCTCAACTGATGGACTCGCCGCCATTGCCGGTAGCTGCAAGTGAGTTTGATTTAAAGTTTAAATTTTTTTTTTTTGTAAATTAGTGATGGCGGCAATAATTTTCCATGTTGGTACTGAAGATTCTGATGTTTTATTTGATTCTTCTTCGTATGTTGGAAAGCTATGAATGGTGTTATTTTAATTCCGTATTGGGATTTTATATTCTTAGATGGAACTTTATTTTCTTGAATAGTTATGGTTATGGTTGGCTGAGAAATCAGATGCCTAAAGAATATGCTCTTGTAAGTTCAATTGTAAAAAGAAGATAGTAACATTAGATTAGCCTGGTTGTGTGGTTGTTTTCAATGATGGTGGTGAGCTTTTAATTTTGTTCGATTCGGCGATTTTTCCGACGCTGGTGTTGTTTATCCGAATCAGTCTGGTTTGTGGATGCAGGAATCTGAGAGAGCTGGACTTGAGAGACAGTGAAGTGGATGATTTGAGTGGGCATTGGCTCAATCATTTTCCCGAGACATACACATCCCTTGTGTCCCTTAACATTTCTTACTTAGGATCGGATGAAGTTAGTTTCTCGGCCTTGGAGTGCCTAGTGGGTAGATGTCCCAATTTGAGGACTCTTTTGCTCAACCGGGAAGTGCCCCTTGATAAGATTGCCAACATTCTACGCCGTGCACCACAGCTGGTTGAATTCGGTACTGGCATCTATGCGGCTGAGCTACACCCTGATGTGTTCTCAAACCTGGCCGGAGCTTTTTCTAGTTGCAAGGAACTAAGGAGCTTGTCCGGGTTTTGGGATGCAGTCCCAGCTTACATTCCAGCTATTTACTCTGTGTGCTCTGGATTAACATCATTGAACTTAAGCGATGCTACTATACAGAATCCCGATCTTACCAAACTTGTAACCCACTGCCCTAGTTTGCAACGCTTGCTGGTAAGTTTGTTATAGTATCATTGTGCATTTGGCTTGTTATCTATAGCAAAAGGATTAGCACTACCATTAGATAATTCCATGTGGACTTCAAGTGGTCTAAGGATCCCATTTAAACTGTGTTAGGAACATGTTCTGTCATTCAATTGGTTCTTTGCTTGTGTATGTTACATTTTTTAAGTTAGGAAGGTTATGCTGACAGGTACTTGATTACATCGAAGATAATGGCCTTGAAGCACTTGCATCTAGTTGCAAGTACCTACAGGAATTACGTGTGTTTGCATCCGATCCATTTGGTGCAGAGCCAAATGTATCCTTGACGGAACAAGGCCTTGTTTCTGTTTCTTTGGGTTGTCCAAGGCTACAGTCTGTTTTGTACTTCTGCCGTCAAATGTCTAATGCAGCTTTAGTCACCATTGCTCAGAACCGTCCGAACTTGACACGTTTTCGACTTTGTATTCTTGATCCAAAAATGGCTGATTACCAGACCCTCATGCCACTCGATGTTGGCTTTGGAGCCATTGTTGAGCACTGCAAGGATCTGAGACGCCTTTCCCTCTCCGGTCTCCTCACAGATCGCGTGTTTGAATTTATTGGGAGATATGCTAAAAAGCTAGAGATGCTGTCTCTGGCTTTTGCAGGGGAAACTGATATGGGACTCCATCATGTGCTTTCTGGGTGTGAAAGTCTCCAGAAGCTAGAGATCATGGATTGCCCCTTTGGAGACAAGGCTCTATTGGCGAATGCTGCGAAGCTGGAGACAATGCGATCCCTTTGGATGTCTTCTTGCTTGGTGAGTCTCGGAGCCTGTAAGATCCTAGGCCAGAAGATGCCCAGGTTGAATGTCGAAGTTATGGATGAGAAGGGACCTCCAGATTCAAGATCAGAAAGCCACTCAGTCGCTAAGCTCTACATATATAGATCAGTTTCCGGGACAAGGCTCGACACGCCTCCGTTTGTTTGGACAATGGATGAAGATTCCGCATTGGAGCTTTCTTGAGAGAGACCTCATGTGAAATAGGCAGACATGGTAAAGTTGAGTTGATCTCAAGAGTCAACGTATGAAGTACATGCTCCTTATGTTTACTGATTGCCATTCGTTTAGTAGTGGAGGCCGAGCCATCGGGAAAACAGAGTAATGATAGATAGAGAGATAGAAACTCCAGTTGTTGCGTATTATTAACCAGAGTTTTCAGCTGTATCCTTATAGTTACCATGCAGGTTGTTGGATGTTTATGCCATTTGTATCATGTTTTTTATTTGAAACATCATATAATAATAAAATATCATTAAGAAAACAGATATTATCTCAGAAAACGAGGTAGAAAATCATTCAGAGAAAGGAAATAAAATGAAAATGAAAATGAAAGTGAAGAAATAGGAAAGTAATAGCAGACCAGAATACAGATGGCTGATGGGCACCCGTTTGGGGTATTTATGATGGATCATTACTCATCATTAATAATCATTGGCACTTATGATTGTTGCTGCTGACAGCTGATTTCATCTCTATGATGTTCCTTTATATATACTGTATATTTTTCAACTTTGGTCATCATCTCACAATTATAGGGTCGAAATTTCTGATGTTACAGTGTCTACAGGACAGGACACCAATACTTATGATGATGGGTTCAGTTCTGTTAAAAGCTATCCCCCTGTTATTAAAATATTTATTTACTATCAAAGTTGGAGTTGGAGTTGGAGTTGGAGTTGCCAGGGAATCATGATTTCTACGAAGTGGCTTAAAAAATAATTACTGCTGGTAAGGGAACAATAAATCAATAGTAATAGTAAGGCTTTTATATGTACCATTTTTTTTTCTATTGCTCTGTCCATTTCATCATCTTTCAATTCTTCATGCATCAAAGACATCAACATTTAATTTATTTTCTTTGATTGGTCACATTACTACTAATCACAGACTCTCCTCTGTATCCCATCAGTCGCTCATGTTGTGTTGGGTAAGGCTTCTTTCCTTTTTGTTTTAGTCTTTTGGGGTTCTAGTCAGAAAGCAAAATAATGATAGAGCCAAGTGAAAGTGAAACATAAGATAAGATCAAGGTGTAGGTGTAGTATCAATATCCAAAACCGGTATTGCTTATTTTCTTCTTTTTTGAACAAGAGTGTATGCTTATTTTCAGTGGTGTATTTTGGCAGGATGGCTTCGGGGGCTAATCAACATTTTTGAAAATTTTAAAGGACATACTGAGAAATTTTTGAAAAAAATCAACTCTAATTTAATTTTCTAAGAGAATAACCATTTTGAAAAGATTTTAATTTAAGTTTTTTAAAGAAAACTAAAGAGTTTGTAATCATTCATTTTTGTACGGGTTTTTAGTATTTTTAGTATTGTTGTAATAATATATATAAATAATAATAATAAAATTAATAATAAAAAAAGTAAAAAAGCAAAAAAAAAATAATAATTAAAAAAGGGGGAGGGGAGTGGAGCACAAAGCTCCACGTCACCCTCCTCAACCCTATAAATAGAGGGCAGCGGCATGAAGCAATTTGGCAATTGCAAGCAATTGAAAAGCAAATTGGCAGCAATTGAAAAGCCAAAGGCAATCGGCCATGGGCTGGCCAAATAAGGGAGCTTAGGCTCCCGGCTAGCCCAGATCGGGGCAGTGTCCTCGGTCTTAGTCGGTTCGATCGAGGTCTTATTTTAGGTCCGATCTAGTTAATATTTTTAGAGAGGTCGTGGTAGATCTCGGTGGGGTCCAGTCGGGGTTCGTCATTCGAACACCTAATTAGGTATATTTTCTTTCTTTTTTTATTTATGTTGTAATTTTTATATTTTAATGAAGTAGTAGTTAATTTAAAATTGTGTTTTTAATTTGTATGTTTATCTATGTTTTAGATTAGTATGTTTTAAATTTATGTTTTATATTAATATTTTATTTATGTTAGATATGTTTTTATAAGTTAGATTAATATTTATGTATGCATGTTTTAGATTAGTATTTTATTTATGTTAGATATGTTTTTTATTTATGAGTTAGATTAATAGTCATGTATGTATGTATGTATGTTTTAGATTAGTATTTTATTTATGTTATATTAGTATTTTATTATGTTAGTATTTATTTATATTTTTATCGCAATGTATTTATTTATATTTGCCATGTTTTTTAAGTTTGCATAACGAACATATATTTTGTCAATGCGGTGCCCTTTTATTCGAGTGTAAACGGGGCCAGTATCAGGCGTAGTGATAGTGGTTGGACGTTTACTCTCGAATAACGGGGCCTTTAAAATTTACTCGCACCTAGAACCAAATTTTAATTTAATCGTCACTTTAATCCGGAAAGTTTAATATTAATAAAGCGGTAATTATAAAAGTACCAATTTTGGGCGGTGTGGGGGTGCTAATCCTTCCCCATCCGTAACCGACTCCCGAACCCAAAGTTTTCAAAATCTCTGGTTTTCTACGGTGTCCGGTCCACCTTGAGTGGCCGGTGGCGACTCCAATTTTTAACAAAATACGGGTTTTCTAAAATCCCACGCGAAAATCATCATTTTCAAAACAAATAAAAAACATCATTTTTTTAGCGAGAAAAAAACATCGCTACAGATGGCGACTCCGCTGGGGACATTTTTGTTTTTCAAAAACAAATGAGAGTCGAGCTTTTTCAAATAATTACCGCTTTATTAATATCGAAAATTCCGGATTAAAGTGACTATTAAATTAACATTTGGTTACAATTGCTCGTTTATTTTAACGCATTTAAAATTTGGCATATAAACCCGTTTTTTTAAGTGGGGGGAAAACGCTAATGCTTTCGTGGAGATATCGTTCTCCCGTATGGGCCTAGCAAGTACCTTCGGGGCTCGAGTACCTTATACTTTCGTAAGGATATCGTTCCTTCGTATGGGTATAAACGAATGGGTCCCCCTGAATTGAACCCGGTTGAAAGGAGCCTATAATGGGTGATGATGTGGGGCCTTGCTACTCTTAGTAGAGGACAGCAAGGACAATTCGGGTACCTCCTAGCACCAAAATTGCATATAGTGAGCCGTAGGAGCCAACCCTTTAGAGCCATGTAAAACTCTGCCCGATTAGTGGTCACCCTATTTAGGCTCTGGTGCCTTGTTTCTTGTTTATGTACAATTTTTTATTACTCTATTTTTGTTTGTTTTATTTAATCATTTTATTTGGTACTAACTCGTTTCATTTTATTCTTATCGCATTGAGTTCACATGCATCATTTCACAACATCATCACAATCTTAATTTTGCATTGCATCGATTTAGGACACATTTTGCATGCATTCATTTTCAGAATAATAAAACTAATCCTCGGGTTGCCCCATTAAATACAACGAAGATGGTCGATCTAGCACCTTACAAAGCCTCTTACAAAAGTTTGGTCTTGGGGCATGTCCAAAAGCACCCTCCACATCTTTTACAAATATTGTGCCTCTAACAAGGTCCCAGTCCGGGGGCATTATTTGCCAAGGTCCAACATTCACTGCCGAGTCAAACTCTCGCATCCTTGACCACAGTCTACAAAATTGCACTTAATCCAATAATAATAATAATAATGAGCTGCCATGAACCAACACACAATTTATAAACCCAACCTAGGGGGCAACAAAATCCACACTCAAAGTGTCAAATTCAAAAGCAATTTCAGACGATGGATAATCAAACCCAAGAAGAGGTTAGGGCACCGTCATATGCAAAAGACCAAGATCCTGACAGGACCAGTGAGGAATCAGGGGCATCCCATTGAGAGCCAAAAAAATCATATCACATTCATGCATTTAGTTGCATTCATTATTTTTGCGTACATCTATGTTCAGTGCATACACCGAAGTCACCATGCATTTAGGCATACAATTCATGCATTTTTGCTTACAAAAAGGTTCAAAAAGAGAGCGGACATCCTCAGCCGTGGGGGCAACAACGCGACAGCCAACCTTAGTCATAGAGGAGGCCAAACACAAAGAGGATGCTGAAACATCAATAAAAGGTAACAGTGGCAAAATTTTGTGAACATTTACTAATTAATATTTTTTTCATCGTAGGTCATACCTCTCCGCCAGTAGAGCAGCAGAAGTAGACTTTTCTAGATCTTGCCTTCATCATTGTTGATAGGCCAACAATTTTCAAATTCTGTTTTACCACTGATGGTGCAACAACATAGACATCCTGAAGATCTCGTTTCTCCGTTGATGGTGCAACAGATCCGAACCTTTCCCCAAACAGATCAAATTTGTATTCAAGTCTTGTTTCTCTGCTGACGGTGCAACCAGACCTAATTTTCCTCAAGTCTTACTTCTTTGTATAGTTCAAGAAAAAAGAAAAAATACCAAAAAATATAGTTGAAAAAAATTAGAAAAAAATCAAAAAAATAAAAAGTCGAAAAAATCAAAAATGAATAAAATAAAGAAAAAATGAATGAAATGAAAATCAAAATAAATTTATCAACTTTCATCGCCCGAACCAGTCCTCCGCTGATGGAGTGGCCAGGTACAAGCTATCGTCGTCCTCTGATCTTGCTCTCCGCTGATGGTGTAGCCGGTTTTAGGTCGTCATTATCAAATCCAACCCTCCGCTGATGGAGTGGTCGGGTCCAAGCTCCCGTCGTCCTCAGATCCTGCTCTCCGCTGATGGTGTAGCCGGTTCCAGGTCGTCATTGTCCAATCCAGTTCTCCGCTGATGGAGTTGCGGGGTCCAAGCTCCCGTCTTCAAATCTTGCTCTCCGCTGATGGTGTAGCCGATTTTAGGTCGTCATTGTCCAATCCAGTCCTTCGCTGATGGAGTGACCGGGTCCAAGCTCCCGTCGCCCTCAGATCCTGCTCTCCGCTGATGGTGTAGCCGGTTCTAGGTCATAATTGTCCAATCCAGTCCTCCGCTGATTGAGTGACCGGGTCCAAGCTCCCGTCGTCCTCTGATCCTGCTCTCCGGTGATGGTGTAGCCGATTATTGGTCGTCATTATCCGATCCAGTCATCCGCTGATGGAGTGGCTAGGTCCCAGTTGTTGTTGTCCTACTTATCCGCTGATGGTGTAGTAGGGTTCCAGTTAACATTTCTGTTTCTTCAACTTTATTGATTTTCACGTTTTCTTTATTAATGTTGTAGCTAGAAAACAAATAAAAAAAGAGAAAGAAAGAAAAAAGAAAAAAAGAAAAAAGAAAAAAAGAAGAAAAAGAAAAAAAAAAGAAAAAGAAAATCAAAAAATCAAAAAAAAAAGAAAAAAAAATGAAAAATGAGCTTTCAACCAAATTCTGATCATGTCTCTTCGTCAGAGTCGTAGCTTGATCACAAAAAAAAAACTATTCGATCCTGCCTCTTCGTCGGTGTCGTAGCTGGATCAAATCTTTAGACCATGCCTCTTCGTCGGTGTTGTAGCTTGGTCAAATCTAACTTTCGGTTCTGCCTCTTCGTCGGTGTTGTAGCTGAACCAAATTCACTAACTTCCGGTCTTGCCTCTTCGTCGGTGTTGTAGCTAGACCAAATTCACTAACTCTTGATACTGCCTCTTCGTCGGTGTTGTAGCTGGATCAACATTACTAACTTTAGACCATGCCTCTTCGTCGGTGTTGTAGCTTGGTCAAAATTCACCAACTTTCAAGTTTTAAGAAAAAAAAAGAGAAAAAAAAAGAAAAAGAGAAAAAAGAAAAAGAAAAAAATATGAAAAAGCAGAGAAAAAGAAAACAAAAAAAGAGAGAGAAAAAAAGAGAAAAATTGTCAGTTTTCTGATCTTGCCTCTTCGTCAGAGTTGTAGCTGGATCAGACATCAGAACTTTCACCTATCGGTCTTGCCTCCTCGTCAGTGTTGTAGCTGGATCGAATTTTGTAGACCCTGTCTCTTCGTCGGTGTTGCAGCTGGGTCGAACTCTCTTTAGGTATTAGCTTATTACCAATAATGTAGCAAGTAGAACTCGGTTTGGCTTCCTCAACAAACAACCCCCATTTTGAAGGCTTTGCTTTCCGAGAGTGACAAGGTGGATCAACCAAAACAAGAAAGAAGACATGCGCCGAAGAGAATGAAGATCTACCAAAGAAAGAAGACGCGTCAAAAGGAGAGAAGTTTAGCCAGATAAGACAAAAATGAGTGCTTTTGATCTTTGCTTTGTTCTCGTTTCACAAGAACAAGCAAAGAGGGGCAACTATAATCATTCATTTTTGTACAGGTTTTTAGTATTTTTAGTATTGTTGTAATAATATATATAAATAATAATAATAAAATTAATAATAAAAAAGCAAAAACAAATAATAATTAAAAAATGGGGAGGGGAGTGGAGCACAAAGCTCCACGTCACCCTCCTCAACCCTATAAATAGAGGGCAGCGACATGAAGCAAATTGGCAGCAATTGAAAAGCCAAAGGCAATCGGCCATGGGCTGGCCAAATAAGGGAGCTTAGGCTCCCGGCTAGCCCAGGATCGGGGCAGTGTCCTCGGTCCTAGTCGGTTCGATCGGGGTCTTATTTTAGGTCCGATCTAGTTAATATTTTTGGAGAGGTCGTGGTAGATCTTGGTGGGGTCCAGTCGGGGTTCGTCATTCGAACACCTAATTAGGTATATTTTCTTTCTTTTTTTATTTATGTTGTAATTTTTATATTTTAATGAAGTAGTAGTTAATTTAAAATTGTGTTTTTAATTTGTATGTTTATCTATGTTTTAGATTAGTATGTTTTAAATTTATGTTTTATATTAATATTTTATTTATGTTAGATATGTTTTTATAAGTTAGATTAATATTTATGTATGCATGTTTTAGATTAGTATTTTATTTATGTTAGATATGTTTTTATTTATGAGTTAGATTAATAGTCATGTATGTATGTTTTAGATTAGTATTTTATTTATGTTATATTAGTATTTTATTATGTTAGTATTTATTTATATTTTTATCGCAATGTATTTATTTATATTTGCCATGTTTTTTAAGTTTGCATAACGAACATATATTTTGTCAATGCGGTGCCCTTTTATTCGAGTGTAAACGGGGCCAGTATCAGGCGTAGTGATAGTGGTTGGACGTTTACTCTCGAATAACGGGGCCTTTAAAATTTACTCGCACCTATAACCAAATTTTAATTTAATCGTCACTTTAATCCGGAAAGTTTAATATTAATAAAGCGGTAATTATAAAAGTACCAATTTTGGGCGGTGTGGGGGTGCTAATCCTTCCCCATCCGTAACCGACTCCCGAACCCAAAGTTTTCAAAATCTCTGGTTTTCTACGGTGTCCGGTCCACCTTGAGTGGCCGGTGGCGATTCCAATTTTTAACAAAATACGGGTTTTCTAAAATCCCACGCGGAAATCATCATTTTCAAAACAAATAAAAAACATCATTTTTTTAGCGAGAAAAAAACATCGCTACAGAGTTTAATGTAAATTTCGTCAATTAATATTTAATAGGGAAACCATATGAATGACCACTTAACTATAGGAAAAGTGTTTTATTGAACCCAACAAGTGTCCCAGTAGAAAAACGGATGATGTTCATCCTAGAAGTCACGGGTTCAAATCGTTATGTTTATATGGTGTATGTCTATTGTCAAAGGGTTAAGAATATCTATGAAGAGATGCTAACTTGTAATTACCTTTAGACTATTCAAAAAAGAAAATTATAGGATAAATGTGATATGGTAATTAACAAAAATTAGTATTATTACATATTTGATCCATGTTACTTACATATTCTATTAATTTAGTCCAAATTTTAATTTAATTAAAAAATTAATCCTCCAATTAGACGATGACATGCGTCACCATCTAATTAGGAGATTTTACTCTTAATTTTAACTTATTTTATTTTATATTTTTCATCCAATTAGAAGATTACTCATATTATGATTTGATTTAATGAAAAGCATAGGAGAAAAGAAAATGTTTTAGCCACTGATCCGAGTGTTTTTTTAGTTAAGGGATGTGCAACAGTTTTATTAGGACATGAATCACAAATGTGTATTTTTTAAAAGAAATTTTATATAAACATATTAAAATAAAATTAACGTTGTTTTAAAAGAGTATTTATGTTATTTTTAAAATTTTGACATTTTAGTTTAGATTTGATGCTATTTTAAAAATTTTTGACACTGTAATTTAAATTTTTTGATTTTTTTTTACTGGATACAAGAACAGATCTAGATCAGGTTAGAATGATTCATTCGACCTTTGGTGGGTAGAAGGAAGAAGGATTTCGAATAACCTTCTTTTACAAATAAGTCATTATTTGTTTTTATTATTTCTAAAGTGTTTATGTTTAGTACGTATTTATATGAATGTAGATACGGATATATATATATATATATATATATATATTTGTATATTTAAGAGCCATCTTAAATTCCGCATAAGAGGATGGTAATAGAGGTAGAGGTGACAAACGGGTCATACGGTTCGGCTCGGTTCATTTCAGTTTGGGTTATTTCGGGTCTGATATTATTCGGTTCAAATTCGGTTTCGGTTCGGTTCGACTTTAGTTCAGGTCTATTATGATTCGGGTTATTTCGGGTCGGTTAATTTTCGGTTTGGGTCAATTTCGGGTCAATGGGAGATCGGTCTGCTTTAATCGAGTTTTTAGGCCGGTCAGTTTTTTACACCCTATATATAGATTTATAAAATCAATATATTTAACTTTTTTGTGAGTAATGCAGTTGTTCATACCCTATCTTTATTTATTTCTATTAATATTTTTTCTACATTTCGGGTGAAAATCGGTTCGGGTCCATTTCGGGTCAACTAAAATTTGGATCGGTTTCAGTACGGTTCAGTTTGTTTCAGTTTCGGATCAAATTTCGGGTCATCATGTTCAGGTCAATTTCGAGTCTCGGTTCGATTTTCGGGTCTCAGGTCAAGTTTGCCAGGTCTAAATAGAGGGAACAATGTAGCTTGAGTAATCATACTACCAAGGTACCCAGTATATACATGAGCACCATCTCGGAAGCAAAAACTAATCCAGTATAAATGTGAAAAAAAGTAAGATCTTTTTCCGATGACAAGTTGACAATTAGGGAGCATGCTTACCGGTTAAAGTATAACACACCCGCATGAATTCAGCTTCTGCATTTCCTCCTTGCTGTTTTCTGCAGTGTACCAAAAACACAAGAGAAAACAAGATGTTTTAGATCATTACACCATAAGATCACAAGCAACATAAATGCAAACAAATAATAATAATAATAATAAGCCTTAGGGGTAAAATGAATCTTTTAAACCCCCATCTTTGTTTAGGTAAAAAATGAATGATACTATAGACAAGGAGAGCGAAATAGGAAGGGGCAAAGTAAGCCCTTAGGGGACTTGTCAGTTGTCACTGAAGCAGGAAACAAGAAAAATCTTTGTCCTGTCCTGTTCTATTTCTATCTTCTCTACTGGCCTCACAACTACTTTGTTTCCGCTATTTTTATTTCTTTTCCTGAGAAATATGTAGCACTGCAGGAATCAGGTTGGGGGATTCGTAAACAGATATATATATGTCATGGATTCAGCAAGGATCTACATGCAAGATGCAACTCTTGTATGTGATGAAGAAAACAAGCTAAATAAAAGGCGCCTTAAATAATTCTAAGCAAACTTAAATACCAAGAAGATTTCATGAAATACATACTTCCAAACATGTTTTTTCTAGAAAGATAACTAGACGAACCTGTCTTATTTTTTTTCCTGTAGCTGGCTGCACCACCACGTGCATTATAATAAAACCAACTGGAAGGTCGCCGATTGCTATCCTGGAATCGAGAGTAGTGTTGTTTTCCAGAACTTTACCAGCATGTATAAGTTTCAAATCTTTTACAGACTTTGGTGCTATTGTTTTGTCTGAAATTACACGAAGTCTCCATTAACTCAGACAGCTGTTGCCGAGGAGGAGGAGCATCATCCAAGACATTTAAATTCCTATTCCATCATTATAAATTTGATAAATATGACACTTGCATACATGAGTTCATATACATTGGCCAACATCAGCACTTTTCTTCAAGCTGAATGGTATCATCAAAAATGAAAATTGAACTTTATTCTGTTGACAATATAAACATAGTGGCTAAATCAATGTCATTCCAATGAGCATAGGGCAATACCGAAATTTGCTTTTAAATATACCATGCAGGCGATGTTCATCACTGAATTGATACTTATCAATGACAGGGCCAACAAGAGACACCATAGAAAATCAACGTAAAGCAAAGACCTGAAATACTGAATTGATACTTGTAAACTTAACAAAAACAACCAAACCAAGCACCTAGGTGTTAATCCAATTATACAATTCAGCAAGGAGTAGTTTAAGAGGAGGAAACATGAAAACAGAAATAGATTAATAACCTCGGGGCCACTCGGCAACAATCTTTTGCTTAAGATTTGCAACAGTCATAGACGACGCATAAGTACTGTGTGCTATATCTGTCCCGTCATAAATGCGGAATTTAAGCTCAATAAGCTCATCACCCATCTTTTTTCCCTGTTTCTATGCTTGCAAGTCGAATGTGATAAGAGATGAACAATTTTAGTTCCAGAATTCAGTCTCTCCTCAGTCACCTGAACAAAGAGCAATAAATTCACCATATCTAAAACTCAAACCTAAAACATACACATTGATGGAAAGTTACACTTGCAATCTTGCATAATCAACTCAATTGCCTATCCTACTTAAATTAGGCAGGCACACAAAGTATTAGTAATTTTCAATCATACCAGCTAGAAAGCAT
Source organism: Hibiscus mutabilis (assembly GCA_019671005.1). Lineage (NCBI taxonomy): Eukaryota > Viridiplantae > Streptophyta > Magnoliopsida > Malvales > Malvaceae > Hibiscus > Hibiscus mutabilis. Next base: position 46,247,959 of record CM033737.1, read on the forward strand.
AAAACGCCTAACTTGTTATTATCTCCTTTTACTACCGTTCTCCATACTCCTGTAGAGAAAAGTGAACTCTAGTAAGAATTGCATTACATCAAACCAACCTCAGTAAATCCTTAGGCAGGCAGTCAAAGTATTAGTAATTTTCAATCATACCAGCTAAAAAGCATAAAACGCCTAACTTGTTATTATCTCCTTTTACTACCGTTCTCCATACTCCTGTAGAGAAAAGTGAACTCTAGTAAGAATTGCATTACATCAAACCAACCTCAGTAAATCCTCTAAGAAATTTGTTTGGTAAGAGTGCATGCAAATCAACCGCCTGAGAAACTCGCCAAAAGAGTGAGCACTTCATATGATCTGGCTGGTAACTGGTAAGGTTCCTTGTTACTAGCTCTCGACCAGTGTTCCTTTAACAAAATGCAGAACTCAAATTCAAGAACCAGACATATAAAGAGATCAGAAATAACCATAATTAATAATAATATTGTTTAAGATCTCGATATTTCATTCTGATCGGTGAAGAAAATTAAAATCAAACAACAACATTTCTATTAAATACATAATTAACCAACAGGAAAAAGAATCAGAGAAGAAATGTAATTAAAACCTAAGATTTTCAGATTTCCGGTTCCTCTTTTTCTTTCTTTCCTTTTCCGTTTCACCGGTTCATAAAACGAATCAACGAAATCACAACAAACATCTTTTCTTCTCCAATTCTTTTCGTTCTCTTTTTAATCTATTTTCTCACCAACCAAACTGATCAAGGAAAATACCAGAAAACAGTAAAAAGATAAAACAAAATAGAAAAAAAAATAATCGAGAGAGGAAATAGAGAAAATACCTAACCGAGAAGCCATTGACGGAAGGAGTCAGTGTGTGTGTGTGTGTGTGTGTGAGATAGAGTCGAATGAAGCAAAAGCCTTTGTCCGGCCACTGTGTAGGTGTTTGATCGAAAAACAAAAGAAATTGAGAAGTTTTCGTTCTTAATTTGGAATTTTAAAAACCTCAGTGATAAATCGAAATTGATAAAAATGGTGGATCCAATCCAATACAGAGCCAAATTTACACTCGTACTACGATTTTACAGCCTCGATAAAAATGTACGGAATTTCCCATTCTTTGCTTGCCACGTCAAAACAAAGATTCTCCCGAATGACTAAATTAGCCTTACTCTTTACGTGGCGCTACGTAATTGGCTGCTGCTATAATCAAAGGTCGTTACGAACAAGTAGAGAAAAAGAAGGTGGTCGTTAATTTACTGTTAGTTATTTCCCCCCTAAAGACCTGAAACTTTTTCGACTGCCTTTTCTTTCTTTCCTTTTATAGTACATCAAGTTGTTTCACTCTAACTTGTGACATTAATTTGGGCTCCGTTCAGCAACACGCTTCAATGTCTGTTGAAGGCCAAATATTCGGTTGTTTATATTTTTCAGCTGTGACGTACAATGTTTGGGCGCTAAATTCAGTGAAAAAAAATGTGAAGAATGCCCGTTCAAGGGGCACGGAATACATGTTTGGTATTGCTTCTCCGTTTGACGTTTCAACTAAAATAATATTAATTAATTAATGAAGATTTTACGCTTGTACGAGTTCGAATTCTGACATTTGTCTCTAACTAATAAAAAAATTGATGAAAATTCGATCAACTATTTGACGTATGGTATTTCATACATTTCTCCAGAATTCATCCCACGTATTTTTATAAGTTAATCTTTTAAGATTTTGGGTATGTAAATGATCAATGGAGAAACTGTTAGGCCTTTTGGGCCAAAAGAAGTTCCAAACTAGCAATGTTAATTCATAAAATTATATTATATTTTAAAATATTACATTCATTTTTTTTATAATAGCCACTAATTTTTTATTAAAATCATAGAAAAGGTTACAATCACAACGCATGGAGAATAATGAGACTAATCTACCAAAATCTCTTACAACTCAAAAACAAAAAAAATGAATACTTCCAAAGAGATAAGCATACCATCAAAATTCAGAAGTTTTATTGAATCTCATTGTCTCTATCCAATCGAGATGCATAACGGGTGAAAAAGGAGTGGTGAGCGACCCAAACTATCAGACAGAATGTTCCCTACCCTGGACGGATTACACCGATAAACAATCATCAACCGAGTGGGGATCTAACTTTCTATGACCACCGACAAAATTATAATAAAAATTAGTGTCGTTAAAATCTTTGTGCAAGCAACAAACAACCGCTATGATATGTTGAAATCATGCCACAAGGACAGATGAAATGAACCACAAAATAAAGAAAACATGTCACAAAGACAGGGGAAAACACGTGTCACGAGGACAGAGGAAACGCGAGCCACAAAGATAGATATTATTATTAAAATATAAAAAAATAAAAAAACTCGATGGACGACAACTAATACTAAAATTGATTGCCGACCACCAATAAAAAAAAGTTATAATCGACAGTGAGAAGATGATGAACGGCGGTAGAGAATTAAAGAATTAGGGTATAATGTTTCCCTAAACTAACGATAAGTTAAAAAACCTATATTACATTCATTTTTATATTTGAGTATGTGTCAGACACGCATAAATATATAATCTTTGGTGATAGTAAAGAGTGGACGAGTCTACGGTACAACAATCTAATTTAAGGCTAAAAATAATTAAAATTGTTCAAACAACCTATAATGTTATACTTTTTAAAAATTTGTGAAAAAGACAACGTAGTTATTAAGAATATAACATTTTAAGTTATTTAGACAAGTTTCGAAACTTACTTAATTTTAACTATAAATTAGATCGGTGTACCGTAGACCTACAGGCAAAAGAGTAGTCAACTGGTCTATCCACTGTTATTGATGATAAAAAAGAATAAAAGACAATTGAAGAGTCAGAGATCATGATTAAGACTGACAAGATTGATTGTTAGAAAGTTTAGTTGATGATTTCCTAATATTGTTTGATTCCCTTTGTAGGACCCCACCTTCAATTGCCTTAGCTTTAATAGAATCCATATGCTTGTCTCCATATGAACAATGGCGGAATCTACAGAAAACATTATTTTGTAGCTTGCTTTCTTTTTTATTTTACTTTCTTCTGGATTGATAGAATATTGCAAGGAACATAATACCTTTCTTTATATAAGATAAAGTAAAAGAAGAAGAACCAATGGTGGCTAATGTGCTACTCGCACTCTTCATTTTTCTTAAAAGTATCCACTACGTGCCATCTTCTCTACGTTTATTCGTGTTCATGTTCATATACGTACAAACATATTTATATCTTTACAATAACAATTGAGTGAATGATGAATACAATAATTGCAGAAAGTGAAGCATCCGAACACCATGCAGTAATCATTCGGTTATATTGAAAGCAAAGCTCAAAACAAGAAAAGTATATAAAATTTAACTTCATTAAAGAAATAGGAACAGATTATATGCTATTGCTGGAGAGCTAATCCATAGCTATAGTGCACATATACCTTACTAGAGAGTAGAGACTGTTGATTTGAGCCAATTTTATTGATTGTAAAGTACTTAATTTAACACCAGGTCTGATAGGGATTCAGCAAAGGTAATAGTCCCCCACTCAGATGCAGGGACATGACTTCATTCATCGAGCCTATGAGCCTTCCACCGATGAAGATGGTCGGAACCGGAGCTTTACACCCCAACCTAATAAGTGCTTTCTCCATTTCCATGCCTTCAGGGTCTTGGTCGATCTCGTAAATCCTTGGGGTTACCCCAAGCTCTTGAAATAGAATTGTGATTGCATAACACAGGCAGCATGAGCTCTTGCTGAATAGCACTACCCCTTTCTCTGAGGCCAATATTGTCACCTTGTCCATGTTAAAGTCCGGATCGACAATGTCCACTTAATACGTGCAAAGCTCTTTAGTGTCGACCGTGACAACAAAAATGTTTTAACTACTTGTCGGTTTTTCGTTGAGAAGGTGAAGTGGGAAAAGGGAGAAAAGGGTTCAAACTTCAAAGCTTGAGGTTGCTGGAACTCAAGTCCCATGCTAGAGAGTATTTATAGGGACAACATATAGTAGAGGACTCCATAGTTTGAAGAAGAACATTAAAAAGAAAGTGTGCCTTTACCTAGATCCTAATACCAATAAAATTACTTTATGAGATGGGGACTACTGTGTTTCCATGGTTTCAAGTTTCAACAAGTTGGCAAGGCTTAACTTTTAAACCAGATACTCTTAATTGCCTCCTTTGAAACCTTATGCAGAAAGACAACGAATGGAGTATTGCGAATGTGATGGCTTTCGGTGGCTGTAATTCATTCTATTGCTCCCACCAACTTGTATGATTCTTCCTACATGTGAGCACACAGATATGCTCACTTCATTTCTTGCATACAGCTGCTGCTGCTGCTCTTTTCGGTAGTGCCTTAACATGTTCGAGTGAGCCTGTGAATGGAGAATGATCATGCATACTCAATGGCATCGAGATCGGGACAGATTCTCCATCTTCTTGCTATCTTATGCATGGGATACGCATTAGGCACAGTAAAGGTACACATTTGTAAAATCATGAGTAATTTAAGATATCATATGTTCATGCATATCCATTACCACATAAATGTTTATGCATGTGGATGAGTATCCATGCATCTAGGAACTTCCAATCATGATAAAAAAACACCCTTTTTTCGCCTTTTAAGTTTTGGATGGGGAGGAATAAGAAAAGGTTCCAGCATCACCTTTCTGTCTCTCAAATAAGGCCATACACACATCAATAGGTATAAAATCATCAACAAAACTTGCAAAGGAACCATCCAATTTGACCCCTCTTTAACATTTAATCAACACCATGAAAATAATAAAGCACAGAAAAATCTGCAATATCCTAGAGAATTCGAAAGCTCAATTGCCGCTTCTGCAATAGTCAGCTCACGACACAGGGGATTGACATTCTGTAAGTGGACAAGTTTTCGATCACCTGAATAACGTACAGTCATAAACATTGTGGCCACAAAAACTTTGTTCTTCAATAGAGAAAAGTTTTGAACACCATCCGATCCTAAAGTTAATTAAGACCGTGCAATTATGTCTGTTTCTTCATTAGTCTGCAATTTTTCTTGATGTGTTTTCGTATGCCATGGAAATGGAAGAAAGCACATCAAACATTTAAGATAACATGTATATATACATTAATGTTTAGGTATTTTCAAAGGTTTCATATTTTTCCATACAAAATGTACTCAAGGAACTCTAGAAAAAGCAAAGCCCCTAATACAACATTTTCCCCCTGTCAACAAGGTAGTAGGTTTATTACTGTCGCAGTAGAGTACTAAGTTTGCCAATTTTTGATATCATTGTCAGAACCAGATGGCTTTTGCATCTATGAGCATTTGTTTCAGTGATCCATCAACATGAAGGGATATGATATCTTTTGACGAGCCAACGAATCTCCCACCAATAAACACAGCCGGTACCGAGGGATCGCACCCCAACCCTCTAAGAGCCCTCTCCATTTCTCTTCCATAAGGATCGCGGTCGAGCTCGTGAATCGCAGGGCTAGCACCGAGCTCATAAAAAAGTGTCTTGATGCTATAGCACATGCAACACGAGCTCTTGGTGAAAATCACGGCGGCCTTCTTCGATGCCAGGTCTCGTACTCTATCCATTACGTGCAAGATACCAATGCAGCTCGACAGAAAATGGTGTAGGAAAAGCTTATATGTGCTAAGGCTTAGCTCTTATGGACTTTGAGATTTTCACATACTCATATTTATAAGGCCAAGGGAGAGAATTGGGTTTCATTTGTTTAATGCAAAAACAAAAATATCAAAAGAACATAATAAAAAAACAATCTAAAAGGATAAAAAGAAGGAAGTTCCTTGAGATACTTGTGCTGGGAATATAATCAGTAAGTTTATCTGATATCAAAATACAAGAAAAAGAAAATCATACTTTAATAATATCAAATATTAAAATAAAACTACATGATCAGTGTAGTCATAGAATCCAGTTTCATTGAGCTTGAAGATTGTTTACTGATTTAGATAAACGAGATGGAAAAGGAATACTTCTGAATATAGGATAGGTTTGCGTTGTCATGCCACTGGGGGAGGAATATAATGGGGCTTATCCATCCATCCCTGTGAATTGGATGGATGAATTGAATTGTCTTTGCAGAGAATGCAAAGGCCAGGACACTATAGCCGCAGTTCATGAAATTTGGCCCTCTCGTTGCCATCCGAATCTCCATTGACTAGCCAGTTGCTGCATCTTCTTCTTTCTTCTGCATCCAAAGTTATGTTATTCGGGTTTTGATGCAACTGTCGCATTCGAGTATACGTCGGATATATACATGCTTATTTTGATTTAGAGAATATCAACAACTAGTTTATCCAGTGGGATGAGCAATGACGAATCTACATATAATGTAGGGTGGGCCTTGCTAATCTTGAACTTTTCAAAATTTAGACATTTGTCTTCGATTTTCTTAATTTTTATGAATAAGTTCTTAAATTTTTTATAATATTTATGATTTGTGTCCACCATAAAATTTTGAGATTTTATGTGTGCCCACCCTCAAATATATTTTTGGATCCGCTACGGGATGAGAACTTAGATCCCTTAAACAAGATCAGGAGATAAAAAGGTCCTCATATTGAGTCTCTAAAAATCCGATCCGTATTAGTCAACCAATGAGTTAATGCCCTTAGTTGAAAAAGAATAATTATAAGATCTATTTTTATACTATTTTTTTAATTAAATAGAGATATTTATATTCACATTCGAACCCATATAAGAGGCAGTTGTTTAGCTGGAATGGGGTATTTGTTAGGAGGTTTGGGTTGTATGTGGTGGGACTAGTTGATCCTGCCAGTATAGTTGTATAGTTTGTGTTTTTTTTTGGAGGATTAAAATCTCATTATCTAAAAAAATATTATTATATTTTTCGTATTATGACTATTTAAAGTTTACAGCAAAATATATTAAACGTTTAAGTATATTTAATTTTACGTTCTTTTATATATTATACAACTACTAATCAAGTTATACAATCGATAATATATCAAATCTTAGCATTTTATAATGAGACAAAAATTATTTTTTAATTTTTATTTTATGGTTAATATTTAAAATTTATGACTGGTCATTCCAACTATATCATTACCAGATTTTGAATTTAAATTTATTCTTGAAGATTGTAACGAGTTCTCTCCCTACAATTTCCTTACATTGATTTAAGCCTCTAAAACGGACCTAGCAGGCCCTTTGATCTAGCCCATTAGACATTTAGCCCAACAGAGGCACATATGAGCCTCATAAGCGATTTTCTTCTCTTTTAATCTTTTTTCCACTTTCAACGAGGACTGCATAAAACAAATAACTAAAGATAACAATTAACGCGAGTAAACCCTACCTAACTTCAGCGAATTTCGTGTTCTTTCCAAAGGTTTGCTCTTTTTCGCTATATTTCGTTTATTGATAGTTTATGCTAAAAAGATTTGAAGGATGCAGAAGAAAATTATCAAAGGAATGTCAATTGCATGTTATAGTTGCTTTGCTTTTTATTTTGTAGAAATAAGCTCCAATTTAAATCACGCTTTTGACTTTTTTCTTTAATATAGGTTTGACTTTTTGAGTTTCTGATCATCCATTGTTGCTTGGAGTTGCTTCAACTTATATAAATTCGAAGTGGGATTTCTTTTACTAGTTGTTGTTTGATTTCAATTTAATTCTTGTTTTGAAAGGAATAAATTGTGGGTTCTTTTTGTTCAATCCTTGCTTCTTCGATGGGAATTTGAATTTAGGGTGCTATTTAATTGATTACTTAACTCACATCGGAAACTTCATCAATCTCACCATCGGAAACTTCATCAACTGAATTGGAATTGCTTTAGAAAATTCATGGATCTAGAGTTCCCAAAAAAAGGAAGTTACACGTCTAAGCATTGTTTTATTAACTTGGTTAAATTATGTGTTTAGTTACGAAAAGCATCCGCAAAGCTTATGTTGGCTAAACGTAGTTCTCTTGTCGATGCATGGATAATCTATTTTGTTTGCAAAATTGACCATATGTGCATTTGGAAAGTTGAATTAGTAGAACATTACCTTTTCCTCAATTTTGGCTAAACGGCCGTTCTCTTGTCGAAAAGCATAGATTTGGTTTGATTGTTGAATATTAGTTGCTTCCTTAAGCGAGATATTTTGTTTGTCCTTTTCTTAGTCCTCCCAAGTTCAACATTACCATTTCCTCTATATGTTAGGTGTGCTCAGATGGCAGACATTCAAGGCGTGGATGACAAACCATGTGAAGAAAGTTTGCCCTGCACATCTCAAAAGCAGGAAACTCGTGATGAAGTGCTTTCTAGGCATAGGTAATACCATGATATTTAATATGCATTTCTTACTATACCTGTAGCTTTATTCCTTGTTTCGGATAGTTGACTGATGTGTTCCTTACTTTCACATTTAATCTGGCTAAATAATCTGGCTTGTCACAATGTAGATGGTTTAATAAAGTTAGTTGCTATTATGATACAAGGCTCATATGTGAATATTAATATGCCCTAATTTAATAATTTTGATTCTTAAACCCTTAAAAACTGCATATTGCTTGCTGGTGTTTAGCCCATTGCAAGTTTAGTTGGGCCTTTTTTTATCAACTTAAATAATGTAATTTTTCTCCTATTCTGCAGGAAAGAGACATCGGAGCTACAAAACAAGGAAATTAGCCTGAAAAAGGCGGCAGCAAAGGGTAGCAAGGCTGAACAGAAAGCTAAAAGGAAGCAGGTGGAGGAAGAGATCTCTCGGCTCTCTGCTAAGCTCAAGGAAAAACAAGCTGAAGAGCTTGCTTCGCTAGGCTACAGTAATGAAAATGATAAAAGCAATATCGACGATTTATTGAATGCCTTAGCTAGGTTGTCTGTAACTCCTCGGCAGGATAATCCAAAGCCTAGCAAAGGTGCCAAGAGAAGAGAGAAAAGAGCTCAGCAAGAGGCCGCTAGAGAACAACGGATTCAAGAAGAACAGAGCAACATTGTGAGTGATAGAACGATTGAAGATGAGAAATTGGAGAGAAAACTCAAACCCCTGGGATTCACAATCAATGAAATAAAGCCGGATGGACACTGCCTCTACCGAGCCGTTGAAGATCAGCTGGCCCTTCTGTCTGGAGGTTCTTCTCCTTATACATATCAAGAGCTAAGGGAAATGGCGGCTGCTTATATGAGGAAACACGTATCCGATTTTCTTCCTTTTTTCCTGTCTGAGAATATGGTAGATGGAGATTCTGATGATTCACTAGCAGAGCGATTCGAGAGCTACTGTAAAGAGGTGGAGTCGACTGCTGCATGGGGAGGGCAGTTAGAGCTTGGAGCTTTAACTCACTGCCTGAGAAAACACATCATGATATTTTCGGGATCTTTTCCTGATGTGGAGATGGGAAAGGAGTACAAATCTGATGGAAGGCCTTCTTCATCTGAAGGGACTCTCAGGTTGTCATACCATAAGCATGCCTTTGGGCTTGGAGAGCACTATAATTCTGTCATCCCAAATTTGATCAGATAGGTATAATATAGTAATCCGTGGAATGTTCCTTTCCATGTGCATGTTTACTACAATTTGATGTTTTGATGGAGCAAAGCAAATTTTGACTCTAAACTATACTTTGAAACTTGTTTTTGATTTAATTGTTGATGCATCATTTATCTATATTATTTTGGCATATGATTTGGTGAATGAGAAAAATGTGAGAGATGATGGAAATGTGAATATATTCTAACTTGATAAATTAAATGCTAAAATCTATGCAGGGATGATGAAAATAAGCTCACATCAGATAGATGATGAGTTGAAACCAACTAGGAAAATACCCCATTCTTGAAACATGTAGGTCCTTGAAGATCTGTCATAAGGAAGGTCAAATGACTTTAAGAAAAGTAAGTAATTCACTAGCAGACCATGTGGTGAATCTTGTAGAGTATCAAATGTCAACAAGATATTTTACTTTCAAGAAAGCTCTAAATTTGCATCCTGCACTTTAATTGCATTTATTGTTGAGTATTGTTGAATGCTGGGTTTGTTAAGGATAGTGAAGTCATTTTAAATGTATTTGCACACTGTTATGAAAAATCATCAATGTGGCAATTTATAGGAATGATAATCTATTGGATTATTTTATTCCTTTTCAATGCCTGTTCATGGGCAGTATAAATAAGGTCTCCAGGGTGATTAGGTTCCTCATCAGGGCTATAAGCAGTTTAAAACTTCAGAAGTCTCCCAATAAGGTCCATTGAGCTTCCATTTTCAGTACCCTTTCTCTGCTAGATAACAATGGAAGTGATTACAAGGATGGTTGCCGACAGGCCGGTGGTGATCTTTAGCCGGACCACTTGTTGCATGAGCCACACCATCAAAACTCTGATAAGTGGCTTCGGGGCTAACCCTATGGTTTACGAGCTCGACGAAGTTCAGAATGGGGGACAGATTGAAAGGGCACTGCAGCAGATGGGGTGCAAGCTCGGTGTACCTGTCGTGTTCATAGGGCAGCAGCTCATTGGGGGTCCTAACCAAGTCATGTCCCTCCAAGTGAGGAACCAGCTTGTCCCATTGCTCATCAGGGCGGGCGCTATATGGCTGTGAAACCTCAGGAGTTATTTAGCCTACTCAAGTTTCGACGCCAATACCATGCTACTAAGAAAACTCAAGTTGGTACTGATCAAGTAATTTTTCTACTTTCTAGCAAAACTATAAAAATGTAAATGTTTGAACCATGTTTTATGGCAAGGAGCAGCCACTCAGAGTGGAACTCCACAAGTGCTACATATTAAAGTATAAATAAAAGAATGGTTTTCTTTGTTTACCTTTCGCCGATCCGTATCAGTCAGGAACATTGGAGAATAGCCTCGACTTTTGGTACTAAAAGTCAACAGACGTTTGTTTTCTCCCACTCTTTTCTTTCAGTAAAATCTACAGGAAAAAAGTTAAAATTATAATTCACATTTTAAATAGGTTATCTTAGTCCGATTTCAAAATTGAATAAACTCATGCACATTTGCTGTTTACGTTGCTCAAACTCGGAGCATTTAGTAGGAACAACACTATTCTTCACTATTAGAACCCCTCAATAGGTTCGTAAAAATTATGTACTTAAATACATAAAAAATTCATATACTTGTATTCTCCCTGATCATTTTGTTTCGTATTCCAATTTATATTAAACACTTTGATACTTGTATCCTCCTTAATCATTATGAAAAGTTAAAAATTTTCGTACACAATCCGTGTAAATTAAAGTTTACACATGCATGTCAAATTTCGGGGTTAGAAATTTAATTTAAAGTTTAGGATTTAAAATTTTATATTATAGGATTTAAAATTTAATATTTAGGGTTAAAATTTAAGATTTAGAATTTATTATTATAACAAAGTGTGTATGAAAAAATAGTTAATTGGTATTATTTCCACGTGTAATGTTTGGTAAAAGCACGGAACGTTATCAGTTTGGGTCTCAATGAATTTCGCTGAAGGCACATACCTCCCTCTTTCTCTTCACACTGTATCCGCCACAACCATAGTTATTCAAACATCGGATTTATCTGTAAAAGATACCTTAGCAGCCATGAACTGCGTTGCAATGAGCTCCGCAGCTCGAATTTTCACTATTACTTTCAATCACTTCCCTGTTCGACGCCGTTTTACTCCTCACTCCAGATGTTTGAGGCTGGCCAGACCTTGGCCTACACTCAGAGCTTCGAGAATCGTTTGTATGGCGGTGCGTTTGACAAAAAACTTCGTCGTTTTAAATTGAGGAAAGCAGAGTTGAGATTTCGGTAAAGGTTAACTTCTATGGATTTCGTTTCTATTTTTGATTTTTTTGTAGGAGCCGTATCTGATAACGAAACTGGAATCTGCGGAGAAGACGTGGAAGGAATTATCGGTAGAGTTCTTAATTTCTCTCTTTTTTTCTTGTAAAATAAGATTCGATTATTTGAGAATCGAGAGTGTTTTAGTTGCGTGTTAGTCAAATTGGTCGGCCTGATGATTATTTAGTTTTTGGAATCAAAATTAGGCATGCCTTCTGTAGGTTCGCTCTGCAGAGAATAAAATTTGCTCTGAGAAACTCTGTCCGGTATTAGAAAGACACACTTCGCAAAAATGTAAAAATGGAAATCCAAATTGGCCAAACCATGTATTTTCATAAACGAAGAATTGTTCAGATTCTAATAGCTTAATTGTCACTTAGACTAGCCGATTTTTCATTTTCGGAATCAACTGTTTGTAATATTTTAAATGTTGTGATGATGAATGATTTAGGAGTAAAACTACCTATCCAATGTCTCTCTACCTTAAGTTTGAAAGTATTGTTCTCTATGCCATTTATAGTCTCTAAATTCAATTGTTTATTAAGTTTCTATTTCTCTAAACAATGATACTGTAGGTTAGGCTTGCTGATCCAGATATTGTCTCAAACCCCACTGAATACCAAAAACTGGCTCAATCTGTTTCAGAACTTGATGAGGTACTGGATTTTGTCTTGCTTCCTCTTAGCTGGCTACAGCACTTAGTCTCTTTCATTGCTAATAGATTTTCCATTGACATGAATTTGTGTTCTATTTTTCTTGATGTATAAGGTTGTATCAACTTTCAGGAGATTTAAAGATTGTGAGAAGCAGTTAGAGGAGGCCAAAGGTAGTTTTGACTATCATCTTATTTAAAGTGTTTTTGCTATAAATTTTTTTGAAGTTGTTTTTACTATAAGATCATAAAAGCTACTCAATCCTTTTTCTTATTTTTTGCAATAATTATTTTTTCAGCTTTATCAGAAGAGGATGACACTGATGAAGATATGGCTGAGATGATAGCATCTGAAATCAGCTCTTTATCTGGTCAACTGAAAGAGCTTGAGGAGAAGCTTAAGGTTTTCGCTCAACACCTTAAGTCATATCTCACTCCCGGTCTACCATTATAATTTTTTCCATATATAGGAGCCACTCACCGACTGAATAACTTGTGTCTATTGTCTACTTAGTCAAGTGCAAGATAGAAGTTATGATCACTTTTCTTTGCGTTACAAAATATATCCATTGACTAGGTTCCAACTATTTGGAATGAGATTGATACTGTCTGCATGTTTTATATACATTGTTCTTTGATGAGCATTAACCAATATTGAGCCTTATAGTGGAATATGTCCTATTATTGCTGATTATGTTATTTTTGCTTTTGGTCTCTCAAACTAATATATTGCTTCTATGTCGACAGGTGCTCCTCCTCCCAAGTGATCCTCTCGATGCAAGAAATATAATGCTTGAAGGTAATTGTATTACCTTTCCTAATCTTGTTGAGAAGATAATTAATCGACGGAATTTCTAGGTCAGACAGGATTCAGGCTGTACTTTCTATAATTCGCATTGTGCTGCAGTTTGAGCAGTGATCCATGTTAGAAATTCATTTCTCTTGGTTGGATATTTCTATATACTTAAGCATTGGTCTTCATACAAGTTTTACTTTCCATGTGATATAGATGATAATTTTAGTCTTTTAGATGCATCATGTAATGAAAATTTCCTTCACATTCCCCCCTTTAATGAACTATGCTTGTCTTTATTCCAGTGAGGGCAGGTACTGGTGGTGATGAGGCTGGAATATGGGCCGGTGATCTTGTAGGTACATGTTACTTTTATCCTTTCATATTTATGGATTGGAATCATTTTTTATCTGTGAATATTTTAAGGCAGTCTAAAAGATAATATGACATAGAAGTAGAAAGTAAATATTTTTAAAAAATGCTGGGGTTGAATCAGGAAACCATTTAATTTCTGCTTCTACTTATTTCAGTGTCACCAGCTTAATGGAACTAGGCAAATGATGCATTTTGATTCTTGTTTTGACCTATATATTTTTCTGCTATATTGTTGACTAGAGATTAGCTGACCTTGTTTTTTTTTTTGAACACGTCTTAATGGACCTTCAATAACCTTTGTATCAATATCCAGGTCAGAATGTATCAGAAGTACAGTGAGCGGAACTCTTGGAAATCCACCCTAATTTCATGCTCTGAGGTATGTCTCACTGCAATAATATTAAATGTGTATGCCTGTAGAATCTTGCTAAAATATGTGGGTGCCATGCTCATTCTATCCAACCAACCATAACTGATAGTTAATATGACTTTTAGTACTTATTGCCAGGAAGTTTTAGTTAAATTGTTTACAAGTATTGTACTTGCTGTTTTTCAAGAGCAGCAAAATATCCATGCTATTGTTCTTGATATGACTGTCAAATTTCTGGTACTTTTAAGGCCGAAAAAGGAGGATTCAAAACTTGCGTGATGGAGGTCAAAGGGAGTTGTGTCTACAGCAAATTGAAATATGAATCAGGTGTTCATAGGGTTCAACGTGTTCCTCAAACAGAAACACAGGGCCGTGTGCACACTTCTACAGCAACTGTAGCCATCATGCCTGAGGTAGATTACATTACAGACCTGAATAATATTTGACTTGAGACATCTTGTGTGTGAAAGATGTCATCTCAATTTTCAATTTTGTTTTGAGTCTAGGAATTAGTATCAATTAATTTAGCCTTTTGAATGCTTATTACAAGCCTTTGTTTAACAAAACATTCGATTGCATTTTATCTGCTGCATTCAATATATTTGATCATAAGCTTCTTTTTTATTATTTTTCATTTGAGCTCATTTGTGATTGAGATAAATTTTGGCTTAGGCCGATGAAGTTGAGGTGGAAATTGATCCAAAAGACATTGAACTCACAACTGCAAGATCTGGTGGTGCTGGAGGTATAAATGCATAGAATATGAATTGAACAATGATAAAGTGAATCTGCAGTTCTTCATGTCTCATTTCCCCTTTCTTTTATGCTTCATTATTGTGCAGGCCAGAATGTCAACAAGGTGGAGACAGCGGTTGATCTCTTCCACAAGCCAACTGGGATCCGCATCTTCTGTACTGAAGAAAGGACCCAACTTCAGAACAAGAATCGTGCTTTGCAGCTGCTAAGAGCAAAACTGTGAGGCATAACTTGACCATATACTGCTTTCGTAGTCTTTGTTTTTGTTGTTTTACAGTGCTATTTATTTAATCAGTAATTATAAATTATTATCTGAGATAAGCAATCAGTATCCTTGCTTTCATATTTTCTCAAAAATAGTTTATATCTTCCATTTTAGTCCTTTCCTTATGATCTATGTCATCCTTACAGGTATGAAATAAAAGTAAGGGAGCAGCAAGAGTTGATAAGGAATCAACGAAAATCACAGGTATAACATTGGTATGCTTGTTACTTGAGTGGCAGTTTCATGGGGGTTAATGACAGTGACTTTTCATGTCCAGCTTCAAGCTTCCACTCCCATACCTCCAAATTTAAGTACAAAATAATGACTATCTACGGTGTGTCCAATGGTAGTATGGTAAATTTTGGGTGATCATCATCATCATTATTAAATTGAGTAGTTAGCAGCAGCTAACACACACCATTAACTAAGCATTGCAATAATTGTTAAGAGAATCTATGGGAATCTTCCGCAAGTTTCCCCTGTATCATGCCCACTTACATGACGAAGTGGCATCCTTTTCAGGTCATTGTTTTGCCTTTTTTGTTGTTTCATATTCTCTCCAAATGTCAGTATATTTGTAGTGAAAGATTGCGGTTGTGTATTTGCTTTCTTCTAAATGGAATTTCCTCTTCTGTGATTGTTTCCTCATGGTATTAAACATTTGGGACTGGATTGAAATGGCCTTATGTTTGCATCACACATGTCTTGCTACGCAGGTTGGTACTGGTGCTCGTGCTGAAAAGATCCGAACCTACAATTATAAGGTCCCAAGCTACTTCTGAGTTGCTTTTAGTTAACATGATATAATTTATTCTCCCGCTTATAAAAACCATATAAGAATATTTGGCCTAAAAATTTACACAATTTGTAAGAGTTTAGATATGCTGAATATATTAAGTCAAAGAAAAAAAAAGATATGCTGAATATATATTTTGTTTATGGAATTACTGGTTGCTTATGTTGCCTTTGTTAGAAACTCTAATGGCTTATAGCTGACTGCAAGTCACTTGTGGAATATGACCAGTATCATGTTACTACCTTTTATCAGGACAATAGGGTTACCGACCACCGGCTAAAGATGAACTTTGAGCTCACATCTTTTCTTGAAGGTGATATCGAGAATGCAGTTCAGGTACTATTTATACCTCTATTTATGCTTTCATTGCCCCCCTCTTTCTCTTCCCAATATTTTGCATGAATGTGTATCTATCTCGATATCCGACTAGAAAAAAAATCGAATAGGGTTCCATACAGGAATTTGGTTGAACTTGTAATGCAAATTCTTGCCTCTTGCAGGCTTGTGCATCTATGGAACAAAAGGGGCTCCTGGAAGAGCTTGCCGAGTCTGTGGCTACAACTGCCGGCTAAACGGTAACACTGTGATTTGCACATCCGTGATGTCAGTCGAGAATGGAGTAAACTTGGAATAAGTTAAAAGAAATTACTCGGTCAACAAATCAAGAAAGCACCGTCGCTTGCACTCCTACCAGTCCCGTCATCATGACAATGCTTTTCGCTTTAGGGGGCTGTGAAAATTGTTAAAATACAAAGGCAACTTAACATTCTTAAAATGCAATGCATGGTGTATAAATGGTTTTATTGGTAATATTGCTTTCTTTCATTCATATATATTTCTTGTGTGCAAAAAAACTTTCTGCATCAAAATCTTCTTTATATTTGCTATTGCAAATTATAACTTGACAAATTTGGGTTTATAAATGAAATTGCATAACACTATAAAATCTAAGCTCTAATCTTAACCGAAAAAGGAGAGACAATTTTTACTCTTAGAAATACGATGCGTATAGAACTAAAAAATATATTCCTTTTTATTCAATTTTGTTACAAGTCGAATATCAATTCAGTAAAAAATTTGCTTAGAGTTTGGTTAATTTTTTTTTGAAAAGGACGGACATTCCATTGTCCCCACTGCGAAGTGGAAGTGAGTTTCCACAATGGCTTATAGTTTCTTCCTATAATCTTCAAAAGAAAGAAGCTAACCGTTATCTTTATCATTTTCGTCATCAGTCATTCATCGTCCGCTCAAAATCTGCTACAATGGCAGTGAACCAAAATTTCCAAACCCTAAGGCTGGACTATCTATCAGTCTCTTCTGCGCCGTTCCTTTCGAGAAAACCAGCTCAACTCAAAGGCACCCTCGCCGAGCTAAAGCCCACATTCGTCTCTCTTCAAAACGAGACTCCTCTCAAACCCATCACCCCCAAAATCACTTCCAAGCAACGCCCTTTCACCGTCACTTACCTTATAAACTCATGCGGCTTTTCCTTGGAGTCCGCCATTGCAGTTTCCGAGAAGATACAGTTCCAGTCCCCCGAGAAACCCGATTTGGTCCTAGCTCTTTTGAGAAATTACGGGTTCTCAAAAACCCAGATCTCAAATCTCATCAGGAAACGCCCCCTGCTTCTTTTATCCCATCCCCAAAACATCCTTCTGCCAAAGCTCGAGTTTTTCCGGTCTATCGGGTTGTCAAGCACTGAACTTGCTCGGACTCTTTCATCAGACCCGACCCTTTTGACCCGAAGCTTAGAGAACCAAATCATCCCCACTTACGAGTTTCTCAAGAGTGTTCTGCTCTCCGATGAGAAAATCGTCGCCGCTTTGAAGCGCACGACATGGATCTTCCTAGAAGATCCCTCAAAGAGTCTTATCCCCAACGTATCTTATTTGAAAGAATCGGGTGTCCCCCAGAATTGTGTCTCCCTTTTATTAACCCATTTCCCCGAAGCCGTGATGCAGAAGCACGAATCCTTTTGTGAAACCGTGAGCGAGGTTAAAGAAATGGGGTTCGAGCCTAGGAAATCCACTTTCGTGTTAGCGGTTCACGCCCTCTCCGGGAAAGGCAACAGGTCGATATGGGACAAGTGCTCCGAGGTTTACAAGCGATGGGGTTGGTCTAAAGATGACATTCTCTCGGCATTTAGGAAACACCCTCACTCCATGATGTTGTCGGAGAAGAAAATCACGAGGAGTATGGATTATTTTGTTAACGAAATGGGGTGGCCGTCGAGAGCCATAGCCGAATGTCCCGTTGTCCTGTTCTTCAGCTTGGAGAAGAGAATAATCCCCAGGTGTTCTGTTTTCCAGATTTTGTCGTCCAAGGGATTGATAAAACAAGATTTCAGCTTAACGACGGTGTTGCTGCCGGTAGAGAAACGGTTCTTGGAGAGGTTTGTGAGCAAATATCAGGAGCAAGTGCCTGAACTGTTGAGTGTGTATCAAGGGAAGGTGAAATCAGGGGGATTATGATGTTTTAATCTTTACTTATCAATTGCTAGTAAATATCAATGTACTTTGATTGTATTAACTATGTATTGGTGAATTTAGGCACCAAATTAGTGCCACTGCAGCAACTTGCATTTCCTGTATATATGTGCAGAGTTTAGTTTAGCTTCAGTTCCTCTGCAGAATCTAAGATTAAAACATGGTTGTGGGGGAAGAAGGTTCTGATTCTATGTCTGCAATTTTCATACATTGCCTATTTATACGAGTGCTTTTTAGTTATTCTAGAAACAATGTTTAACGAATTGAGAACCTAAAGGACCAACAGGATTCAATGTTAAAATTCTAATGCTATGGTAAAAACTGTATATGTAAACATGTTTTTTGAAAAAAGAGAGAATTTTCTTCATATACTATTTTTTTAAAAAAAAATTAACTAATTAATAGTAAATAATTGTAGAATTCTATCCTTGTGGTTATTTTATTTATCTGAGGAGAATATCCAAAAATCCGAAGCGGCTAGTAAGGTGACAACCTTTGTGGATAATGGTTTGACGGTTGGCATCTCAACTGCTCACTCGCCCATCTTATGCGCGTCGCATTGTCGTGTTTAATTAATGCATTGTCTCATTACTCGTTAGTCATTATATGTTTTTTTTTTCTCAATTATTAAATGATACACTAATTAATTTGTCTTGATTTAATGATTGAGTTAATTACACAAATGTCTAGATATAATTTATATTTTCATTGAAATTAAAAGTTTAATATTTGTAATTGTTATTATAATTAAAAATAATAATAAACATTAAAATTTAATTAAAAATATAATTTTAATTTGGTCGGTCAAATACAAGAAAAATAAATCATTTTCTCTCCCTCGTTTTACTAGTAAGCAGGGAAACAAGCCGAATCTAGTTCGAATAGTGCTGAGTTTGACTTTATTAGTTAAAAGTTTGAGCTCGAGTCGAGTCAAATAGTGTTGAGCTCGATTCGACTCGTTAGAACTCGAGCCAAGTAGTACTGAGCTCGACTTGACTTGTTAAAAACTTGAGCCGAGTTCGGGTCGAGCCCAATAGTGTTGAGCTCGACTCGGCTCGTTAGAACTCGACGAGTTCGAGTTCAAGTCAAATATTGACCAAGTCGAACTCGAGTAACTTGCGATCTGTCTTGTCTCATTTACAGTCATATTCGCAAGAATAATAATAATTGTTAAGTAGATTTATTCAACAACAACAATAATAGCAGTATTATTATTATCCAATAGCCTACATTTTATTTCACTTTAATTTTTTTAAAAATAAATTATTCAATATATTATATTTTCTAGTAGCTCGCCAGCTTTCAAGTCGAGTATGCAGTAGCTCAATTTGACTCGTTAAAACTCAAACTGAGTTAAATTGAGTCGAGCTTTAACTGAACCAGACTCGAATAACTTACAATCTGTCTCGTCTCATTTACAATCTTACTCGTAAGATATTTAGACTTAAATTTAGACTCTTTGTGCTAATCGACTCCAGCTCAAGAGATCGCTCCTTGTGTTCATATCGTTTTTTGTGCGTTCTTTAATTTTAGTTTGGCATTTGAATTCGTGATCGAGTTTCGGATTTTAATCGAAATTGGGGGAAAAAGAACCCTTTTCACTAATTTCTATTTACGTTTGAAGAAGGAGAGGCTTTCCCTTTTTATAACAATACCGGAGATTATAATATACCACTGACCCCAAAAATGATCAACCTTCTCTCTCTTACATAGTAAGGAATTTTGGTTGTTTTTCTTTTTCTTACCTCCAAAAAGCTTTCTTTTTTAACTAAAATGTAATTGTATACGTTTATATTGCAATGTTGGTATTATAACTTCAATTTATTACTTGTCTGAATATGTATGTTTCCTTTAGAAATTTAAGATATGGATTGGTATTTTAGTTCTTCACTTGATGTTGCAAGTTGTACTTATGGTATATAGTGGGTGTATCTAGAGAATTTATTACTCGTGTTTGAATGGTTTTGGGGTATTTTTGAGTATGAGTTGGACATTTGTTTATGAAGGCATTGTTTGCAAGTTTTGTTTCCTCGTAAGTTTGTGATTTTTAGGTATGGTTATGGTAATCTTGAGTGTAACACTGAGGAATTCTTAACTGGAAGGGCACATAACTTAGCTTAGATTGGTGTATGTATGCAGAGTTGCAGACCTTTCTTGATGTTATTACATGTTTGATGCTTGTTGTTTGTTATTTCCTGTGTATTTTATGATCTCTTAGTGATACATGGCTTCTGTAATGTTTTTGGTGGATACGGATCATTCTTACCTAGTTATACAAGCCCTCGTAGTCGGTCTCCTCCCGAGGGTCCAACAAAAGGTACGAGACGCAACGCACCTAGATCCGCGAATAATATGCCATTGGAGGTAGTCCTTTCCTCTCTCTTTATTTTTTCAATTTGTCTCCCCTCCCACTTTGAAAATATCCTTCATTTCTTACAAGGGAGGAATCTTTTCACAGGATATTGGTTGACTTGATAAGTCCAGGTTAAAAGTGAACGCTTAGTTTGTTTTGTTACATAGGATGGCCGTTATAACTCAGCATGTTGGCCAAGTGGTTTCTCAGTTACTAAGCGCTGGCCCACCTGTTGATTCCCTCCCTGCTTTTATAGCACCATCTGCAGATGATTCGATTAAACAAGATGTTAATGTTAGCATAACATCCATTCTTGATGTCGAGTTTGCCTCCGGGTGTGAATTTGCAAACAAGAAAGCTGCTAATCTTAGGGACCAGAAAACATTGAGGGTGCGAATCAAAGTGGGTTCAGATAACTTATCAACACAAAAGAATGCTGCAATCTACAGTGACCTTGGCCTTCCGAAAGTGAAGGTATCTATCAGAATACTCAATAGCAATTGTTTGAATCTCCAATTAGTATTCTTAAGGTAAATTCTCTGTTTACAAAATTTCACTACTCTTCTCATCAATAGAATGCTTGTTTTTTTCCCTTTGTTCTTGTATCTTCTTCTGAAATAAGGTAATCTTGTATTTTCTTACATCTGATATAACTGAATTGATTAGATTTTTTTGCTGGATATTTTGAGCAGTTTGTGCCTTCATTTCCAGTGCCTGGTGAGGCACTACTATCACCTCTTCCGAAAGAGAATCGATCTGATTCTGGAAAGGTTGATAGATACCATTGGGATACAAAAAATCAAAGTCAGTGGAGAAAAAAGGATTTTCTGGTAGAAATGAAGAGTGGGAATAACATGGTAAAGATAAGAGGATGGCAAGATGCAAAGGCACCCATGATGCGGCTATGTAGGAGTCAGTGGAACCAATACCTACCCAAGAGGTTCACGGCAAGAATCCTATTACTGGTTCAGCTCAAAAGGTTTTGGAGGAACAAAATACGAGCATCCCGGACTATGTGAGAAAAGATGGGTATAATAAAGAAGAAAAAACTAATGATTCTCTCAAAGCCGGACTTAAGGCTCTAAAAGGTAGCAAAGCCCTAAATAGTGAACCTGTAGATCATCCTGAGAAGAAGATCAGTAAGAGAGCTATGTTAGATGGGAAAGACAGTTTGAATTTGCCTCCTGCAAAGGAGCATATCACTTCTGGTGGAAAAACAATATCAAAAGGCAGTCAGTGTCATGGTAGTCTAGCTGCAGAGGCACCAAAAGAGAGAATGAGGGTTGGTTCTAGTTCTGCTAATGTGAAGGTAGCTGGAACTTCCGTTGCAACTGCGGCTCCTGTATTGATAAAAGAAACTGGGTTTGTTGTGAACGGTGCCGGAAATGGCGTCTTCTTCCAATAAGCATAAATCCTGCTGACTTACCTGAGAAGTGGTTATGCAGCATGCTTAACTGGCTGTAAGTTCTTTATCAGCTACCCTTTTAAATTTTCTTTAGCATGTAATTTAACGGTTCAGGCTTATTGTTAAACTTGTGTGGATTTATAGTGGCACCATGGTGTTGATCATTAAGTTCGTGACGAATTGTTGAAAGATATCTCTTCTCCTATTTCAAATCTCTAACATTGTTTGTCTTGTAAATTTATAGGACTGGAATGAATCGTTGCAGTATTGATGAGGCGGAAACTACAATAGCCGTTTTTGCAATGTATCGAGTTCTTGCTGAACATAATCGAACTGATCTGCAAAGTAACTTTGGCAGTATTATGCCGCCATTACCCTCAGCTGATACCCTACAACCTGACCGAAACCACCGAAGCTTTGGTTCATATTGCATGCCCACTGCTGGAAGGAAGGAACATGGTTTAAAAGAAATATCACGTGCAATGCATAAAGATGAACCAACACCTAAGGAGAACATGCAGTCATCAGTTCGATCTGGAAGCCTAACTGATGTGACTCCATCTTCTGTGGTAGGCGAGCCTGGTTTATGGCATCAAAGAAAATATGACATGCTTGTCAAGAAACGCAACAATAAGCAGAAAGAGAAGCATAAGGTGTCGGAACACAGTTCTGATGGAGGTATTCCTTTTAGACATTTATTTTACTTATAGAACTTGTTATCTAAATTATGTAATGTGTTGATTTTATAAAACATGCAAAATAGGTGATGCCAAAATTTTAAAGATGAAAGGCAAAAGGATCGTTGATCAAGATTTTTTAAGGACCTCCAAGAAATTAAGGCTGGAAGTTTGCATCTTTCTAATGAAGATTGGATGTTTGAGCATGCTGGTAAGCGGGCGCCTAAACACAGTGAACGTTCTTGTAAGGATTCATTGTTGGATAAGAAGGGAAGACTACAGGTCTATGGTGAAATACCAAAGAACAAAGTCAAGGTTTCCTTAACTGATGGATCACTGGATCGGGTGAATTTAGACGGTAGGGAAGTAGCAACAAAGAGGAAAAAAAGGGTTCCCCCGAAGTAAGGGTAATCATTTCCAGGATAGCGGAGTGTTGAAGGAAAAATTCAGTGAAAATGACTACAGGAGGGAAAGGAAGGCCATGGTATCTAATTCTGGGGGGAAGGATGCCTTTGCAAGTAAAAGCTTTTGCAAACCGGAGAAGACAAGTAGACATATAAAGAACCACCATAGTGGGAAAGATCAAGGTAGCACTATGTCCCAACAGAGCTTGGTGTAGCGATCATCTTTTCGCTAAAAAAAAAGCTTTAAGGTGTTTGGATCTTTTGGGTATTTTAAAAAATGTCTTCCATTAAGTTTTAGAAATAACGAATTATTTAAAAATAGAGTCGCCACCGGCCACTAAGGTACGCTGGGCACTATAAAAACCAGAGATTTTAAAAATGTCGGGTTCGGGAATCGGTTACGGATGGGGAAGGATTAGCACCCCACACTGCCCAAAATTGGTACTTCAATAATTACCGCTTTATTAATATTAAACTATCCGGATTAAAGTGACGATTAAATTAAAAGTCGGTTATAAGTGCGAGTAAATTCTAAATGCCCATTATTCGAGAATAAACCAAAAGACCACCATCACTACGCTTGATACTGGCCACGTTTACGCTCGAATAAAAGGGTACCGCATTGACAATAATATATCCGAAATGCAACTTAAAACATGGCAATCATAAATAAATACAATGCGATAAAAATATAAATAAATACTAACATAATAAAATACTAATATGAAACATACATACATAAATATCAATCTAACACATAAATAAAAATGAATCTAACCTAAATAAAATACTACTCTAAAACATTCATAAATATTAATTAATATAATATGATAATACATATGATAATGCGCAAATAATAATACACACATAAAAATATAATATTATTTTTTAAAATAATATCTACTAGTACTCATAATATAATATAAAACATATTTTACATACTAAAATATATACACGTTACAAAAACGTAATATAACAAAATAATATAGCAAAACACATTATAGTAACTAGTGCAAAAATACATATAGATACTACCATACTACATATAATATAAGATATAGTTACTAAGTATAATATAAAAGGACCATAATAAAAAAAAGAACAAAAAGGCCAAAAAGGAAATGAATTAAAGTGTTAAATAAAAAGACAGTGGTTAAATTGAATGAAAAGTAAAATAAAAGGGCGAAATTAAAATAAAAAAGGATAAAAAAAAGATGCGGGAAAGAGGATTAGGGACCGAAACGGGAATTATCCCACGGACAAAATAAAAGACAAAGTAAGAAAGGAGGGACTAGCATGGTAATTAACCCATAAATAAAAAACGCGGATCCTTTCCCTAGGTCCGGGTCACCACGGGTCAGGTTCGGCCTAAACGGCGCCGTTTTGCTCGATAGGTTTAAAACAATATTAGAGTTATTTTTTTCATTCGAACAAATTAAAACAAAAAAAAACCCTAACTTCATAACCTCTCAAATCTCATCCTCTCTTCTCTCAACCGGTGGCCGCTCTTCACATCCTCACGGCCGTTCATCGACGACGGTCTCACGGCGAGGATCCAAACGACGACAACCAAGGTAAGCGTCTAGTCTCCTTTTGATTTCGATTAAAGCTAAAAAAGAAGAAAATTCGATTTTTCAAACTAAAAGAAACTTTTGTTCCAATGAGACTTTTGATCTGAAGAAATAAAAGTAAAAGAGAAGAAGATTCGAAGTCTTCACCTGAAATCCCTTTTGTTTTTTGATTTCCGAAAATTTTTACGATATGAACTGAAATCCCTTTTTTTAATTTTTTGAACTAAAAAACCTTTCTATCTGATTTTTTCAATCCGAAAAAAGAACCCCCCTTTAGATTTGATTCATGGGGTTTTATAACCCAAAATAAAACTAACAACTCTCCCCATTTTTTAATTGTTTGCAGATATGTCATGTGGATGGAGCCGAATTTTGGGTGTATGGGTTCGGTAGGGTGGTTGGGAAAGAGGGTATGGGTTGATTAGGGTTAGGTTGACAGATTATGGTAGGTTTATTTTAGGGTTAACTTTAGGTTATTTTATTTTTAGGGATATATTTAGGGTTTTGGGATTGGGATTGGGGATTTATTTAGGGTTTGATTTTGATTTTGATTTGGGGGTTATTTTGGTTGCCAGTGAAGAATGGGTTTAAGGCCCGGGTGAAATGGGTTATTACAGCTGCCCCTCTTTGCTCGTTGTTGTGTAACGGCAACGAAGTAAAGACTAAAAATGACCAATTTCATCTGGTATGGCTGGTCATCCCCTCTTGACGTATGTCTTCTTTCTTCGATAGATCTTCATTCTCTTTGATGCAAGTCTTTTTTCTTGTCTTGGTTGATCCACCTTGTCACTCTCGGGGAAGCAAAATCTTCAAAATGGGAGGTTGTCTGTTGGGGAGTCAAAATGAGTGCAACTTGCTACATTATTGATGACGAGCTAGTTCCTAAAGAAAATTTGACCCAGCTGCAATACTGATGAAGAGACAAGGTCTACAAAATTTGATCCAACTGCAACACTGACGAAGTGGCAAGACCAATGGATGAAAATTCCAATGTCTGATCCCGTTACAACTCTGACGAAGAGGCAAGATCATAAAATTGAAAAGTTCTTATTCTCTTCTTTTTTTTCAAATTTTTTCTCTTTTTTCTCTTTTTTCCCCTTTTTTAAATACAACATTGATAAAATTTTAAAGTTGGTAAATTTTAACCAAGCTACAACACGACGAAGATGCATGGTCTAAAGTTAGTAATGTTGATCCAGCTACAACACCTATGAAGAGGCAAGGTTTGAAGATTTGATCCAGCTACGACTCTGACGAAGAGACAGGATCAGAGGGTTAGTTTCTCTGCGATCAAGCTACAACTCTGACTAAGAGGCATGGTCGAAATTTGGCAAATTTGGTTTAGTTACAACACCGACGAAGAGGCAGAACCGAAAATTAATCATATTGGATTTATCTACACCATCAACGGAGGGGTAAGATCGAATTTCAGCACTTGGACTCTACTAGACCATCAACGGAGAAGTATAATCGAATGACAGCAATATGAATCCTACTACGCCATCAACGGAGGAGCAGGACTGGATTTCAACAATTTAGATCTTGCCATACCATTAACGGAAGAGCAAGATCGGCAAATGATGACAACTTGACTTTTGATTTGATTTTTGATTTTTTTGATTTTTTGCTACAACTGTAATGAAAAAGGTGAATTTTGAAGAAAAGTTTGGTCTAGCTGCAACACTGTCGAAGAAGCAAGACCTAGATGGGTTTTGATCTGCTACACCACTGAAGGAGAGACTAGATCAACAACATATGAGATCCATTACACCACCGACGGAGAGATAGGATCTGGATGGAAAATTTGATCTACAATACCACCAACGGAGGCAAGATCTACATTAATTCGGCATACCACCACTGACGAAGGTGTGATTTGCAAGACGTTGAATTGATGTGCCATTGACAGCGAGACAATGTCTGGAAAAAATTTACTCGGCTTCTCTATCAACAGAGGGCAGGATCTGGAAAGAATTTTTGTTGGCAATAGTGAAAGTCGAGAAAATGTTGACGTCCGTCACACCATTGTCGGAGGAATAAAATCCTACAAAGGAAAAACATTTGTCAGTAACTGTTCAAAGATTTTGCCGTTGATACCTTTTATTTAGATATTTCAACATCCCTTTTTTTGTATGTGCTTAGCCTCTTTCAAGACTAAGGTTGACCATCGTAATTTCCCCCATGTTGAGGATGTTAAATATCTTCTTCGAATCTGTTTGTATGTATAAGCAAAAATGCATGAATTTTATGCCTAAATGCATGTGTCTATCCTAAATGCAAGGTGACTTGTATGCACTAAATCTAGATGTATGACATATGCAAAAATAATTCAATACAAGATGAATGCAACTAAATGCATGAATGTGATTCTGGCTCTCAATGGGATGCCCTTGACTCCTCACTGGTCCTGTCAGGATCTTGGTCTTTTGTATGTAGCGGTGCCCCAACCTGTTCTTGGGTTCGATCATCTTTCTTTGGATTAGCTTTCATCTGGGAGCATGCCCTAAAATTTTGTTCGTTTTATGCCATCGTCTGAGAATATTCTTGTAGCAAATTTGAAACCTTGGAGCACATTTTGTTTCCCCCTAAGTTGGGTTCATAAGTTGGTTCATGGCAGCTCATCATTTTTTGGATCAGGTGAAGTTTTGCAGACTGTGGTCGATGTAGACATTTTAGGGATGTAAAAGTTCGACTCGGCAATGAAGACTGGACTTTGGCAAAGAATGCCCCCAGACTGGGGCCTTGTTAGAGGCACACTGTTTGTAAAGATGTGGAGGGTACTTGTGGACATGCCCCAAGATCAAACTCTTGTAAAAGGTTCTATAAGGTGCTAGGTCGACCAACTTTGTTGTATCTAATTGGGTAAACCGGGGACCGACTTTAAAATTTTCAAAATGTATGCATGTCTTAGATGTGAAAGCACTGATTCAAAAATGGTTCTCGTGGCTCAACTTCCGAACTCACGGGATTCATTTGCAACTTTGAATATTGCCTTGATATCTAGAGTGCTAGATTTTCTCCCGATGATAATTTTTCAAATTGAGAACCAGTCGTGAATCAGCATTTCATGCTAGTAGAATGCAAAAATTAAAATGTTATGATATGTCATGTAGTTAATGCAAAGATGAATAGATTTAATTATGATGTGATCATAAAAAAATGGGCCAGTTTGGAATTAAAATAATCAGATGAATAAATTAAATAGCGAATAAGGTAAAAATGAAAGATTTTTTGATCGGACAAACTACTTGAACCAACGCCTTTATGTCATGCAATGCTAATGCAACAAAAATATGTGTAAAGTAAAAAAACAAAACAAAAAAAGAAATGAGTTAGTACCGAATAAACTCAATAGATACATAAATAAAAAACAGAGTAAATAAGGCAACAAGCAGAGCAATCCTATTTATCCCATCTAAAACACCTAAGTTATCCGCATGGCTCTAAAAGGGTGGGCTTTCTATATTCTCTACATGCAATTTTGGTGTTAAGAGGTACCCGAATTGTCCTTGTTGTCCCTTACTAAGAGTAGCAAGGCCCCCGGTCATCACCCATTATAGGCTCCTTTCAACCGGGTTCAACTCAGGGGAACCCATTCGCTTATACTCATACGAAGGAAAGATATCCTCACGAAAGCATAAGGTACTCGAGCCCTGAAGGTACTTGCTAGGCCCATACGGAGGAACGATATCCACACGAAAGCACTAGCGTTTTCCCCCCACTTAAAAGGACGAGTTTATATGCCAAATTTTAAATGCGTTAAAATAAACGCGCAATTATAACCAAATGTTAATTTAATAGTCGCTTTAGTCCAGAATTTCCAATATCAGTAAAGCGATAATTATTTAAAAAAATTCGACTCTCTTTTATTTTTGAAAACCAAAAAAGTGTCCCCAACGGAGTCGCCATCTGTAGCGATCATCTTTTCGCTAAAAGCGAGGTTTTAAGGTGTTTGGGATCTTTTGGGTATTTTAAAAAATGTCTTCCATTAGGGTTTTAGAAAAAATCATATTATTTAAAAATAGAGTCGCCACCGGCCACTAAGGTAGGCTGGGCACCATAAAACCAGAGATTTTAAAAATATCGGGTTCGGGAGTCGGTTACGGATGTGAAAGGATTAGCACCCCACAACGCCAAAAATTGGTACTTTAATAATTACCATTTTATTAATATTAAACTTTCCGGATTAAAATGAGGATTAAATTAAAACTCGGTTATAAATGCGAGTAAATTCTAAATGCTCCGTTATTCGAGAATAAACCAAAAGACCACCATCATTACGTTTGATACTGGCCACGTTTACGCTCGAATAAAAGGGCACCGCATTGAAAATAATATATCCAAAATGCAACTTAAAATGAATCAATTATAGATCACATAACACAACTCATATAATACAAAAGTGTAATTATACTATAAATTTGATAATACGATACATAATAGGTCATTATTTATAAGCTGCATGATTTTAAATTAATTTTTATAAAATGTTAACTTATAATTAATCATGTCGAAAATTTTATTAAATAAAACTTTTAACAAAAAAATTACAGTAAGTTAGTAATAACATATAAATGAATTTAACGCTAAATAATTGTAAATTATTACCGGTACCGTATTATATATCTAAGCAAACAATGTCGTGTTTTTGAGGCAACAATCAGGCAACAACTGATTGTTGCCCCGTTAAGCATGGCTGATTAAGGCATCCATAAAATAGAAAAAAAAACTTAATTAATCTATTTAAATGACCTATATCCATAGAAGCTCTTTCGTAAAGTGTCAGGTGGGCTTTCTTTAGGAGGAAGAAAGAAGAAAGAAATGAGGGAAATGACGAAAGGGAGGGGGAAGAAAAGAAAAAAAAAGAGTTGTGTATTTCTTAAGGAAAATTACATCACTTAATTATTAATAAGATTATAAATTGAATGACTCTAAATGGATGTTACATGTTGATACGCTTTACTAATGTCATACACTGATATACATTATTAAATTTTTTGGTTTAAAAATAGGGGTCTAATTGAAAGAAATCTGAACCTACAAGGCTTGATAATTAACCAAATTAAGAATTGGGGACCTAATTGAATGTCCTAAGAAAGCAGCGTGGCATAAGCATAATTTATTGGATTAGGTAGGGAAAATGATTTTATTTAAAAAAATAAATACTAAAAGACACTTCAACAGAACATTTTATTGGATTAGGATTCTAATCCTGCGATAAGTCCCGAAGATTTATTTAAAAATAAATCTTTATGCTTTAATTTTGTCATATTGTTTTTATCTAAATTTGTCTCGTATGTTGTATAATCTACTACAACCATTTGTTTAATTTTAAATTTATTTACTTAAATATTAAAATATAAAATATTTAAATAATAATAATTAAACATAACTTTTAGTTATTTATCTAAATCTCCATGCGAAGTGGACCTATTTTTATAGTACATTTATTTTTTTTTTTGATATTTCGGATGTTGGAATTGATTCATCATTTTTAATTACTTTTTAATATAGTATTCATCATTTATATGTTTAAAGTCATTTATCTATTGATTAATAATATATTAGAATAATATTGATTTAGTTTAGTTCGGATGATATTAAATTGATATTATTGTCAATATAATGCACATAACGATACATTGTACGTTTTATTAGAATAATAAAATGATAAATAATGACCGTGTCTAAAATTATTCACCATATTTGAGCGTCCTGAATATTATCATTCTTTTTATGAATTACGCATCTCTCTCCTTAATATGTTAAACACGGTCAAAACAAAAATGATTGTTTAAAAAAAGAATGAATATATTAACTTGATATTTACTAATTGGTCGAGTGATTAAGGATGTTCACGTGCCTCATTATATATAGGTTCGAATTCTAACGTTTGCTTTGAGAATGTAATCGAAGGGGTTGTCGCCTTCTTAGAAATTTAAAATTCGTATATGATTTAAATTTTTTTAGAATTTTTTTATTAAAAATTTATTTTTGTTACCCTAAAATTTTATAGGTTCGCTCCTTAACATAAAATCTTGCATATGTCCCCTATATAATAAAAAAGTTGAGGATGTTAACTTGAGATTGAAGTTTAGATTAAACTATGATGAAGAAGAAAGATCAATTAGACTTTCGAGTTTATATGTCAACATTCTTAAACAAACGAACTACTATTAAATTGAAGAGATAAAGGGCATTGGACCGCCAAAAATGGGTCTTCGCTCATATTTTAATGTAACTACGTCTAGCTTGGCCTCTCCCCCGACTCTATATAAGCCACCGTTGCATCCGCATTCTCAAACCACAGTTTCAGACAAGTCTCAACAATGTCCAAAAACACACAAGCCACATCACCACTTCTCCTCTCCGTCCTAGTCCTAGCCCTGATCCAGGTCTCCCATGGCGGTGGGATCGCCATCTATTGGGGCCAAAGCGGCTCCGAGACAACCTTAAACCAAACCTGTAACACCGGACTCTACAAATACGTCAACATAGCCTTCCTCAACAAGTTCGGTAGCGGACGAACCCCGGTTCTGAACCTGGCTGGCCATTGCAACCCTGCAAACGGTGGTTGCAGGGTTGCAAGTTCGGCCATAAAAAACTGCCAAAGGAAAGGCATCAAGGTGATGCTTTCCATCGGCGGTGATATCGGCCAGTACTCGCTGGCCTCTAAAGCCGACGCCAAGAGGGTAGCCGCTTACTTATACAACAACTTCTTGGGCGGAAAATCACCTTCGCGGCCATTAGGAAGCGCCGTGTTGAACGGTATAGACTTCGATATAGAGCTTGGCTCCACGAAATACTGGGCTGACCTCACGCGTTACTTGGCTGCGTATAGTAAGCCCGGCAAGAAAGTGTACTTATCCGCTGCTCCTCAGTGTCCGATCCCTGATAGATTCTTAGGGTCGTCACGTAGTACTGGACTTTTCGATTATGTTTGGGTTCAGTTTTACAACAACCCCCCTTGCCAATACAGTCCGGGTAACACGAGCAAGATTCTAGCTTCGTGGAGACGGTGGGCTGGTATTAGGGCGATAAAGAAGTTATTTTTAGGGTTGCCGGCGGCCAAGGCGGCGGCGGGAAGTGGGTACATTCCACCCGGTGTTTTAACCTCTAAAATACTTCCGGAGATCAAAAAATCATCAAAGTATGGAGGTGTTATGCTTTGGAACAGATACTATGATAGGGTTAATGGCTATAGCGCTGCCATTAAAAGTAAGGTATAAACTATATATTATAAGGAAGCAACCCAGTAGCTATAGCCAATACCAAATCTGTGGGCAAATTATGTGTTGAAGAATAAGTTGCTTCAGTGTTATTATGAATGAATGTGTGGTAATCATGTAATAATCTTTCACTACTACTTTAGTAGTTATGTTTTATATATATATATATATATATATATATATATATATATTAGGGAATAGAACTGAATCTTATTTTATTTTTTTATCGTAAAATATGAGTTTATTAACGAAAATCATACCAAAACATATTAGTATAGATTTTATTAAAAACTTTCCTAATTTTAAACTGAAGAAAAGAGTAGAACATATACTACGGCTAGCCAAAAGGATCAAAAAAAGTAAACACAAGAGAACTAAAGAAAGTGATACAAACTAACGCATGCCATACAAAGAACACAAGGCACATAAAACCCCAAGTCAAGCAGCCAACGCACGGCACTATCAACCCTTTCGCCAAAGCATCGGCTATACTATTTACCTCGCGAAAAATATTATTATAGAGGCATACGTCCGGCAACGTCGTACAAGCCTCATCAATTCTTCAGAACCAATCCCACCATTTTCAAGAACGATATAAAGAATAAAATATTCAAAAAAACAGCTACATCGAATCAGACTCGATGATAATAAAAAAAATCTCATTACGTTTACTAACGGAATCTCATTCCAGGGATTGGATTTCGATCCTCAATGCTTAGAAACGGTAAAACTGTTCTTAAAAAAATGTATCATAACACCAACTTACACTAAAATTTCGAGATACCCCTAATCTGGATTTTCCGTAGATTTGGGATTATTTGTTTTTAGTTCTCTAAATCAACAATATACAGAGAATCACTTAGACACGAATTAAAATCAACGAGATTTTGTCATTCTAGATTCGAAGGTGCCTATACCTATAGATATGATTATTTGAGAGCTTAGATAGATGGCTATTTGTAGGGCCGAGCAAAAAAATTATTTAAGGGTGTTATTTTTTGAATAGTAATTAAGACGAGTTAATTATTTATAAATTGTGTTATTTTTTTTTTGCCAAATTTAAATTCTAATCTTACTTCTACTTAGAGGGAGGGTAAAGGAGACTCTAGGGGAAGAAAGGGGTGTTCTTAGTAGGTCTAAAACCCATGACCTAAGGGAAATAATGGAACAAATATGAGCAGCTTGGTAGAGTTTTGGGGGGCAATTTATATTTTTTTTTAAAAATAGAGGTTTAAATTAAAATTTTCAAAATTTTTGAAGGGTTTAATTTATATATATATATAAAAAAATTGGGGTCGAACTATAATTTTTAAAATTTTGAGAGGCTAGAACTTTTAAAAATTATGGGAAAGATTTAATTAAAAAGTTCAAAAATTTTGAAGCTTAATTTGAATTTCTAAAACTTTTGTGGGAGTGACCAATATCAAAATTCAAAGCCATACGAAATAAAATAATATAAATATTTTTAATTATTCAATCAATTAGTAGATCTCTCCTTTATTAACTTTTAATTGACACAGGACAAGGTTACAGAGTAGTAAAGTTCTGTAAAAATATTTTTAATTATAGTTTTCAAATATAAATATTTTACTTGAAACTTAACATACTTGATCTATATGGATGGAACATGAATTATGAATGTCGAATTATTAAAATATTAACCGTACAAAAGGTTTAGTGAAGTATGTAAAAACACTCTAGTTTACAGTTCTGTAAAAAAAAACAATCTAGGTTTATTGAAGTGTGTAAAAACACTCTAATTTTACACACACTGATATTTTTTTGTATGGTTGATATTTTAACAATCCCACCATTGAATTTATAGATATAATAATATTTGTTGAGCAAATAATTTTATTGATATAACACCCCGATCCCGATCCAAATCTGAAGCCCTACATTCTGGTTACTCAAAGTCCGACCAAAAATTTTTTATTTGAAAACTATAAGTTTAGTCATCGTTAAAACATTCAGACCATTCATAAACTCATATAATTAAATAATAGTATAAAACCAGTTTACAAAATAGGAGCTTCGAGTTTAAAACATTGTATATCAAAATAATATTTCTAATAGAGTTTACAGACTCAACATTTGTAAGGTCCTATGAATACATTAGCCCAAAACTAAACATCAAGCATTGTACTTTGAAGCGATACAGTGCTGGAAATCCCTCAATGATGTGCTCCTCGAACTCGATAAACCTACCAACCTACGAACGAAAACAACGATTCCGAACTTTGAGCTTACAAAGCTCAGTGATACATTTCTACTCTACCACAATTCTTGATTATAACAAAACAAGCATGCAAGATAAATATAGTATAGAGAGCATAGATATGACTTCACTATCTATGAGTCATTATCTAGCCTACCGAGATTAATACAATCATGAGTCATTATCTATAGCATCCATAACAACATATATGATTTAATCCATACAGTGGTAGTCAAACATGTCTTGCTCGAGATCACCTAGCATCGAGTTGTACGGGCCACTCAGAATCACCTAACATCGAATGTTGTATCGTTTCACTCACCCGGGATTACCTAGCATCGGGTGGTGCTTATCACACACCCGAGATCACCTAGCATCGGGTCATAAGTGTCACTCAAAATCACCTAGCATCAAGTGGACAGAAAAAGGACACAAGTACTAT
Organism: Hibiscus mutabilis; assembly: GCA_019671005.1. NCBI lineage: Eukaryota > Viridiplantae > Streptophyta > Magnoliopsida > Malvales > Malvaceae > Hibiscus > Hibiscus mutabilis. The sequence continues at coordinate 46,282,565 of CM033737.1, forward strand.
AGCACGTACCCTTGGGTATCGGATCCCATATCAACAAAACATGAAATAAATTCAAGGCTCACAAGGCCCAAAAATAATAATACAAGGTAAAGAAAAATTATTCATTAAGAGCATCCAAATTCGTAGTTCAACCAAAGGCTCACCATAAATATTAGCCGTGCTCTGATATGTTTTAATTAAAAACATTCACAAACTCCTATTAAGTTCTTGCAAGATTTCTTAAAATCTTTGGACAATGGCTTAAGTGGGTACCGGTACGACCCAGTAAGAATAGATACTCAGTCACAGGTATCGATACTCGGCTACTCATATCGATATCAAATCACGCTACTCGAATTGGCAAAGTTAGCCCGTACCGTTACTGGCTCGACCGTATCGATCCTCGAGCTCGGATAGCGGTATGATCTCACAGTACCAATACCAAAATTGATCACTGGAATCTTACAAAACCCATGAGTACTAGTACGTGTTGACCCATGTCGATATTGCTTGAGTGGCGTACCAATACTGGTTGAAGCCCGTACCAGTATGCTACACTCAGTTCATCCTTGTTTTTCGAGTTAACAAGGGGTATAGGTACATGCTCCCCGCGTATCGATACCGAATCCCAAAAATGACTTCTTACGTGTTAAATCAATATTTTTTATTTTGATATAACAAGGACTTAATTGAAAATAAATAAATTTTTAAGTTATTTAAAATTACTCACCAATAGACAAACATTCGAACAAACTTAACTTATTTTGAAGAAAATATTTTGTATGAGTTAAAACTTTTTATGCTAAATAGTTTCTAAGTATTTTGGTACTCAAACATATCAATTTGGTCAGTGAGTACCGGTACGGCCATATCAATACTGGAATTTGTATATTTAAATGTGTACCGATACGGGCACTTCATCACTGAAAATCCAAATGGTCCTTGAGTACCAGAGTACCAGTACGGGTTTCAAAGAATTTAAATGCTTGTTAAATATTTGGAGCGAAACTTAATTTTTAAAGAACCGAGTGCTGGTACACCATACTCATACCTATACGCAAGCTTTATAAAAAGTTTCCAGCAATTCCAGTGAGTAATATCGAGTGCCGGTACGGAACATAGCGTATTGGTACCCCTTGTAATTTCTTCACTCCGTATCGATACGCAAACATGTGTATCAGTACTTCTTTTTTTGTAACGGCTATTTCTTCTTTGAGCAGGTATTGATATACAGATCGTCGTACCGATACCCACACTTGCCACACATCATTTATTGCAAAAAATAGTAGCCCAATGGCTCTATTTAATTTCTCAACAACCCAAACGGCTAAAAATCAATGAAAGGGTATAAAATAAGTCTCCAAAGCTTCTTCAACAGCAATGCAACTATTCTAAAGCATCCAAGCATATATCCAAGTTTTTTAGAGCTCTTTATTGTCATATCTTGTACACACTTGAGTGATCTTCTTGTAATTTCTTTTTTCATCAAGTGTTGGATTTTTAGTGAGCTGAATTTTGGTAAACAATTTCCTTTAGAGGATTCGTAATTTGCTTCTTTGTATCCAATTTTAAGAAAAAGGGATTACTAAACTTTGGGGTATAAGTTTATAATTAGTGAGGTTATCTCATTTAGCCTAAAAGGAAAGACAAATTAGTGAACTTGAGAAGACAAATTAGTGAACTTGTGAAATCCTTAGTGTGGTAACTAAGGTAATGAATGTAGACCTTATTTAGATGGTTGAACCACTATAAATCTTTTGTGCAAATTTTCTTTCTTTTTGCAATTTGCTTCCACCAAAATTTTAATTGCCAATTCATCTCCCTCTTAGCCATTTCCATTTATTGATCAACTCAACACTAAGGCTCAGAAATCATCCTTAACTTGTCTCTAAACACCCTCAATCACTCCAAATGATTACAAAAATTTACTAGATTAATTATGAGCATATTTACGGTCATTTAACAACATTTCTATTATCAAAATCATTACTTTGATTTCCCAAGACATGCTTCACCAACACAACATTCACAACACTATAATTTCAAGCAAAGCATTAATTTATGATCTTCAAGAACCAAAAGAGTCAGAAACATACTGACTTTTTAACAAGAATTTCGAAATCTAGCTTCCACACAAACCTTCTCATTTTATGTCCATGCCTCTAGCTTGCAAAAGGTCTCCAACCTTTTTCATTTGTCATACAAACAAGAAATTTGAATCAAAACTTAGACTAATGCTTAAGAAAGAGTCTACTATAAATCTACAACCTTTAAATTAAAGGAAAAACTCCAAAAACTCTTAGAGCTTAAAACTTTCCAAAAATTAAAAAATAACCATCTTACCTTTCTATCAAAAAATTATATTTTTCTTAAAGCTTAAAATATAGAGATTAACATAAATCTCGTAAGGAAGAAATGATAAAAAAAAAAACTTGGATCTTTAAAGTTAGAAACTATGGTATATTGGAAGAAAAGGGTAGGAAAAATGGTGATATCACCCACGTTTTCTTGTCCCCTTAAACACCCCACGTGAAAGACGAGAAATTGAATGGAATTCAGCCTTTAAATTGAAAAAGGGTATAATGACAACATAAAACTCCCAAGTTTTTCCCTTTTTATGTAACGGTCACTACTCAAGCTTGAAAAGTCCAATTCTCATATAATAAAGTCTAAACTTGGCCCAAAGTGTCTCATTACCTAATCCAACACAAAGGTACATAACCTGGATCAACATCTATTTGTTGATTTAAAAATTCGAGTCGTTACAATTGATATATCTATCATGTTGGTCTATAATATTATCTTTATTAATATATATTTAACAATTAAATTTTCTTTATATAAAGCAAATATATTTGGATATATAAATTTACTTTAAACTTGATACATATATATAAATAAATGAAACATAAAATACGATAGCCGGATTGCTAAAATATAATTGTACCAACCATTATTGAAGTGTATAAAACCACTATAGTCAATTATGATTCTGAGATTACATTTATATGACGCTTAATCATCCTATTCAATTATGATAATATAATTAAATCAAAATTATCGCGGTATCTTTTCTTCTTTAAGGGAACATTTGGTTTTGCGATTACAATGTTTGGTTTATGGACATTACGAGTATGGTATAAAGTGTAACAAAAAATATCCTTTTACTTTTATTGCTTTAATTAATTTAGGTCTTGATTTTTGAGTTAAAATTAGAGGTTTGACCAGTCAAAACTGCTGACTTAGATATTTGGTAAACAGAAAATTATAATAGCGGATTGTGGTGAAATCTCTTAATTTAAAAAATCTTATTTTAAGAGTTGTTTGAGTTAAAAATTTGGATAAAAGAATTGTAAAGGCTCTTTTGTCTTTGAAAATTATAAAAAAAATTCTAAATAACATAAATTTGAATAACTAATAAAATTAAAAAGATAATTTCACAAATAAGAAATTAATATATGCATCCAAATTTAACAATTAATAAAATTATATTCAAAATATGATTTTATAAATAAAAAAATAATATATATACATCTAAATTTAATAATTTTAAAATTATATTAAAAAAATGATTCTACAAATAAAAAATTAAAATATATCATTCATATATGCTTAATAATGATATTAGAAAAAAATAATTTTCATAGTCTAATTAATATTAATAGATACAAAAAATTAATAACTAATAAATTACTCAAACAAGTATTAAATATAATCATGTCCCTATATGTTATTTTGTTTGTTCAAATAATCAATCAACTATGAGTTAATTTTACCAAACACTTTTATACAATCTACTAATGCAATTCGCTAGTGAAATCAGCTAATGTTATCAGCTATTATAATCTGCTATCCACTAATTGTCAAATATGGTCTTCGTCTTTTTCAATTAAATAAAATTTAGGGTAAATTACCCAATTAATCCCACAACTATGGACATTTTATGTTAGATCATCTGATTATGAAAGTTGTAAAATGGTCACTCGAATTAAGAAAACAATAAGTTAGTCATCTTCGTTAAAAACTTAACAACATATGACATGACAGTTTGACACAATAACAACTTTTACATTTTCTTTTAATTTGATCCTAATTTTAAAAATAATAATTTTTAATAGTTGAATATTCTACTAATTTAATCCTTAAAACCCTCTAGTTCTATGTTTTTTACCTCTCCTTTTGTTTTCTCTCGATGTGACAAATTCAGAAAATAAAATAAAAAATCAGAACTTTAAACTTCAACAATTTAAAACGAAAAACAAACTTACGGTATAAGGAATTATATAATTAAAACTGGATTGGACCCCCGAAAAGCATGGAAAGGGACACGGTACCGTTTATAAGAAAACATTTAATCTCTCCACTTTAAAAAACTTTTTTAATCTCTCCCACATCCTCTTTGTCTATTTTCGGCTCAATTTTATCTTTACTTCTGAGAGGCTAAACATCAATGAAAGAAGTTTGTTTAAATCTATTTAATTTGCAGTATTTGAAAATAAAATAAAATAAAATATTATATAGTGAATGAAACAACCGAAACAATTTAAAAAATCAAAGACTAATAATTAAAAATTAAAAAAAGTAAAAATATACTTGAGATTTGTTGCAAACACAGTAACTCTATAAAATAAATGTGATAGTTAACCATTAATAAAAAACTAATATAAATACTATGATTTATCATTAAATTAAAAAATGAAATTATTTTTTATCTTATTTTAATAAACTATAATAATAATAATAATAATAATTTAAGAATCTAACATTGCTACTATAGTTTTATAGAAAATAAAAACATTTTTTGCAAAAAGGAGAATTTAAAACATCAATAAAAACATTAATCGAATAAAATTTGAATAGAAAATCAAAACTTTCATAGAAAAAATACTATAAAAAAAATAAATGTAGGATTTGAGTGGGGGTGGAAGGGAACTGTTCCCATTTACGAAGCAAAGACTCAATTTCTAGGCCAAGTACCTAAACATGGTTGGCTGGTCAGGGTCTCTCTCCATATAGTCTCGCGTGATCAGATCTTCTATCCGCTTCTTGATGGCTTTAATATCAGGCTGCAATTTCCAACCACATCCATCATCAATATATCTAATTAGTAACAACACGAACATAGTGTTTAACACAACTATATTTGTTTTAAGTTTTTTTTAATATTTCGGTCATGTCTGAATATGGCATTGATCACAAATATAATTCATGAAAAATGGAAAGGTAAATGTCACTTGTTACATTCCCTCTTCCATGCATGTGTTTAATGTCATGACTACATATTATTTTATCACCTAGGAAAGTTGATGATCTTATCAATTTGCATTAGCCTAATCTGCTTCTACTTTTCATTTTTTTTAAGTAATTGTGTCGGGTATTTATACCCGATATTAGTACGAATGTCCGACACTCACATCAGAGTAACATAGATTTGTCATTCTTTGAATGATTATTCTTCATAGGGTGAATGCTAGGCTTTGCATGTATGTGTTTTCTTATATCAGTTGGGCGACCAGAAATCTTCTCTCATGAACTATGCATAAAGGATTAGGCAAATATAAAACGATACCTTGAACATGCGACTCAACTGCTCAACAGTCTCTGAAATTAATTGTTGGTGGGACAAAACTTTCCTACTCTTCATTACGCGCACAACCGCGGCATCAATAGCATAACGTCGTTCTTTATCAACATCTTCAACGACTTTCTTCCTATCATCCACTGGTGGGAGAGGAACCTACATTGGATAATTCACAAGTTTGGTTTTAGCTTACAAATGTTAAGATCTTCACAATCCCAATAGATACTAAGTGCAACAATAATGTGAAAAAAAGAGAGTAGCAAAACTGTTCCAGACCTTAATCCTCCTCAACTTGTCGGTAAACTTAGGGTTGAACTCAAAGGTATCACTCTGGGAGATGCTTTTTGAGCTTGGTTCTTTATTTAGAATCTTATATTTTGCACATGACAGTGAATGCAGTAGCCTGACCGTGTCCTCATGAGTCAAGTTCAACTGAACCACAATCTCTGAACAGCTTAACCGATCAGACTCATTAAAAAGCAGAAGGACGGCAGCCTGATTATATGGGAAACAGGAAATATTAGATTTCAAAATCAAAGTGAAACACCTTAGCAAAAATCAAATCCAGAATCTGGAAAAAAGCGAGGTTTACCTGATAAATTGAAACAATCAGTTCTATTTGTTTCGGCTCGAACTTGCCATTGATGTGGCAAGTACCCAGTGAGTGTATCCATTTAAGCTTTCTGTGTTTAGTTTTTGTTTCATAAAATCCTTTGAAAACTTCCACACACTTAACCTGAAACATTGATATTCCTCTATATAAGAAAAAAAGAATTTCTAAAAACATGCCAGATTAAAGAAAAAATTGATAATTTAATACTGCCATCATTCATTACCAGCTTAGGGAGAATGATATCTAGAGATTTGTAACTCGGCCAGAATCCTGTGGTAAGAACAGTTGCTGTAAAATCAAACCCAGGATGTACATCTGGGTTATTCCTAAGATATTCATTAAAGCTGGCCTGGTTTTCCTTTGCCAGTACCACATCTGTGACCTATTAAGCAAGGTAAGAAGACAAGCTTCATCACAATTAAAACCATAATCAATGCAATCAAATAAAATAGGCAAAAATCGGGCCAACTACCATGCCCTCCATCTTCGAGGTAAACGGTGCACCGCACTGCTGCTTTAGCTTACTCAGAATACTCCTTTCATGATCATCATTAGTAATGCGGTCAAAAAGCAACCGCCGAGCAAGTTTTTTCCTGTTAATGATTGCACACCATAAATAATCAAAATGTACCATATAAATTCATGCCATTTCATATTTTTAACATTCACATATAAAACTAATCGACAAAAAAATAGCTTCACCTGTAGAATTCAGCAAAGACATCTTTATCAATGTGATAATCCAGCAGCTTAACTATCTGCAGGAACCAAACTGATAGTTTAGAATCAATTTCAGATCACTATAAATTTATAATCAAAAGGTTGAGAAAGTTACCTTCTCAAGTGTTTCTTCAATGGCCTCATCACCTAATTTCTCACTCCCACCCTTCCTGAGGATATGATCAGCGAAAGATGCCAAAATCTCTGCACTTGGGCTACCATTAACAGTTTTGTTGCAAAATACCTCAAAAGCCTCTTTTAAGGCCTATTGAACACTTCAACAAGCTTGTGTTAGATGAGATGATTGAACATGATCCATATACTTCAACAAAGTTTAGGTATTCCAACGCAAACCTTGTGGAACAGATTATGACTTTGAAAGCAGCTGTTCAGATATATCATATACTTGTCATGCAGCTCGATTATTTTCGGTATAAGGACCTGATGATAATAAAAATATCAATTTTAACATCTAAAAAATTGCAAGAGAATCCATACCTGTAAAAGTTGGAAAATTTACCTGTTCATGCCCACCAGGAGCATTTGAGGCCTGTGAAAATGATTGACTATCAGCAACAAGAGATGTACATAGTTGAGTAGTCAAAACAATAAATTATGTACCGTCCGTTTTCTCTCCATCCCTCACTTCTTGTTTTACTTTCTTTCTTTTTTTCATTGTTGTAAAGTGAAATAGAAAGGTAAAAGTTTTCAAACTTAACTGATAAAAAAAAGTTCACAGACAAAATAATAAAAGAAAAAACAGCATGCCAGATGCATGCTTAGACATTGCTAATGCTGTCTTGCACCCATTCTGTTAGTTCAAAATAAAAGATTTTATAACCTCAAAAGCACACAAATCTTCAGTTACCTTTAGTACAAAACGAAATCAGTAAACATATCCAGCAATTATAGTTGTTACTACGGCAACAACAAATTAACCTGTTTACTTGCAGCATCTTCTGCCTGTTGAACAAAAGCTGTACCCTCAACAGTAACATGCTGCCAAAAGAAAAAGAAAAGAACTCAGAAAGAGCCAGTAAAGCCGTAAAGTAACATGAGAGAGATGGTCATTTAGCAGAACAAGTAAACAGAAATGCAGACCTGCTTGAATACATTAGCAACAAGCTCCAGGCCTTGAGGTATTTTATTATAGAGCAGGTATATCCTAGAGAGATCATCCACCTACAGAGCATAAAAAACCAAATAATTATCTGATGTATGCAGTTACTGAAATAAACAGACAGAAGAATACGCATTGCTAGCAAAGCAACAAGGTTGAGCAATATGCCTTTTCATCTCTAAACAAAACCTTGATTCCTGAATGCTCCTTTTCAAGTAGCTGGGTTACGTATACAACCAACAACTCATGTTGCACTTTCTACACAAAGAACAAACAGCTATAAATAGAAAACTACAGGAATTATAGAGCTGTGTCCACTGAAACTTTATGATAACTTATCACATTATTACACCAAAAGACAAGTCACACAACTTTCATTCTAATATCTTACTGAAATTTTTCACACATCAAACAATATCCATTTATGTCACCTCTTACGGCAGATCACTTCATCTCTTCCAAGGAGAAGAAAAAGAGCATAATTAAGCCAAACTTAAGCCACAGAATATCTCTTCATCAACTTATTCCAAACATTCGACTAACCTCTATCAATTTTGTCTCGGTGGTTAAATGTAGGTAATTGTACACTCTGTCCGCTTCTTTCTTTAAGCATTCTTCAGACTGCAGTTATCGTTCAAATAAAACGATTAGAACCATCCTTGTATTCCAGGGTGAAAAACCTTGTAACCTATAAAAACAAATGTTGAACAGTTAGGCTCTCGCCTTCAACAAGTAATCTGGGCAAGTATCTTCCTCAATCCATTTTGCTGCCTTTCGTGAATAATAAGTAGTAGTTTCCTGAAGCAAGTATACTTCAAAATCATTTTGATAACAATTCATTTCTCCCATGCCGATCTCAACAAAAATGGATAAAACATTCTTCAGTAATGCTCTGTCTATTTGCTCTCCGTCCCGTTCTTTGTCAATCTGATATAAAGAAACCTTCACTCTTAGTTTTTATTCAAAATGATAACAAAAAATACAATTAACCATGGAAAAGATGATGCAAACGTACAAGGACAAGTACATTGTCTTTGACTTTAGCATGCACTTCCTCATACACCTGAAATTAAGAGAACAGATGGTACACACTGAGTTAAGAGTATATTTTAAATAATAGGCAGGCAATCTTTGAAAATTCAAGTCATTACAACATATTCAGTATTGGATAAAGGTGATTAGTAAGATCCAATAACCAACCAGATCACGGAAACAGGTCAGCCCAACTACATTAAGTGCAGGCAGTGATCTTCGGTTAATGAAGTAGCGATCAAGGTAATGGAAGAACCGTATTAGCCACTTGACCATTACTTTATGATTCAGCCATCTTTGAACTAGCTCCCTTAGCATGAACTTATCATTCTTCTCTCTTAAAGATGGCAAAACCTGATTTTCAAAGAGGAGGAAACTTGAGATTCAAAGGCATATTTACCAAAGTAGATTATGGATAAATAACTTTCAGAGGTTTTCTATTGAGTAGAAAACTATTAAAATATATGCAAAGCAATTTACAAAGAACCATAGGCTTAAAAAGTAATTTACAAAGCAAAATAGAGAGTAAAATGTCTAACAACAATATAATCTGTAAAACATCAAACAAATGCAACAAAACTTGAAGGAATATAGATGCTTAAACAGAGTAAATGTAACATAACATCCCTTTCAGTACCTGGAATATGCATTGTCAAAGATGTTGTGCAACCCTTTTGTCATGCAGTAAAAAACATACAAGTGTACATGAGTAAAAAAATTACAAAGGATCAATAACATTTTCATCCTTTAAATTCTAGCAGTAAAACAGTAGCTCCAAATTAAACTGAATTTTATACAAAACACTAATCTATCTACTCTGGCTAGTAGCGAACAACCAAATGAAGACTGATATAACACCAAATTCCTTACTGTTGAAGTAATATATTCATCCAGTGTCTCTTTGTACTTGTTATAAAGCTGTTCAGAATAATCGTGAGCCCCCTTTTGAATACACATATTGTAGATGGTACTGTAATAGTTGCAAATTAAGGAAGGTGATGAAAATAAATAATAAAGAAGCTAAAGAAATTCAATAAAACTGAAAAATAAGTAAATGGGAGATACGTGTAAAGCATCATATATTCTCTTGTGGAAAATGGAGTTTCTTCCTCCCCTGCCAAAAGTCTCTTCAGCTTTGAGATCCCTTTCTGCATATCTGCCCATCCTTGATCGAATTCGATAATCTTGCGCTCCTGGTCCATTGTGTAAAATTAGGAAGCTAAGAGTTCTTCAAATTTAAATCTATAAAAAGCACACAACACAAGAAAAAAAACAAAACGTCAAACAATCAAACCGCAAGAAATAAAAGAACCGTTTGCATGCAAACAAGCAAACGAACATTCAGTGATGAATAAATTTCCATACAGATAAATCAAATAAACGACATAACAGGTGATGCAGGTCAGCATTGATCGTAAATTACAACATGCAAAAACACAGTATAATATAATATCTAAGCTATCTCAAATCATACGGCATATGCAAAATATTCATTCACGCAAAGAGATCTAAAAAGAAAACTAGAATTCGTCAAGGAGTTCAAAGCAAACGTGAAAAGAAATAAAATCACTGATCAGAAAATAAACATGCAAGGATCAATGCAGTTGTTGAATGATAAGCAATAATAAATTAATAATCAACCATGAATGATCTAAAACGGAAGAAAAAAAGGAAATCAATAAGCGGAAAACACGTACACTACTAGAAATGCAGTCGCAATCGAGAGAGCTTTCAGTGCTATTGGTAGAACAAAGTATAATCGGAGAAGAGAATGGCGAGACGAACAGCAGAAAAGAACGAGGGAAAGAAAGAAAACAGAGAAAATCAGGAGAGGGAGAGGGAGAGAGCGGGGGCGGATTTTGTGGCTTGACAGAGGTTTGTTGCGGTATTTAAATGAACAGAGGGGAAATTAATGTGTCGAGTGGAATTAGGATTTTGGTTTCCATATGAGTTTATTTTGTTTATTTTTTACGGTGAATATTTGTGTTCGATTTTAAATTTAAATTAAATTATGTTATAAATTGTTCAAATTAGAATCACATTAATGAAAAACAAAGGTCTTGTTCGGTAAACAACATTTTGTGTCAAAAGTAGAAGTTTGAGCTAAAATTAGAGATTTGACTAATCAAATTCGCTAATTTGGATGTTTGATTATTAGTGGATTGGAATAAAACCTCTAATTGTAAAAAATCTACTAATATAAGCTTTTTGAAATTAGAGGTTTTGACATAAGAGTTGTAAAGACTCTTTTACCCTTGAAAATTACCAAAAATCTCCAAAAAAGTGTCATAGTAGAAAAGCAAATATCTTTATTTTAGGAGACACATGTTCAAATCACTTTGTCTACAAGGTATATGTGTATTGTCAAATGGTTAAGAATATGTATGAACAGATATTATCTTGTAATCGTCTTTAGACTATTCAAAAAAAAAACTTTTTCTATTTTAATTTACATGGCGACCTTTGTAAGCTAATTTTTTGTTTTTTATTATTCCCACACATTTATATTTGTATTTAAATAACTCACGTATACTTGTTAAAAAAATAACTTACATATACTTTTGAAGTAAAACATACTCTCATATATAATTTAAATAATTATTTTTCCTTCAAATATGTGATACTAATACATGTGCTTCTAATATCATTTAAATTTAATAATTAATTAAATTGCATTAAAAATAATTATATAAATAATAAATTAATATATAGATCCTTCAAATATACTCAGTAATATTATATTAAAAAATATTTTTTATAATTTAATTAATATTAATAGATAAACATATTGATAACTGATAAACTATTCAAACAAGTATTATTCAAACAAGTATTGAATATTGTCATGTTCTTATATATTATTTGTTTGTTTAAATTATCAAACAGCTATCAATTATCAGTTAGTTTTATGAAACACTTCTATACAATCAGCTAATATAATTCACTAGTCAAATCAACTAATGTAATCCGCTATCGGCTAACAACTATTAGCGGAGTGTCAAACATGACCGGGGTCTTTTATTTACTTTTAATTGAAGCTCTCTTTTACTCTAATTTACCTGATATTCTGTTTTTCTTTGTGAGAAATTTTATTAAGAAAATATTGATATTATTTTATTTCATGATACGGAAAATAAAAGAAAATGTAATAATAATATTTGATATTAAGAAAAATACTTCAAATTCTCCCAATTAAAATCCATTGCATGGTTTTGGCTTTATAGCTAAGGCGAATAGGAGCGAGGGAGTAGCTGGCGTGACGTCCTGCATGCAGGATGGAATGATAGGGTTTGGAGGCCGTCCTCCCTTATATGTATTTTAAAAATTTAAAATTTATATATAATTTAAAAAAAAATATTAAAAATTTATATATATATCTTTTAAATTTTTTAAAATTTATTTCTAAAATTTTATAAAAATATTTTATTAATATAAAATTTTGTCGTAAAGAAGTGGGGAGCAATTTCTGTTATTGTACTAGACCTACACCAACGGAAGGCACAATGACCAGTGGGGTCAAGGTACTCAAAAGTATTAAAACTTTTGTTAAATTATAATATTCGTCTTCAACTTTTTTCTCACTCTTATTTTAATTATTAAAGTTTAAAAAATTGGCTTAAATGAAAAAAATATGCTTAAAATATATATTTTTTGAATTTTAGGTATTTAAAGTATTTTTTTTTTGTAAAAATATGTGCCAAAAGTTTCAAAAGTTATAATTTTAGGTGCCTGGCAGTTAATGAGTGTTAATTTTTTTAATCAATCAATACTTGACATGTGGCATATTTAATTTATTTTTTTAATTTTTTTTAAAAAAAAATACCCAAAACTTTCAGTTTTTCAAAAAATCCCAAACTTTGAAATTTTTTCAAAACAATCCCGAAATCCCTAAAATTACCCAAACCCAAATCCCCAAATCACCGCCGCTTCTGCCGACAATCGCCGCCTCTGAGCACACTGGTTTGGTCGCCGGACCAAGCCGGTCATTTCCCCTAACACGACGTCACCAAAAACGACGAACGGCGTGCCAGCCGAACGTTGATTTTGCGTTCGACGTTTTCGGTGACACTGTATTGGGGGAAATGAACGGCTTGGTCCGACGACCAAACCCGTGTGCTCAGGGGCAGCGATCGGCGGCAGAAGCAGCGGCAATTTGATGATTTGGGTTTGGTAATTTTAGGGATTTTAGGACTGTTTTGTAAAATTTTCAAAGTTTTGGGATTCTTGAAAAATTGGAAGTTTTTTTATATTTTTAAATTTTGAAATAAATAAATAAATTAAATATGCCACCTCTCAAGCATTAATTGATTAAAAAAATTTAACACCCATTAACTTGCAGGCACCTAAAATTATAACTTTTGAAACTTTAGGCACCTATTTTTACAAAAAAAAATACTTTAGGCACCTAAAATTAAAAAAAGATATACTATGAGCACCTATTTTTCATTTAAGCCTAAAAAAATGAATTTAATCATTAAACTTTGATATTACTCTTGTTCTAATCACTTTCTGTTAAATCATAAAATGTATGATTATTTTATTAATATTTATCTCACGTGAGATTGAGTAAACAAAATTAAAATCACTAAATCCTAAACCCAAATTTTAATCTTAAGAATTTATATTCAATACACTAGTTTTTACTAGCGCCTTTGTTTTAGAGTTTACGGACTTAGTTTAGAGTGTAGGGTTTAGGGGTTTAGAATTTAGGGGTAATGGTTAAAATTTATGGGTTAGGGTTAGGGTTAGGGTGAAGGGTTTAGGGGTCAGGGCTTAGGTTTTAGTATAATATGTTGAGGATTTAGGTTTTAACCTATAAACCCTAAATTCTAACCCTAAACCATAAATTATATTCACAATCTCTAAATTCTAAATTACTAAACCTAAACCCCTAAACTCTACCCCTAAATTGACTCCTTAAATCTTAAAATTAAGGCGCTTGTGGAAACTAAAAATTTTCACCGTCAATGTATCAAATAATTATCCTAATCTTAAACCCCAAACATTCACCCTTACCTCACTAGCCTTACCGGCCTTGCTCTCGCCAGCTTCACCAGCCTCATCGTCACCAGGCAGTTGCGGAGCCACATGTGGTTTAGAGGGTCAATTGACCCCACTTGATTTGTAATGGTATGAGATTTTCAAAGAGTTAAATGGGGTCTTCAAGAAGTTAGTGTACTATTTTTTATAAAAATATTAGAATTGACTCACTTAATTTGTTTGGATATGGGGTCAACAATATTTATATTATAGTGATATGAGAATCATCGATTAATGTGTTCCTGACTCCGCCACTAACACCAGGAACACATTAATCGGTAGGGACCGACCAGGACCATTGTTTTCCAAAATCATCCTTTGCAAATTCCTTAGCTCTCTAAGATCTTGTGACACCGCCTCTAACAAACCATTGATGCAAATTGCACTCATTACTCCTCTTCCAATATTCCTTCCCCTTGAGCCAATCCACCAGATGATCATGTATTTTTCTCATCGTTGTAAGTTGTAACCCGACCCATAATCAGGAGGGTGACCCGCGTTGACAATCAAGCTCAACGAAGAAAAAACAATAACATAGAAATGGTCAGACTTCCTCTTGGTCGATTACATTAATTATGGGATTTGAGGCAATCAGATTAAGGTTCGAGAAGAGGAGAGGAACCACTGATACAAAGAACAATTTATCATTGTAACTTAAAATTTCTTAAAATTGTAGGATAAATTACAAAAATTCAACGCTCAACTTTTTCTCACTCCTATTTTGGTTATTAAAGTTTAAAAAATTTTAATCTAATTATTACACTTGACATTACTCTTATTTTGGTCACTATGACGTTAAATAACTAATGACGTTACGACATAGAAAACGACACCAAAACAATGTCGTTTTAAAAAGATCAAATTAAGCAAAACATCATTTTAGATCCTTGTAAAAGCTTAAACTTTTTGTTTAATTTTTCTCCTGTAAAAACTTTAAAAATTCAAAAAAAAAAAATCTCAGTTTTTTATAACGAAAAGTAAGTTTAAATAACATAAATCCTAATTAGAAAGTTCAAGGATTTATCTGAACCAAAAATGTTTAACTTAAAAGACCAAAATATTAATCCAGTTTATCCAAATGAAATAAAGTAAAAGGTTTATTTCGAATTAATCCAGTTTATTTTATAACCATCTTTGGAACAAAAGGAAATACAATTGAATCCAAATCAAGGGGCCCATTTTAACTACGCATATAGAGGCCCATGATTCTCATCACTTGATTTTGCATGCTTCATTAATCAGCATATCTTATGGTTACATATATCTTCAAAGATATTGCAAATATAGAAAACGTCAGGTTTCATATTCAAAAAAAAAAAAAACGTCAGGTTCGTTTGATCAGAAAATAGTCGTTATTTTTGTTTATTTTTTCAAAAAAAATTAAAATACTAAAGGAAATATAATTATTTTTAAAAAAACGTGAAAATTAGAAAATAATAAAAATGTTGTCTTAAATCATTTTCACTAAAAAAATATTGTAAAAAATGTTGGAACACAATTTTTTTGAACTTAACGAAATTATTATTTTTGAATAGTTGGGTGATTACAACTTAACGAAATTACTTAGATCAAATCCATGTAAATAAAAAATAATTTTTATACATTAACAATGGTAGAGCTATGTTGGGGCTTAAAGGGCCTCGAACTCTATTAAAAATTTTGTATATTAGATAAATTTTGATTCAATAGTACTTTGGCCCCTGAAAAATAAGTATTTAAATTAAAGATTACAATAATTTATTAAATATTTAATCAACTAGGGTTGAACCAAAGAAGATGAGTTTGTGTTCTCAAATTTCTTAGTCTAATAATAATTTGGGTCTTTATCAGGGTCGTCTCGGACATTTTCGGGGTCTCAGGTGAAAAACTAAAATATAGACCCCTATAGAGCAAAAACATATCTCATTACTCTCAACAATTAATTTAATATTTCATTAATAAACCATAGAAACATGATTGAACTTTGTCAAACATATTATTTTCATTGTTTTGTTAAGAAAATTCAAAGGAATTGACTTGTGAGTATGATATGGAGTTTGATTTTGAACAATAAATACCAAAATTTTGAAGAATAATGTGTCATTTACTTTTTTTTATCGTTAGACTGAAGAAGAATAAGGAGAGAATTAAATTTGGCAAAAAAATAAATTTTGGTCGTACTGGTCCTTATAAGTTTAAATACTAGACAAATTAGACATTTCCTTCTCAATTTTGAGTTTAAATATATAATAAGTCATTATATTTTTTAAAATTTAATATTTTGACCCTTTCCTGTATTCAATCATGGCTCTGCCCCTGTATATTAAATCTTTGACTATAGTTTGAATCCGCACAAATGCATGATATTTTTTATTATAATTTTTTTGATAAAATTTATTACTAATTTTTCGATTACAAAAGATAAGTAATCAAATGTGTTATAATAAGAAATAGGAATATTATTAGGGTTACTTTTTTTCTTTCTTTTTAATCGTCGATCTTTTCAACTTTTTTATGTCGAATATTTTCTTTAATTTTTTCTCATTTCTTTTATTTATTTTTGCTCTTAATAAGAATATTATCTGATTTGGATACTTCTTTTTGCACATTTTATTGCATTTTGTTTCGTATATTTTGTGACACACCTGTTAAAGATAAAAAAAATAAGTTGATTTTTCCCCAACAAATATTGTATGGTAAGTCTTAATAATAATAATAATAATAATAATAATAATAATAATAATAATAATAATAATAATAATAATAATAATTTTAATTTGGGAAATCTGAAAATAGAGACAAGCTTGATAAGGGAGAGATTATTAGTATTAGTTTTGAGCAACGGAATCTAGACGACAACAATTCCATTGTCATTTTCGTTCACAACTTGAACTTTATTGTAGGAATTAGATCAATTGATCATATTTATTTTACCGGCTTCTTTTTTCATTTTTATCCATTTAAATCTCTAGTTCCAACAAGTGTCTCAATAAAAAAAAGCGATTAATGTTCATCTTAAGAGACACAGGTTCAAATTGTCATGTCTACATGGTGTATGTGCTTTGTCAAACGGTTAAAAATATCATGACCATATACTACCTTATAATCACCTTTAGACTATTCAAAAAAAATCTCTAATTTTATATGTACCATCGAATCAAGCAAACCTTCGATTTTTCACTGAATAAATCTGATCAATTGATCTAATTCGATTTTTTAAAAAAGAAAACATGGTTTCTAACGCTGGAATTAGAAGTCTAAAACTCTGAGATTTTATCTCAACGGTATTTATACAAATCAGCACCGGACAAGAAGTGGTTGAAGCAACGGTTAAACGAACCATATACGTTGATGAAATGTTTCGATTTCCTTTAAAAATTCCGGATCCTTACACTCAAATAATTTTTGAATACTTGTTAACAAAGTAAAACTCCGAGTTTATTAGTATTTTGTTCTTAGTGAAATTAGATAATATAATGTCTAAAGATAATTTTTTTCATCTCATTATATTTATTGTTGGTAATATCTCACGTTGGGAAGGTAAATCCCTTGAGAAGAGTATTTAAAGAGTATTTTTTATCTTCTCTTGTTGAATGTGGTTAAATAACTCTCTCGCACATGTACAAATATGTGTGCATTCTAACTTTTTGGAGAAAATTCGGAATAATTTCTTTATAATTATTTTCTAAAAATTTGAAATGAAAATTATTGAACCAAATTTATAGGCGAATTATTAAAACTGAAATGTTTTAATCAGCTGTAAATCTACACAGTTTTGAGGCTAGATTCAACCCTTCAATGCAGTATATATCAGAATAATTCTTGATTTTTATCAACTAATTAACAAGGCTTAATTTCAACAGTTTGACTTGCTGATATAAAAGCTATCTTAATAGCTAATTTTTGATCGAACCTGGACAGTTTTGAGGCCAGGTTTAGCCAGCTGCAACAGATTAATTATAGCAATTAATCAGCTATTAATTTTGGAAATTAAATCAATATTTATGACTGATTTAGTTTGACGTTTTTAACCCTTGAGTAAAGCCTATAGATAGAGAGGGTTTTTAGAATTCTTAGATCATCTCAAGCAACTACAATATTTTCTTTTACCAAATTATATGCTTTCAAAGTTCTTTTTTTATTCTTTCGGTGAGAAGAGCAATTCCACCATTGTCCACTTCGATCTTTCGGTGTAAGATTATTTAGAATTATTGTGTTAACTTCGGAGGATGACCGCCTACTGCTGTGATTGTACACATCTAAGCGAAGTCGTTTTTAATACAATGGTTTATACCACGGCACGATTTCTTTATCTATTTTTATTTCGTTTATTATTATCCAGTCGGTACTAGTGGTTTGATTTTACAATTTCTACTCAATATTTATCTCATTATGGTTAACTAAAGTACTACAACAGTTAACCATAAACATCCCTTATTAATGTTGGACACTGATATTAGGTATGGTATGTTAGAGAATAAGATTCTTTATCATTAACCTATAGGTTCATAAATGTAAAGTTGGTTTTAACATTTATAACTAATGTTGAATAAGTATATTTGGCCGATTGGCTAAGCTGTACATTTATAACTAATGTTGAATAAGTATATTTGACCGATTGGCTAAGCTGTTCATCTTTGTTCCCTCATATTCCCTTAAGTCATTGGTTTTAGACCCACTAGGAGCACTCCTTTTTATTCCCCTAGAGTCCCCTTCCCCTCTAAATAGAACTAAGATTAGATTTAAAATTTATTAAAAAAACATTTATAATTAATATATTATGTGAGCTCTGACTTTGTCAATTTTTTAAGTTGATATCTGAATTTTTTTAGTCTAAGTTTATACCTAAACTTGAATGTCATAACATATTTTGTCCTATTTTTGTAACGTCATTTATGGTGTTATGATGCAACGCTCTAATATTATGTGGTGCCATCACATGAAAATTTATAATAAATCAAAATCAAAATATTTATTAGAAATTCATTAAAAAATTATAGTTTATTTTAGATTTATATAGATTTTTTATATTCATTGTTATCATTTTTTAAAATTTTGTTAATAAGGTATATAATTTTAAGGTGTCACATAATCACAAGACAAAAGTAATCTGAGTTTAGCAGCAACATAAACAAATTTAGGTCTTTATATTGATTAATAATTTTCACTTTCAAATTTCTAACAATTAGATATATGTTATCTACTGTCAATATCTTGTTAAATGAATCTGGTTTAGAGGTTAAAAAGTAATCAATGTCATATCAGCTTTTTTCTGATCCTCTTACCAAAAATCATTCCTAACAGCTAAAACAAGCCATTAAGTTGGATTTTGGTGGGTATCTTTATTTTTCCTATGGTGGGAATGATGATTCTTGAAGGGGCAAAAATGAAAAAGAAAGAAAAGGATAGGTACCTGAAAATAATTAAATATCTCCTGCATTTATTTATTACCTTTGATTCATGGTAAAAGAGGATGATGTTTATCTTAAGATAACCGAGTTCAATCGCTTTGTCATTAAGTTGTGTATTCAGTGGCGGGTCCAGAAATTTTTTTGAGGGGCACACATATATTAAATATTAACAACATAAAATTTTTTGTGTGTAGGTGGATACAATTAAATTTTAAGTGCACACACTCAATAAAATGGATAACTAATAAAGGAAATTCGGATTTTCAGGGTGGGACGTGCCCACCATAAACTTTCTTTACATATGTCACTATGTGTATTGTCAAAAAATTAAAAATATATATGTACATGTACTAACTTGTAATCACCTTTAGACTATTAAAAAACAGTTACATTAACTATAATTCTTGTACCATCAAATTGTTTAATATTTCTGATGGTTAATTTTCAAGAATCTAATATTCTTTAAATATAGTTTTGCCTTAAAGCAAGGTACCTTATAATAATAAACAAAGTTTAGAGCTCAAGCACCCAGTAATTAACAAGGGTTTCTTTAAGTAGCAGTGGGGCACCAAAAGAATACAAGCACCAGAAAAGACAAATATATTCCAAAAACAGGGAAGTTTTAGAAAAAGAATTTCTTCTCCTTCCATATAAATTATTTTTATCATAAATATTTAGTTAATTAAATATTAATTGAGTTAAGATTCAATAAACGAAAAAAATAGATTAAATTTTGATTTTTTGGCTCGGCAGGTTAAATTTTGATACTATAACAAAACAAAAGATTGTACAATACTCTAAGATGCCCACTATATTATATAAAAAGAAGAATCTTAAATGAAAGTGGGAAGGGTTGGCAATGAGACGACCTTTGTTTATAATTTTAAGTGCAATCTCTCCTATTAAGTCTCTAAACCTCATCGTTTTAATTTTTTAGTTACTTTCTCGGTTTCCTAAGATTTTACCCCGATTAATCTGGATCGATTAGCGCTGCACATCTGATCTTGGTGCGTGAGTCTCTCAACGAGAATTTTCTTCATACACAAGGTCTTGAACTCGAAACATGCTTAAGTAATACCAATCTGCTTAATTTTTTTTTGAAATTTCAATTCTAATCATGATCCTAGAGAGGAGGGGAAGGAAGATTCTAAAGTAAAAAAGAGAAGTGCTCTTAGTAGGTTTAGAACCATGACTTAAGGGAATATAAGAGAACAAAGATAAACTGCTTAATTTAAATAAGTTTATTATATTGATATTAATCAACAATGGTAAGAACGAAATTTGTATCATGCATAAATTAATTAATATTTAATATGGATATCTATTGGAAAGAACTAGAATATTAAAAAATGAATCTTAAATTTATAAATATACTAGTACTATTTTTTAGGGAATAAATATACTAGTATTCGGAAAGGGTTATAAACTCATTTTTACATGTACTTTGTCACACAACAATTAATCTAAAAATATAATCTGTTAATTTTCCTATATATATATATAATTGCTTAAATATTAGGCTAAACTATAAAATAAGGGCCCAAACTATTTGTAATAAGTATTTTTTTAGCTAAAATAGGTGCTTAAAGTATTTTTTGGTTGAAATAGGTGCCTAAAGTAATTTTTAGTTGAAATAGGTGCCTAAAGATTTATTTTTGGTTTGTTTTAAAGTCAATCCTGAGCACATATTTCAACAAAAAATGAAACTTTAGGCACCTATTCAGCCAAAAATGAAACTTTAGGCACCTATTTCAGTCAAAAAATACTTTAGGCACCTATTGCAAAAAAGAGACATAGTTTAAATATTTATTTTATAGTTTAGCCTAAATATTATTATATTGTTAGGAGGATCAAGTATCAACCATAAACTCTGAAAATTTTTAATACTATGTTGTTGGTTGTTTCTTGTGTAAGTTATCAACTTAGCCAAATATAACGGTGATCATTTTTGGTTGCTAGATTAATTTTTTTAACCGTCTTAATGTGATTATAATGTAGTATTTGTTCATATTTTTCTTAACTCTTTGATGTGCCACATACTTTGTAAACAAATAGGATTGAACATGTGTCTCTTAGGATGAATAACATCATCTTTTCCACTGGGACCACTCGTTCATTTTTAAGTTAAAGATATTCATTTATTTTTTCGTAAAAATCTCTAAATTTCTCATTGTTAATCTCAATCGTTTATTTTCACTGATTCAAAGATAAAAAAATATGTAAAACTTTTAAGTTTTAAACTGTGTCAATGAATATCACTTTATATATATATATATATATATATATATATATATATATATATATATATATATATATATATAAAAGATAAAAAAAAATTAATTTCAGCCATCCATTTCACACATCCAACGATCCAAAAAAACGTGAAAGTTTAACGACTTTTATACTGTGTGAATATATATATATATATATATATATATATATATATATTCAAGTGTAGGCTGATATGAATGGAGCTCATAAATCAACATACTTTTAAAGTAAACTAAAGTTTAAAAACCAAAAGTAAGTTTAAGATGACGATGAGTCTGTCTTCTGTATTGTTTGGGTTTACTCTTTTTCAACCCTCTCATAACTAAGAAGCAAAAACATGCATTTGTTTAGTGAAAAATGGAGTGTGGACCACAAAATCATGTTCTCCCAACAGTGATTTCATGCAGGGAAGTCCCGGCATTGAAGTAATCTAGAAATTACATGCACCAAGATATATACAAATATATATTATGGTAATATTAAACTCGGGGTCGGGGTCGGGGTCGGGTAGGATATATTCTCTTTGATATGTTACATTCATTAATGAAGCAGTTGAAGGAATATATACAAAGGTGTGCACATCATTTTGATTCTTTTCCAAACTGTTGATTCACATTCTTGGCCACTGTATTTTTTATATTCTTTCTTTCACTGATTTTAATCTGATTTTATACTCCAAAAATCTTTGGTTATGTACTAAAAGAGGATACTTTCACCTTTGATGAGAAGAATGAAAATTATTACTTTTATTTAATAGATTTTACTTAGAGAAATGCCATTTATTTAACACTTACCTTTGCTAAGCATTAGTGATCTACATAATTACTTGTCATTTTTATTATTTTTATTTCTTATTCATAATAAAAATTTATTAGAACTAACCACAAGATTAGTAAAGATATTGCTACAAGCACGGATGAAAATCTTCTACCCCTTTTTGGTACTCTTTTTATGCTCTCACATTAAAAATTAAGTTTAGGGCTTATGGTTAAAGTTTAGTGTTATGGTTTAGGATTAGGGTTTTAGGAATTGAGAGTAAGATGTATTTTTAGGGTTTAGGATTTAAAATTTAGAATTCAAGTTTAAAAATTATTTTTTTGATATTAGAGCAAATAAAAAAAACTAAAAAAGAGTAGATTTTTGTTCAAACAAACACACCTAAGTACCTAACCTATATGGTATTTTTTTAAATAGACCTTTATGGTATTCTTGAACAAATGAAACACATCAAAACTATAATGGGATAAATAAATTCCCCAAAATATTTGAAGCACCGTAACATTACACGAGATCAAATTCAAAACAAACCCCCAATCATAAGCTGATATGAAACACAAAACATAACATCAAGATAATTAAATCTTGATTTAGTTTACATAATTATTATTACAAAATTCAAGAAGGTATGAATTTCAACACACTCGAATGTGCATTCAATGATAAGCTGGTCTTGCTTAACTTGTGCCTCTAAGTTCAGACAAATTATATATTTAAAATTGGATTATTATCATATACACTAGCAGTAAAAAATAAAATTTCTACAAACGATGATATTCAGGGGTTTAGAGTTTAAAGGTTAATGGTTTAAGTATTGTAGGATTTAAAGTTTAAGATTTATGTTTAGAATTTAGGGTTTTGAGTTAAGATTTTAAGATTTATAGTTAATATTTTATATTTTGACTTAAAAATAGACATATTTGTATAAAATTATTTTACACTGACAGCATATTAAATATTTACCCTTTAAAATTACCGCTAAATATCCAAAAAGTTGTTTGATTTCTTGGACTAAGATGCAAAACGTCAAATATCTTTGCTAACCAATTCCCACGAATATTTGATTTTGTGAGACAACAATGATTGATTCCAAGAGAATAAAACTCATAATAATTATAATTAGTTTACATAAGCGAACAATTTCCATCATCAATCAAATAAATAATTAAGAAGTTAAATCTCACGCTTAGTACTATAAATAGTATGCAGCTCGAATATAATAAGTGAACTATAGTCCTATTCATCGTGTTGGGTTCGATGCTTTAATATATATACATATATTATAATGATCATCAAGATTAATGATCTTAATAATCTGTCGAGTATTTTAACCTTTAATTGGTCATCATAGGGTACACGTCGCGTTGTATACCAAGTCCAGAGTTTCAGGACCATGTACCCGACCACATGACTTCACAAAACATAACAATATAAAAAGAGATAATTTCTTGTCGTGTATTGTGACATAAGCTCATGTAAAAACCTAAATAGTAGGTAATCCAACTTTAGTAGTGTTTTAGTTTTTTTTTAATTAACTTGGTCTCTTTTTTAGGTCCTAGAGTTTGGTTGCATAGCACACGTGCATATCTTTAAGCCCACATATCTCAAATTTGCAGTATTTTTTAAGGTTTTCTATTTCCAACTTATTGAGAGCACTAAGTGTCAAGGACTATGAAGGGGGACCATTGTCTATAAATCTAAGTTTCAAGTCTTTTTCTCTATCCCTTTTAAGGTTTAGATTGCCCACAAACCCCATAACCAGCAGCAATAAGCCAGTATATATATATATATATATACTATTGAAAGGAAAACCCTAACTTATACCAACAATGACAAATTACCTGTCATTGTGTTTTGTTTTGGTTGACCTGCCACGTCAAGCCGAATAAACTTTACCATTTTATTATGAATTAACTACAAATTAGTGTTCAAACTATACGTTTTTAATTAGGTGTGTAAAGTTTTTTTTATTAAAGTATGTGTTTAATGTTCCAATCCACAACTATTTTAAAGTTTTTGTGATGAGTTTTTTTAAAAAAAATTGTTATCCAATTAAAACGTAACACGTGGTAGGCTTTAAAAAAATTTAAAAATCATTTTTTAAAAAAATTAAAATTCCTAATTTGTACAGAATACCCTTGAAATCCATGAATTTAAAATAAATCCTAAAATCCTTAATATCAAACTCTAAATCCACAATCCAAAAGTTCATTATTGTCTTTGTCGGTTGCCGGCCACCTCACCCCTCCGTCGCCGAGCCTCCACTGGTTGATCGTCTGTTTTATTGTCGACCTAACTCTATAAATTTTGAAAAATTATTAAACATAGATCCCTAAACTTCCGAGAATTCCAAAACCCAAATACCAAATCTTTAATCTCAAATCCTAGCCTGTTGTTGTTGGTGTTGGCTATCAACCACTGCCCCCCTCCGTTGTTGGACCTCCATTAGTCAGTCGTCCCCTTGTCGTCACCCTAAATTTTTAAATTCTCAAAAATTCATAGATCTCCAAATTAAATTCATAATCTTCGAATCTCATTGCCGTCACCGTCGACCACCCTTCCATTATAGGAACCCATCGGTCGGTCGTCTTCTTTGAAGACTTCAGGATTCTAAGGGATTTAAAAAAAAATTAGGGATTTAGAGGTTTTATGTGAAATTAGGGATTTTATAGTTTTTAATTAAGAGTTTTCATTTTTAATATATATTATAAAATAAAATTAGGTCACGTATCAAATAATATTTGGGTGATATTCTTTTAACGATCGTTGATAGATTAACTCTAAAATGATAATAAAATGAAATGTTAAACAAAAAAACTTTAAACACATTATATGTTAATATTTAGAATTTAACTTTAGTTTAGGATTTAGAGTTTAGGGGTTTGGATTGTAGGTTTAGAATTTAGGGTTTAGAGTTTAGGATCTAATTTTTTAGGGTTTATTTTAGCAATTTAGAATTTGAGTTTAAAGTATAAATATACAGGTTTGTGTAAATTTTACAGCCTGTATCAAAATTAAACCCATAAAAGAAATAAGAAGTATAATTTAAACAGTTACTTTAAAGTTAAACCTTTTTATTTGTTAGGCTTAAACCAAAAAACAGCCCTCAAATTATGCATTTTTTCTGCTTTTAGCCCTTAAACTATGATTTGGGCAAAATAGGCCCCTAAACTATCATTTTTGGTCACTTTAAGTCTCTAAACTATGATTTGGGCAAAATAAGCCCTTAAACTATGATTTGGGCAAAATAAGCCCTTAAACTATCATTTTTTGTCACTTTTAAGTCCATGGTTACAAAAATATCATTTTCTAGGCTTTTCTAACATATATAAATATTTATGTTCTTTTTAAATTTTAAAATATCATATATCAAAATAAGCCCCTAAACTATCATTTTTGGTCATTTTAAGTCTGATAGTTATTTAAGTCAAAAGAAAATTATTTCGACTAATAAGATGTTGACACATCACAAAAATTTTTTAACCAATTAATAGTTTTGGGGACTAAAAGAAGAAAAGTGACATAGTTTAGGTACTTATTTTGATCAAAAAATAGTTTAGGGACTTAAAGTGTCTAAAAATAATAGTTTAAGAGCCTATTTTGCCAAATCATAGTTTAAGGGCTAAAAGCAGAAAAAGACGTAGTTTGAGGGCTGTTTTTTAGCTTAAGCCTATTTGTTACATATGTGTACACATACACGTGTCAAGACGCATGTATATGTTAATAAGTATGCATCTAATATCTATATATAATCTCAAGTTAGCGATTAGAGGAGACGTGTCTGAGTTTAAGAGGATATTAGATTTTCCCCCCCTTTCTTTTAATAGAGAGATGTCTGATAACATAGGCATTAATTTAGATTGGGAAGGCCTGAAGTACAGCTTCGCTGCTGCAGGCGCAGCAGCTGGTGGTAGTGTCGCCTCAGGTGAAGATGGTGCCATCAAGGAACAAGACCGGCTGCTTCCGATAGCGAACGTCGGCCGAATCATGAAGCAGATTCTACCTCCGAACGCAAAGATCTCCAAAGAAGCTAAAGAAACCATGCAGGAATGCGTGTCCGAGTTCATCAGCTTCGTCACTGGGGAGGCATCCGATAAGTGCCGCAAGGAAAAGAGAAAGACCGTGAACGGGGACGACATTTGCTGGGCGCTGGCGAGTCTAGGGTTCGATAACTACGCCGAGCAACTGAAAAGTTATTTGCATAGGTATAGGGAACAAGAAGGAGAAAGGGCCAACTTGAATAGGGCTACTGGGAACCACGGAGAAAAGGAAGAAACGTCGAATTACAGATCTGCGTTTCAAGCAACACTGTTGAAGTCCAGTCGAGAGGAGCGATATATATAAAATTATGGTAAATTGTTTCCTTTCGATGCCTGAATTTATACATTAAAGTAATTTTAATGTTTCTGATGTATCGAGTCTAGTTCTTGTATGTTTCTGTCTTAGAATTATCCAGTTTTTTTTTTATTGGAAGTATTCTGTTAAATCATCAGCGGTCTATGATGTCTGAGCTCATAATTGGGATTTTTTGTGTGTGGAAATTTTAGGGTTTAGTTTATGCTCTTTGTGCTTACTTAAAACTTCGATTGAGCTCAGTTCTTCAACTGTTCTTCACCGGCACCAGAGAGTAAAGACTACTATTTTCATATTTATACCGTACGCCATAGATCTATTCGTCCCCATGAGAATTGAAATTATTAAAGAGTTTTAAGAAACCCTTTTTCTTTTGTTATTAATTTGCTCACCACTCACCAGCTTAATTGTTAGATTTAACCAGAAAGAAAGAAAAAAAGCAAATCAAACTTTAAGGTTTTGTTTGGCACAAAAATGAAAAGGAACTTGGATTGAAAATTTGTTAATTAAAATTTACAACTATTTTTCAACTTTGCGGTTTAACTAGCTATTAGATTAAAAAAAATCATGATCGGTCTTTTCTACCTTTCATGAGCCTAAGGCTTACTTGATTGGGTGGGAAAATAAAAGCATCAAAGGTGAGACTGAAAAAGTAGGGGGAAAATAAATTGTGTAATATGGAAGATATAGAAAATAAGAGTGGTTATTTTCTGGATAAAAATCATATGCCCTTACTTAGTGTTTTTTGTATGTATTAATATTAAAAAATCAAGTCCTAAGCCCTAACCCTACACCCTACCTAATACTTTAAACTCTAAACTTAAGCTCTAACCTTAAACCTTTAACCTAATTTTTTTAATGATGGAGCATAAGTAGGGGCACCGAAAAGGGATAGACAATTTTTACTCTCATTTTCTATCCTTATATGTAAAAACAAATTATTTTAAACTGGAAAGAAAATGTGAAGTTGTTCCAAATATGTATTCTTCAAATCTTATTTTTGTTCTATCACATTTTTTAACTCTACCAAATAATGAACGAAAAAAATTCTTTTAACCTTTTCATCTTTACTACCAAGCATACTAATAATAATAATAATTTTTCATTCCACCCTTTAATTTTTCATCATTCTAATTTATTTCCATGGCGTTTATGACGTTGGTTTCGATTGATTGATGAGGCTTGTGATTTACTTACCTCGATTGAATTTCATCATATTTTCCGTGAAGCAAACTCGTTTGTTGATGTCTTGGCAAAAATTGGAATTGGGCGTGCACCATGGTTCCAAGTTATCCACTAGCTTTTGTTTAGAGTTTTGTTTTGGATTTTTTGTTATATTAGTGTTTCATTTCCTTTGATTTCGGATGTGGTGCCGTATTGCCTTGGTCCTTTGTTTTCAGTTTAAACTTTGTTGAGT
Source organism: Hibiscus mutabilis (assembly GCA_019671005.1). Taxonomy (NCBI): domain Eukaryota; kingdom Viridiplantae; phylum Streptophyta; class Magnoliopsida; order Malvales; family Malvaceae; genus Hibiscus; species Hibiscus mutabilis. Next base: position 46,310,858 of record CM033737.1, read on the forward strand.
ACTTTTTTCCTCCAACTAGGTTTAGGGGGTTTTAACGAGGCTCAACTTAGTCTCATCGTTGTATGATTTTCCCCAATATAAAATCATACTTCTTTTGAGCAAAAAAAAATTATTTCCACTTTACCTAACAAAGTTAAAAAAAACTGATCTAATATCTATAGAAACTTTTAGTGACAGTTCGTACAAATTTCAAGACTTTCTTTCCAAATTCAATAGCAATGGACATTTTAAATTGCAGGTTAAGAAATCATTATGTGTGCTTAATTTACTTATTTCTAAAACATCGGTTGAGAAAATATGACAGATTTTTGTATCCATTTATGAAATTTAAAGCTTCCACTGTATATACATCAAATAATTAATATATATATATATATATATATATATATACACACACACAAATATCCAAAGTGTAGTAATTTCTTCATTTACCCTTTCAAGATAGCCATACTTGTCCAAGGTTAGGGTTTCACTCAAAAAGTCTTAGATCTTGGGACCACACTTTGTATTTGAACATTTCTTTGTTTTGTCATGAAAACCCCCATCAGGTCTCGATCATACTGCCATTAATATATAATGTTATGTAATATCGAGATGGATTGAATGTATAGTTTTCCAGCAAGTGAGGATGACTCGAAGTCAAGGTTTTTGGCTGTTGCGTTAATTTATAGACCATTGGCAGCAGATGCAGACAGTGAATTGGAGAAATAAAGAGAGTAAATAATTAGGCTCTCCAATTTGAAATTATTTGTTTAGTTAACTGTCTGAAAAGATACAGTCCGAGAGAAAAAACCAAAGTGAAAGATGCTGTTTGATTCCCTTTTTCTTGGAAATTCAGTAAAAAAGAATAAGATATAATTGGATTTCAGACAGGTAACAAATTAGTTGTCAAAACCTAGACAACAGACCCTTTGAAACCCAACACCAACTTCATTTGCTTTGCTTTGTAATGAGATTAATTTCTTAATTAATTGTCAACTTGATTTGGCTTCTTCATGAAGTCCAAATTCAAATATAGAAACTCATTATTGAGTAACTTGACGTATCCACAATGAGGGTGATGAAAATTGGATAATGAAATAGATTAATTATAGCTACTTCAGGTGGTAGTATACTTAGCGAGGTGACATGTCCAACTCAATTTGCTATATTCATAATGTCAATATTCAAATCTTTGACCTTATTTAAAAAATCTAGTGTTCATTCCACTAGACCAACTGATTGCTGGTTATTTTATAAATCCTTTAACGACTCTCAATAGAGTTTAAGAGACAAAACCCTAATAAAAAATAATACTAATTATTAAGGATTCAATTAATTTCTGGACAAACAACACTTCACAAATTTTCTCAAAAAAAACTGGCAAATTCCTCCACAAAAATAAATTTTAATCCCACCTCCAAGAAGACTCAAACTCATGTACTAAGGTAAGTATCATTAGGGGTGAACATTCGATTGAGTCGAGTCAAAAAATTTCGAGTTATTCGAGTTGACGCGTCATATTTCACAACTCAAACTTTATTTGAAATTTATTCGATTCGAGTCGAGTTTTCGAGTTCTTATGCAAATTTAATTGTACTATTTATCATGTTATAATACACGTTGACATCAATTATATTTATTGTTAAGGGTATAATTTTTTCCAATACTTGTTATTAGGAGCTCAATTTTTTTAATACTTGTTATCAGAGGCTCAATTTTTTCAATACTTGTTAATAGGGCCTGAATTTTTCTGATATTTATTATTAGGACTCTACTCTTAAAATTCATTTTTTAACACTTATTATTAGGATTTTTTTCCAATAATTGTTATTATGGGCATACTCTTCAAGTTTATTTTCTTCGATATTTGTCATTATGGTCCAATTTTTCAATATTTATTATTATGGACCTACTATTAAAATTTATTTTTTATCATTACTTGCTATTAGGGATTTAAATAGTGGTATATAACCACAACTACTACAATTATATGGCGGTTATGTCTATAAAGCTTATGTTATTAAAAAAAATTAAAATCACAATATTCACAATAACCGAAATAACATCTATCCGTAAGTGTGATTTAAATCTCTAATTTAGACCTCATTTTTTAATTCGTCCCGGCTGTCTGACCCTAATTTTCTTTCCCCTTACAGACTAAACCAACCGCAGCCAGGATTCTCTCCAGCATACGCAACATAAACGTTCCCCTGGCGTGGACCCGAACTCCACTCCCACCACCACAAGCCCTACTAATTTCCACTCCTCACCCGAGGCGACTCCTCCATCCGTGCCTATTAGAGATTAACTAAGCTGTTAGTTGTTGCTATTGATGTTAGTAGTTAGTTTGAGTTTGTTATTAGTTAGTTAGACGTTGGGCTTTAAATACCATATAATATAATGGGCTATAAACACTTACTACATTTTATCTATTTTATCAATAATATTTTCAGAATTCCTTTTCCTCTATATTTTGCTAAATCCTTAACCACTGTTCACCTTCATAATTTCTCCACCTCCATTCAACTCACCACCGGCCATCATGTAGGAGTTCTTACATGGTATCATTCATCGTCGATCCTGACGCCGTCCTTATTTCTCTGTTGCCGGTTGGTCCAGTTCATCGCAGTCGTGTTTGCTAGGAATTTGGTATGCGGCAAAATAACCAAAGTGATAACGACATAGACCAAGACATGCACAGAAGACAAGATTTAACGTGGTTCAGCATAGCCTACCTCCACGGACGAGAGAAATCAATCCACTATCAACGTAGAGAACCCGAAGAGTACAAATACATGATAACCCATGTAATCCCAAAACCCGATGTACAAATCCCATGACTTGGTGGAACCAAAATACTCTTCCCAACATCACTACAATACCCATCTCTTACAATGTAGGCACAATAGTTGTAGAGAACCCGAAAGTGGTTACATCTCTCCAGAGTAATCCCCCCCTCTCTCATTCTCTTGTTCTCTCATATCTCTTGTAATTCAAAAAGTTAAACCTAGTTTATATTTATAGACCCAAATACTTGGTCACCAAGAAACCTTATTCAATAAGATCTCTACGTAAAATAGATATTTACTCATTAAAGTAAATCATAATTACCAAGTAATCTTCAACCACTAGAATTACAATAAAACCCAACTTAATTACCAATTAGAATTTGAGTCAAAATATAACAAATCCCCCCTTGACACAAATTCTATTCGAGCATTGGTCTTCAAGTCTTCAACAACTTCAATTTTTACGTAAGTCAAATATCCGTTGAAGCACCGCCGCCAAGTCTTCAACAACTCAAATTCTTACGTATTATCCGTTGAAGCACCGTTGAATTTTGAGAATTACTCCCCTGCAACTGAAAGCTCATTGCAGCAATACTCCTCTGGCATGTCTCCAACATCGCACCACAAAATCCGCAGCAAAAATTCCTTTACAATCGCGCAGCTCGAACCATAGCTTATGATACCATTTGTTATACTACCGGGATGATAATTACGAGACAAGTAAATAAGCGCAAACGCAGAAAAGAAAAATAACACCAAGAATTTACGTGAAAAACCCAAAAGGGAAAAATCCCGGGCAGAGGATGAGAACTTTCACTATGATGGAGAAAGTGATTACAACTGATTTATGATGTTCTGTCTAAACCCTTAATCCCTAGTATCTATTTATAGAGATAGATTCCTTGTTTACAGAGGAAACTTGTATAGAAACAAATTATACTCAAACCGAGTTTCCTACCTTTAATTAATATAAAGTAAACAAGATCTACTAAAAGTAGGATTTTAACTTTAAACCAAATCCCAAAAGAATTTGGATCACAATTCTAACAATCTCCACCTTGAGACAAATTCATGTCGAACAATATCTCTACCTCTTCCACGAAACCCCTTTAAGGGGTAATCTTCAGCAACGAACACCGACCGAATCCAAGCCTTGCCCAAGCTTGGATGTACAAGGTAATTTAGTCTTCACGTTGGTAAGATCAACATTAGTGCCAACTTTGCTCACAACTATATCACCACGAGCAATAACATGACCCCGATCATCAATAGCACCACTACCTTTCTCATTATTTATCTTTGAAGCAAATCGAACTCTCTTAAGCTTCTCAAATCCGTTATACCCACAGAATTCAACTTTATTCTTCTTTTCAAATTCGTTATGCCCAAGAAATCAAACTTTTTCTGCCTACCACAACCGTTATACCCACGGTTGTTATGTTCAACACAAAATCCTCTTTTACTTGATTCAGTCAAGACGTCTTCACCAGTAACATCTTCATTTGACACGCGGGAGGAAACAACAGATACATCACCTAAAATAGTTGAACCCTGCAGAACATAAAAATTAGCAGCTCTTTTATACCATTTCATCACAACGAGAGCGCCCTTGCAAATTTTCATAGCTCCACATTCATTGGAGTATCTGTACCCTTTTGAATCCAGAGTACCTAACGAAATCAGATTTCTTCTTAAATCTGAAACATGCCTCACATTACCAAGTGTTCGAACAATCCCATCGAACATCTTAATCTTGATTGTGCCAATACCTGCAACTTTACAAGAGACATTATTTCCCAACAAGACAGCACCTGTAGACATAGGTTTATACGTCGCAAACCAATCCTAGTTTGAACTCATATGAAAACTACTACCAGAGTCAAGAATCCACTCCCCACTTGCTATAGAGTCTTCGCCGGAAGTAACTACAAGTTCACCATCATTATACTCCTCTACAATATCAGCTTCGTCTTTACTGGAATTTTGATTCTTAAATTCCCTCTTTATCTTATTCTGTAATCTGTAACACTCAGATTTAATATGACCTTTCTTTTTGCAGAAATAATATGTTTTACCTCAATTTGATGACGTGGACCTGCCTCTATTTTGACTGCCGGAATTATGATCACCTTTTCTTCCGCGGTCTGAACTAGTCTATCCATGCACCATGAGACCCTCTGCTTGGAACTCAGAGCCGGTAAGATGTTGCATCTTGTCATATGAATTCAAATTATCATATACCTCTTCAAGAGTAAGGGTATCACGGCTGTGTAGGAGGGTGCTTCTAACAGACGAATATGAAGCGGGCAATAAGCAAAGTAAAATCAAAATAAGTCTTCCTCATTGTACTTTACCTCCATCGTTTCTAAATTTGAGACGATCTCCTTGAAATCGGTTAGGTGGTCGTCAAGACACGAACCTTCTGCTAACTTGTGGGAGTATAGGCGCTGCTTCAGGAGTAACTTGCTGGTCAAAGTTTTCTTCATGCAAATTTGTTCCAATTTTGCCCATAAGTTGACAGTTGTCTTCTCTTTGTGAACATCCTGCAAAATACTGTTTGATAAGTGCAAACGGATCTAGGAAGCAGCTTTCCTATCCTTGCGGCGTTTCTCTGTATCCGACCATTCTTTCGGCATATTATCAAACCCATCTAATGCATCATCTAAATTCATCTGAACAAGAACATCTCAAACCTTCACCTGCCATAGCGAAAACCTGACGTTGCGATCCAGCAGCGGGATTTCATACTTCACCGTCGTCATTATCCTAAGTAACCTGAAAAGCTCCGATGCCAATTTGTTAGGAATTTCGTATGCAGAAAAATAACCAAAGCAATAACGACATAGACCAAGACATGCACAAGAGACAAGATTTAACGTGGTTCAGCATAGCCTACCTCCACGGGTGAGAGAAATCAATCCACTATCAACGTAGAGAACCCAAAGAGTACAAATACATGATAACCCATGTAATTCCAAAACCCGGTGTACAAACCCCTTGACCCGGTGGAACCAAAGTACTCTTCCCAACATCCCTAAATACTCATCTCTTACAACATAGGCACAATTGTTGTAGAGAACCCAAAAGTGGTTACATCTCTCCAGAGTAATTCCCCCTTCATATCTCTCGTAATTCAAAAGGTTAAACCTAGTCTATATTTATAGACTCAAATACTTGGTCACCAAAAAACCTTATTTAATAAGATCTCTACCTAAAATAGATATTTACTCTTTAAAGTAAATCTTAATTACCAAGTAATCTTCAACCACTAGAATTACAGTAAAATCCAACGTAATTACCAATTAGAATTTGAGTCAAAATATAACATTGTTTTCCCATGGTTTCTTGATTTCATCGCCGTTGGAAAATCATTCGATACTCATCAATTTTCAGATCTGATTTGTGCATTTTGTTTCCGATCATCATATCAGTCTCTCGGCTCTTTCTTCTTCGATTGCAAGTGTGGTTCAATTGCTTTGTTCGTTCGACAGATCTGATCTTGAAGACTCTTTATTCCGCTGCTGCCATTCAGATTTGGTTTATCGGATCCTCAACGTCGTTCTTTTCTCATTGCTTTCTTTACAAAACTTTCTTCTACCGTATCATTTTCCAGTCATCATTTTTTCATCGCTGTTGATGTGTTCTCTACTCAGGTGCTTATATCGCTGCTATTCTTTTGAACGTTTCAGTTACTGAAATCAGGTACTGATATATATAAAAAAATCTGTTCACTGTGAGTCTTCAATTGCTGGTTATTGTTTTTCAATTGATTCCGAAAGTTGGTCCTAATTTGTGATACATTGAGCAATAGTGGAAGCCGAGATTTGTCTGGAGTTGAGTTGGTTGTGTGCATATTGGTTATGTCTCGTATTGCTGCTGAAACTGGTGATGATTTGTTATGGTCAAGTGTTGGTGACTATTGCTACAGAATTGAGCTGCTCGAGTCATGGATTTCTTCGTTGTCTGTTTACTTCTTTCACAAGGGGTACCTGAAATTTTGGTTTAACAATCAAGTCTGCAGGATAGAAAATTTCTGGGGAATGTATAGTGTCTAACAGCCTTGCATTCCTTAATCAAATATAAGAGAGTGTTTTCTTGTTCGGAGAAAGGCTTTAGATTGCTCCCGGGAGTATGTAGCTTAACCGCCTTACACCCATCAAAAAGAATGATCGAATAAGTGATGAAGACGATGAAAATAAAAGAAGAAGAGGTTTCAGAAGGAATTTCTGATGAAAAATTATAGAAGAGAAAAGTGAGTAAAGAACGAAAAGAAAAAAAATAACTCCTTCAATTTTCGGTAAGTCACCAAATAACAAATATAATTTGTTTTTAAAGAAATTCCAGATGAAATAATGAAGAAAGAAGATTTTTCTGTCGTGATACGAACCAGCTCAGCTCACTATGGTTACATCTTTTGTTCAAGAATCAGCTTCAAAAAAAATCTAGAAGCAGAAGAAAGAAGATTGGAAAGCATGGTAATGCTAGACTAATAAAATAGTTTGGGTTGTTATTAAGTCAGCTAATAATCTGTTAATTAGATTAATGTTGAGTAATAGTTTGTTAGATTGTTGTGAGTCAGTTGGCCGTTATTCATATAGGCTATAAATGTCAAATATTTGTAATGGGTCAGAACAGATCATCATATTAAACAGATTAATGTTTACTTTCATTCATCGTCGGTCACCATCTTCGGCACTAATGTCTCTCCTTTCTTACAGTGCCGCCGCACTCTCTTCTCCACCTCTCTTTCAACCAGGACCACGGTTGCCTCGCCGCCGGCATTGACCATGACTTCCGTATCTACAATTGCGACCCGTTCCGTGAGATTTTTTACCGAGATTTCGATTGCGGTGGCAGCATTGGAGTTGTCGAGATGCTTTTTAGGTGCAATATTTTGGCTCTAGTCGTAGGGGTGTTCATTATCGGGTACTAGATTTTTAAGCATATGTCCCGATCCGCTCTAATCGGGTATCCAAAAATTTGTGTAACGGGTACCTGTATTTTTGTTTTTTTTTTAATTATTTAATTTTATTAAAAAACTCATAACTAATAAAAGTTTAAATTATATAGTCACAACTTTAGAATATAAATTCCATAATTCTTAGAAATTACATACATAATTAGGTTGTTTGATTTGGGATATAGTGAATATAAGGGTATTTTGTTTAAATAATAATTATATTTAAAATATAAAAAATAAAAAAAATTAAGGAACCGGGTCATCGGGAACCCGATAGTAGGTATTCTTGCGGCTCGGGCCTCATCCGTAAAAATATATATTTTAGCAGGTCGGGTACCCGACCCGGGTAAAAAAATTTCGGATAAATACTCGGTTATTTATGTTCGAGTAGTCAAGTAAGATCGGTCGTATTTTTAAACACCCCTATTAGTCGGTGGCGGACCCAACCTGCAATACCCGCCCAATAAGGTTTATGATATGGGATGACAACCAGAACCGATGTATAGGTGAGCTTTTGTTTTGTTCCAAAGTAAGATCGGTTCGGCTTCGGAGGGACCGAATCGTTGTCGTTTTGGATCAGAAAATTTACGTTTATAATTTCGCGGATTTGAAGCTGCTGCACCAGATTGAGACCATCGCGAACCCGAAGGGACTGTGCGTGGTGTCTCAAGGCAGCGGCTCTTTGGTTTTGATTTGTTGCTAGAAATGTGCAACGCCGCCGCTTATATATCATAACGATGCATTGTGATTTTGTTTCAAGTCACCGGATCACTATGAAAGTTGACATGGTATCATTATTTAATTTCCTTTTCCTACCATTTTGATCCTCAGGACTCTCTGCAAATGAAAGAAAAAACATCCATGACAATTGCTCTTTACCTCATTTTTCTTTTGATTTGAGAGATTCTTGTCGCCTGAAACAAAATTACAACTTTCAGTTGGATGATGAGCATGACCAAACTGGGGAATTAGAATTCTAATAGTGTGTGACTGCTTTGTGTCGAATATAGCTGCAAGTAAGTTGGCATTTAAGATAATGTCTTTAAATTTTGCGACCGATATGTCATATGATGAGCATCCAAACTAGCTTTCTGCTTACAGGAGTGTTGCCCAAGTACTTTAGTTCAGAAAATTCCTTTTGCTTTGTAATCCTAGATTAAGGGTGTTGCTAAAATTTACTTTTGGAGCATAATAGTTAGTTAAGTATGAAGAAAGTTATATTTTCTTACTTAATGAAATATATTATGGTCATAAAAATACAATTTATGAGGAAGGTATTTTCTAATTAGCAAGGATTTTGTCACTACTTTGACTTGTTGGACCTATAAACCTGAGTCGGGGTATGGGCTTACCGTACGTTTAGGCCTACTGGCTTATTGGTCATTAACAATATTATAATTGTATATACGATCATTATTATTTTATTTATATTTTGAGCTTTCTATATGCAAAATAAGCTTCAAAGTGTGTGTACGACACATTATCAAGATGTTAAAAAATAGTATGAATATATATTGTTCTATAAATATTTTAATATTAAAATTATTCTAAAAAAACATCAGGGACAACGTTAAAATTTCTTAAAAAGAAAACAATTATCTTTCTTAAAAAAAAAAAAAACTTTTTTCTAGCCAACCAGACATGAGGTCATGTAATTGAGAAAAAATTAGCCGACGGTGGTGATGTGAGAGGAGTGACGATGACAGGAGTCGAGAGTTAAGTTTAATTACCGCGTTTACTTTCTTTCTAAATTAGTTAATTTAAATATTTAATTCAATAATTAAGTGTTTAACTCAAAAGAATAAATTTTGAACTATTTTTTTAAATATTCTAAAAATATGAGCAAATATCGATAGAGTTTAATTTGATAATAATAATAATATTATTATTATTATAAAGGACTTGAATGAAAAGGAATGTAAATAATCTAAATATTATATAAATAAATATCTTTTAATAAATCTCAATCATCTAATTAATTAAGAGAAATGACCCAAATATTGTTGTTGGATTTTTTCCCCAAAATATAGTTCATCCAAGTTTATTTCCAAATCTATGGTAAATTACTGTTTCGGATCAGAAATTGAATGGATTTCAATACGTTTTTAAACAGTGTTTAACAAAATAATAATAAGGCATGATAAAATCTTTTGGCTATCAATCCGTTTTCAAACATGATTGTATGCCGTGTGGCAGCCAGGGAGGGCAGTGCGCACTGTTGAAAGGCGGACTGCCCTCCATCCGACTTTAAACAGTGTTCGGGTCAGGGCGGCAGTGGTGCAGGTGCAGGGTGGTAGTGGTGCAGGGTGAATAATATTAACTTTGCAGACCTCGGGTAGATTTTTTTATTTTTTTAATTGTTATAATAATTTTAAATTATATATGGATAGTGTAAATTTTTTGATTTGAAACTTATTAGTGCAGATAAAATTAGTATAAGGGTATATATGGAAAAAAAATGGGTAGTTTTTTTAAAATAGGTTATGTTGAAGGTAATTTGTTAGAGAAAAAATTGAGTAAAAATTTGAGTGAAGAAGGAGAAGAAGAAACAGAAGAAGAAAATTGTGGGAAAAATATTGTAAATCGGTTTAAAATTTTTATTTTATTTTATTCGTATAACATTTTATGTTGTTTTAAATTTAATTTTTGTATTAGAACGATGAATATTTTAGTTTTGTTTAGGATTATAGTAGTGAGAAAAAACCTCGGGTAAAGATTTTTTAATTGTTATAATGATTTTAGGTAGTGTAAATTTTTTGATTTGAAACTTATTAGTGCAGATAAAATTTGTGTAGGGGTATGTAAGGGAAAATTATAGTTTTTTTTTAAATAGGTTATGTTGAAGGTAATTTCTAAGAGAAAAATAGAGTAAAAAAGGAGAAGAAAAAGCAGAGGGAGAAAGTTGTGGGAAAAAATATTGTAAGTCGGTTTAAAATTTTTATTTTATTTTATCCGTATAACATTTTATGTTGTTTGAAATTTAACTTTTGTGTTAAAACGATGAATGTTTTCTTTTTGTTTAGGATTATAGTAGTGGAAAAAATTGTAATTAGTATTTATTGTTATTTATAGTTTAAAATTAGGTTCTGTGACATTGTAGTTCATTTTGATTTGTGTATTATAATTGAAAATATTTTTTCCCGAACATACAGAGAAAATGAGCAATAACAGATTTGTAGCGATTGTCCATTACAATAGACAAATTGTGAAAACTGATGTCAGTATTGTTTTTGAATCTGAAAGCCCTACGAAGATGAGATTTAAAAAAGAAGTCACGCTTCGAGTAATGAAGGAAAAGATATTCGAGAAAATTGGAGCTCAGATTCATGGATTGCGGTATCGGTGGCTGACATATAATCCAGTCAGATATTCCGCAATAGCTCTCGAAGATAATACAGATGTGGGAATAATGATTGCATAGCATGAATCTATGGATATTCAAAATGTCGAGTTGTTTGCTGAGGTACGTGATATTCCTGGCCCACCCAGAAACGTAGTTAGGGAATGTAGTCAAATAGGTTTCGGTAACGAGTTTGATATGTCCGGAGGTAGTTTTGTGGCAATGTTGACAAGTGAGACATCTAGTGGATTTCATCATGGTGGGCCGTCGACATATGCAGCATCACACGGGCCGACTGTTGATCTGAATGTTGATCCGACTGTTGATGTTAATGTTAAGAACCTACGAGGTCGATGGGGAAAATCACTTGAAGATTCTAGCGAAGATGAAGATATTGAGGATCCCGTTTTGTTCCTTGATGACGTTGGTAATACCCCTGATTTTGGTGTTGGAGAATTTGTTTCGACCGGGGGTGACATTACATTGTATGAACCTCATGCTCTCATAAACTCGGTGGATTTTGATGCGATGAGGGCGCCGCAATTCCCAGATATGCCCCAATTAACTTCAAGTCAGCATGGTGGATTATTTGATGGGCTTCAATTTAATAAAAAGAATAAAGCTATATTGGCAATTAAATAGTATAGCATCATGCAACATGTGGACTACGTGGTTGCAGAATCTACCCCGAAGACTTTTTTGCGAAGTGTGTAAAATATGGAGAAGTGTGCAATTAGAAGATTCGAGTGTCGAAGCTTAAGAAGATAAATCGTTGGGAGGTCACAAAGTACAACGGCAATCACACATATTTACGAACATCTATCGACCAGGACCACACCAAATTGGACTCGAGTGTAATAAGCCATCACGTGATGAAGTTGGTTGAAGCAAATCCAAGGGTTCCCGTTTCGGCAATTCAGGCAACCATTGCGCAACAATTTGAATATCAAATAAAATACAAGAAGGGGTGGCGTGCAAGGGATAAGGCATTACAATCAGTGTACGGTGATTACGATAAGTCGTATAATGAACTACCGACTTTATTGATATCAATGGTACATTTCATCCCAGGCACCATAGTGAGGTATCAAACAAATGATGCATACGACCGACAAGGCCAACAACTTCAAGGGTATCAATTTTTCCATCGACTATTTTGGGCGTTCAAGCCATGCATTGAAGGTTTTCTATTTTGTAAACATATGATCCAAGTCGATGGAACGTGGCTGTACGGGAGATACTCTCATATACTATTGGTTGTCGTTGCGCAAAATGGTGATATCAATGTCATTCCGATTGCATTCGCAATTGTTGAGGGGGAGATCGCAGAAGCGTGGAATTTTTTTTGATTAATTTACATGACCATATCGTCTGAGAATATGGGGTCTGCATTATCTCTGATCGAGGGACAGCTATCAAAATAATAATTAATTAAGAGGGAAGTCGTTGGACACCTCTACACGTATACCATGCATACTGTGTTCGTCACATCGGTAAGAACAGCTGCGAGCAGTTCAAAAATAAATACCTTCGTAGTGAGATTTTAAACATTATATATGCAGTTATGTGCTTTGATTTTTCTATATGCTAACAACACATATTATGGCACATGATATCTACTACTACGGCCATAATTTGAGAGGAAGATGGCGAATTTATAGAAATACGGCGAGCGTTTTGGAGTTGGGCCAACAATATCGAGAGAGAAAGATGGGCCCAATCATAGGCCGAAGGTGGTAGACGATACGGGCAAATGACAACCAACCTTGTAGAGTGTATAAATGGAGTACTGAAAGGATCACGTCATCTCCCAATAGCAAGCTTGGTAATAGAGACGTACTACCGTTTGGCTAAGGTTTGGTCCGTTAAAGGGAAGCAGGTCCAGTCCTTAATAAACAGGGGACAACATTGGGCTCCTAATATTGTGACAAAAATGAATAATAATGTGAAGAATGCAACATCGCTGACCATTTACGTATTCGACCAAATGAATCAGACGTTCGATGTTGTTGGTTCCAGAACCTGAAACGAAGCACGCCACTCAAATGCATTTCGAGTCGATTTCAGACGTAGGTAGTATGACTGTGGCGAGTTCAAGGAGTGGCAATATCCATGTGTTCGTGCAGTTGCAGCATGTATGTTCGTTAATGTTGACCTATACACATATGTTGATGAATGCTTCAGTCTCAACCAAATGTTAGATATTTATAGAATTGAGTTCCCACCGATCCCGAATTCAATGTATTGGCCGTCACTTGAGCATGAAAAATAGTTACCAGATCCTACACTTTGTAGAACTCTAACTGGCCGACCTAGATCAACTCGTATCTACACCAGTATGGATTTTCATCACAGAGAGAAGGGACAACGAAAGAGATGTACTATATATAGGGCTAAAAGTCATTCGAAATCAAAATGTCCAAATGAACCAAGATATGTGTCTATACCTCGGTCATTTATTATCTTTGTATTAAAAAATATTATGTTTGTATTTGAAAATTTTATGTTTGTATTTCAAAATGTCAAAAAACATTTTTCGCTTTGTTTGTTTTAAATTTTTTAACTTCGATTTGGTCACTAATTTAGTTTAGTTTTAATTTTAAAAAAATTAAAATAAATTTAGTTTAGTTTGGGTTTTAATTTTAATCACACTTAAGGTTAAATATTAAATCACTAATAACTAAAGATAATTAGTGAATAATAAAAACACAATGAAAAATAAAAAATAATAACATTCAAATTCAAACTGAAACTGAAATGCCTCTAATATATTACATAAAATACATAAAATAAAAAAACAATAACATTTGTTTCAAATTCAAACTGAAATGCCTCTATTGTGTTACACAAAATACATAAAATCATTTTTTTCTTGTGTAATCTGTCCATGAAGGGTTCGGTCGAAAGATAAGAACGTAGCGGTCGTCGAGCACGTTGTGGCCTCTGTGGTACCACGAGCTCCTTTTCAGCATCCTCTTCAGTGTAGCTCACCTCCTCAGTCACTGAGGGCATAAGATGCGTTGTTGTGAACAAATCCATGTAACCGCTTTGTCTTCCCATAATCTCTAGCGAATTCAGGAAATTTTGCATTTCCTGAAAATCCATGTTCTGTCCAAAGTTGGAGTAAATGGGTGACTGTGGAGGAAAAAACTCGGGTGTGTATAAAACAGCATCATCAAACCCGTGAGTATCTGAAGAGCACGGGCTAACTTCTGGTTGTACATATGTAGGAGTCAGTTCCTTTTCCCATATAACTGTAGGGCCTACTTCTGGTTGTACCCACGTGGTTCACCAACCTTCGGGGTTTTGACTCCACACGGGATTTTGAGATGCGCCCGCTGCACTCTTAGAGGATTCAACCTTACCACCGTATTTTTTCTTATATTTTTGACATTCTCATCGTCCATCGACCGTAGTTAAGTACGGTATTCCATTATTAAAAAAATAGATCAGGTACTCTGACCTCTCAAAATCAAAATCATCCTCTTGGATTGGAGCGCGAAGAGGTAACGTTGAAGCTCTATTGTTCCACATATTAATGTAGTCGGCATGTATGACTTCCCAATTTACTTATGCCCTGCCGCGTCCATCATAATCGTGCAGATAGTCATGATTAATGTGAATATACGAAATTGGCTGGTGGAAGCCAAATTGCCTCAGCACCCTATCGGAAAATTGGAACTCGACAATCACAAAGTGGATCAATGGTGTAACACTACACCACATATTAGAATCCTTCATAAGATCATCCGGCACAAAAATACGATCATCGTTGTACGGCATCCAAATAAACTACAAAATAAAGATTATTATAATAAGACATCTAATTGTAACATAAATAATAAATTGTTAATATTTAACTAAAATGTAAACAATACATTTAACTAGATACGTGATCTTGACAGTACAAATCATTATGAGCTCTAAATACTGTCAAGTTGTTCGCCAACCCCGTGTGCGCTTTTTTATCGCACCATCTGCATACAAATCACAATAATATTTTAAAAATAAAGAAATTTAATTTAAAAATTTAACTACAAATCGGGATAATTACCTGGTGACAAGAGGGAACTGAATCGGTGTTCGAGTAATCGGTGTCCAAAAGGGAAGTCGCTGCCAAGCTTACGCTTGCAGCAACAACAAACATCCACCAATACCCCGAAACTTATGACCATTTTTTATTTTAGCGCCCTTGCACAACTCACGATACAAGAACGCTAATATGGCCGATCCCCAACTATATTTAGCAGCTTCCCACGGATACTTTAAAAAGGGTAGATAACGTGTATGAACAAGATTGCCAGATTTATCTGGCATCAATATACCTCCAATGAGTTGTAGAATATAGGCTTGACTGGCATTATAAACCGCATCAACAGAATTATATTCACTGAGTTTAAATTCACTTTGCAACCAACTCATTTTCACACGAGATCCACTCAAATTTGATAGATCAGGCACCTTCTCAAGGTATTTGAAGCAAAGTGCTTCGGCTGAACCTTTCGTCCGCTCGATCAATGGTGCCCCGTTTACTGGGACCCCGATAAGCATGACCACGTCTTCAAGTGTGATCGTGCATTCCCCACAAGGCTCAATCAGAGCGGCAATCAACCCGTGCACCAACTTGTACCCACGAATAAAGGTCGCATGATAAAATCCATAAATTTGCAACCATTCAATGATTTTATTGTCCGAATGATTTTTGGCTATGGTCAGATGATGCTTAAATGTATCTTCCGCATCTTGTAATTAACACATTAATAAATAAATATTATTAACAAACATACAAAAAAGTAATTGAATTTCTAAAAAATAAATTATTAAAAAATTTATACCATCTCATCAACCATTAGGCTAGTAATGTGTCGATCCTGTAATCACAATAGAGGAGCTTCACCAGCCATCCGACAAGACAAGAAAGAATATATTTGGACCCGGGACTAAATCTAATACATTAAAAAATAAAAAACATAATAATAAAAAACTAAACAAACAAAATTTATAATAATATTTTAGTTTAGTTTGTAATTTATTAAAATTCTACAAAATTTAAATTTTACAATCAACTTATTAGTTTAAATTTCAATTCTACTACTACTAACTACATGCAATTTAAAAAACTCCTAAATTAGAAGACTAATTCAAACATTAATATTTTTTTACTAATTGCCAACTACTAACCTAAATTAAAAAAAAATTCTTCTAAATTAAAAATTATACGAAATTTAAATTTGCTAAATTTCAATTCCACGGCTACTAACTACATGCAATTTAAAAAACTTATAAATTAAAAAGACTAATTCAAACATTAATATTTTTTTACTAATTGCCAACTACTAACCTAGATTAAAATAAATTTTTTTCTTCTAAATTAAAAAATTCTACGAAATTTAAATTTGCTAAATTTCAATTCCACTACTACTAACTACATGCAATTTAAAAAACTTATAAATTAAAGACTAATTCAAACATTAATATTTTTTTACTAATTGCCAACTACTACCTATATTAAAATATTTTTTCTTCTAAATTAAAAAATTCTATGAAAATTAAATTTTCTAAATTTCAATTCCACAACTACTAACTACATTCAATTTAAAAAACTCCTAAATTAAAAGACTAATTCAAACATTAATATTTTTGACTAAATGCCAACTACTAACCTAAATTAAAAAAAGTTTTTTTTTCTTCTAAATTAAAAAAAAAAAAAAAAAGTTTCTTTACTACTACTACTGCTAATAATAATAATAATAATAATAATATAACTGTTATCCTTAGTCCCTATATCATTCGACAATTTGCCTTTAAAATCCTTCAATTTTAAGATTTTTACAAAGTAGTCACTAATTTACTAATTCGATCATTAAAGTCCAAATATACTCATTTTAGTCCCAATATGCTCTTTTTTTTCAAAATGCATTATAAATAAAATCTAATGAACCATAAATTAAAAAATAAAAATATTCACCGAGTTTAAAAATTTCATACATCAGCTAAATTTTTTTTAAAAAAAAATCAAGAAATCTCCTCACAAATTTAAAATTTTCAAACATCAACTTAAAATTTTAGCATACTTACTATATTTTCTTCAAATCTTCCTTTCTTTACTCAATTTCTTCACAAATTTTCATCTCTTCAACCACCTATTTAACATCGAGTTTGAAATATCAAAAATTCAAACATCATCAACCTCATAATTTTAAAACTAATCTCTACTTGCTGTTATAGATGTAAAATAACTATTTTTTAAAAAATGCAATTAAACCTTAAACTTACGTAGATGTAAATAAGGTGGAGAAGCAAACGTATATGGATGAAGAAAAATGTTGTGCAAATACGGTGGAGAAGCAAATGTAGATGGATGAAGAATAAGCTGCAGAAGCAAATGTAAATAAGGTGGAGAAGCAGCAAATGTAAATGGATGAAGAAAAAGTTGGAGAAGCAAACGTATATAAAGATATAAAATTCAAAAACATTAACTGAAAAAATAAAAAAAATCGTAACAACTACAAAAACATACATACGTTAAAAATACAACTAAAAACTTAAAATAATATTCAAAAATAAAATACATATCTTATACTTACAAAATTTCCTCTAAATCTTCTTCTTCTTCTTTACTCTATCTTCTCAAAATTTTCATTACAAAATATACCTATCTTCAACCCCTATATAACCCTAACTACTTTAAATTTTAACCACCCAACCCACCTATCAACCATCCAATCAATATTATAACAATTAAAAAAAACCATACCCGGCATGCATGCATGCAACGACCTCATTTACGAGGCATGCAGCTGTCATGCATGCCACTCTACACCTGCACCACTGCCACCCTGCAGTGCCGAGCACTGTTTAAAATCGGATGGAGGGCAGCCCATTTTTGAACAATGCGAGCTGCCCTCACTGGCTGCCATGTGGCTCTTAAATACTATTTAAAAACGGATTGTGAGCTATCCGAGTTTATCTAAATTTTTTATTATTTTTGGCCAAAACACTGTTTAAAAACGGATAAAAATTAATCCGATTTTTAATTTGAACAGTAATTCACCGTAAATCTAGAAATAAACCTGGATGAACCATATTTTAGAAAAAAAATCAACAATAATATTTGGGTAATAATTTCAATTAAATGTGCTATATTGGTTCCCTTTTGGGGAAAAATCGGATAACTACCCCCTTTAAAATACATTTGGAAAAATACCCATTTTCTGCACACATAAGCATGATTCACGTTCTGCACAATGCGAGTTCAATATACTCGTTTAACGAAACTCGTATTTTGTCTAATGTGGCATGTCTTATCCGTTAACTTTATTTTAAAATGGTGTAAAATGAATCCGCGTTTGGTAGAACGCGAATTCAACGAGATAAACCGTCTGGTATTTATCGTTGTTGCGTGTTTTGAGTGCTACGCAAATGGTGCAAGTATACACGTCGCAAGTAATAAAGTGATATGATAAGTATCGAGTATCGTCTCCACAGGGATTGGTTTGGGCCACTTTGCTTAAGTCACTGCAAATGTTTCAAGAATTAAATAATAATGATGAATTAACAATTAAAATAAAAAAACAAAGAAATAAATATAGGATGAGAGGTTAGGCTTGATTACCGTGAGTTATTGAGTGATGATCGAATGGTCCGTCGTGGTGATTGAGTAGCGTTTGGATTGCCAGGGCAATTATGTTACGATTACCTAGTCGATTGCCATGGCAATTTGGTTGCAATTGCTTGGTTGATTGCAAGGACAATTATGTCATGTTGTCTGGTCGGTTGCCAGGGCAATCCCCCCCGCGTTATCTGATCGGATTGCCTGGGCAATGCTCTCGCGATTGCTTGGGCAATTAAGAATGGGTCGATTGCCTGAGCAATTGAGCATCCACTTCTAAATTACAGCGAAGCGTTCTTCAATGATTCCTCGTTATCCCTAACTCGAAATACTGTTAATTGCACACATCTTGATAATACATCCCTGCGTGAACCAAGGGTGAATAACAACCAATCTTGCGCTTCTCTTAGCTGTTGAAATTCGTAACTTATCTCTAAGTCGAATTAGTCTTCACAAACTTCCATTTGTTCGAAAACCATGCTCATTCATTTCTTGAATCTAACTCTCCCGATATTAGATAAATAGATGATTGAATTCCGAGATCCTCTCCCAATTCACTCGCAACCAATGGTAAGAACCAAGAATGAACAAACTTTAAAATTGAATTGCAACTCAAAAACCTAAACAAAATCCAAACAATTCCAGAACCACAAAAACACAATAGCTCAAGCCTAATAAGTTTAGTTTATGGCTGGGTGTAAAAAGAATATACAATAAAATCTACCCAACATGACTCGAATAAAGAAATAGAACAGCCCTCCATCTCTCAAATTCGACTTTCTCTCCCCCCACCTTTGCTTGTGACGGCTTGCTTCCTTTTTATAGGGGATGGCTAGGTCAAATTCTTCTTATTTTTGGAAAGTATGGGTATAGGTTGGCATTGAATGTAAAAGAGATACATCTCTTTTATTTATTTACTTTCCAAATATTCCTCTTGAACTTTTGGGAATTAATCTCCTTTTGATTTCTTCATGGAATTTCAATTATTTTAGGATTTATTCCCATAAATCGGCAGCCATATCTTCTTGTCCTTAATTGCCGCGACAATTGCTTCGGCAATTTCCTACTCACTTGGGCAATTTGATCCTGCACACATAAAACACACACTAGCAGCACCTTTTTCTACGAAAATTAACCAATTTATGTGATCAAGCATATTGGTGAAGGAAACAATGAAATTATGCATGAATGACTAAATATGAAACTAAAATGAGCTTAAATCTAACAATAATATGAGTAAAAAGGGCAATAAAATAGTACTTTTGAACACTTAACACACCCCCAAACTCAAACTTTTGCTTGTCCTCAAGTAATGCAAAACTAACAATTACCCGCCAAGACTTCGACCATCAAGAATTTGCTTCGTACCTGACTTCAATCCTCAGAACCGTGGCACAAAGTATGATTACCCTTCAATTTTTTAGATAGCACAGAAATTACTCGGAACCAAACTATAATGCTCATGACAATGTGTGTGTGGAGTTGTGTACAAGTCGATTATCAGGATTCCATGTGAACAATAGGTTTTTATCAAATTAATTACAGGGGCATTTAAATTTTTATTTTTACTAGAGCCAATTTCGGGCACCTCTAGTGATTCTTTAATGTGTAACAACTAGAGCCGGTTTCGAGCACCTTTACTGATTCTTAACTAGAGCCGGTTTCGGGAACCTATAGCAAGAAATTTTAATTTCAATTTACCCAATTTTTAAGCAACCTAAGTTCACTAAGTCTCCCTTAATCAACAAGACACAACTGTGTCAATTTATATTCAGCATCATAGTGAAATTCTAAGTTCTTTCAGTGCAAATCCTAAAATTAAAGGTTCTTTCAATTAAGTGCAGATCATTATATATCCAACAAGTCTAGGCAAATTAAATCCAATCAAAGGCATGGCAAGTAATATATGCAACCTATATAAGACAACTAGATGAATGCAACTAAAGATGAAACTAAATAAAAACAAACACCCCCAAACTCGAGAGAAGCATTGTCCTCAATGCGTGCAAGTAAAAAAATTAAAATGCAAATGAGTTAGTCGAAAAGGTTGTCACCTTGAATGATGAGTTTCTTTTGAGCCGTTTGCTTGATTCTTTTTTCGGTTCGCGGTGGTTGAGTGCGTGTGGTTGGTGGTGTGGCTTAAACCCTTACTTCCGTAACCTCATCGCTTGTTGTATTCTCTTGATCAACCGTTTCAATGATTGAAGCTTTACACTTCGCCTTTGGTGGTGCAGCCGGTGGCGATGTCACTTTATCATGTACAACAGTTGTCGGGGTAAGTAGTTCGGCAGGAACACCGGGAAAGGCACGGTGCTATCAGGGTACTTCTCTAAAATCACTTGAGTGATGATTGTGTTGTGGTCCTTCATGTACAACATGAATAGTAATTGACTAGCCTCTATTTACTCCAATCGATGGGATAGTGGGCGGATAATCTCTTCGACTCGATTCATGTTCACCGAGGTAGGTTCGCTTGCCTGGGCATCAGGACTTACCGAGAAATCAGGAATTGCTGAGGCATTTTTGGTTGCCTGGGCAATTGTCGGAGCATGGGATATTTTTGGTAGCGTTGGTTCTCTCGTCGGTTCCTCGCACATGATTCATAAAGTATGTGTTGATGGCAGCGACATCAATAAGAACCGCTTTCGGGCATGGTTTTGAGGTTCTTGATTGGAAAAACTAACTAAACAAGAAAGGAAAAACTTAAGAGTTCAAAAGGGGAAGGAAGTAAAGAAAGATGAAATAGATGGGTAAGTAATCGGCTTAAGCTCAACTCCTTTTCCCTTGAAACTCTTATCCCCCAAAAAATAAGAACAAAAAGATAAATATCAAAATAAAAGAAAAGAAAAACAACGATATTAAATAAAAATACAGAGAAAGCTTGAGGAGGGTCGTTTCCAATATTGCCCAAAAAGAGTTGGGCCAATGTGCTCACAACTACTCCCCTTTGCGTTACCATGGTGGAGGTGTTTTTCTTTCGTGTTCCCTTGTAGTTCATGCATACCTTTCATCGTGTTACTATTCCTGAAAGCATTAATATATCATTAAAAAAATTATATCAACATCCAACCATTTAGTTACCTCATTCTTGTCGAATTCTATCATGGTTGAATGTAGCCTTCGTTGTCGTGGCAATTGCTGCTCAAGCCAATTGCCGTGGCAATCATCTGCCAAAATTCTATGAATGTCAAGGGAAAACTCAATCTTATGAAAAGCTTCATGAATCCAACCACCGTTTTCTTTAGGCTTCTCAAACATCTTCATCAATAGAGATTTGGATGGCTTCAGATATACCAACTTTGATTCGTCACGACATACCTGCAATGGATGGGGTGAGTTTTTAAAGAATTTAAAAGGTTCAACATTTACCTGCTCATAGTCCATTAGCAAAGTATTGTCAATCCGTTGATCGTGCATGTGGTCATGCAATTGCCGTGGCAAAAGTTGATGAGAGTAATTTGCTGTAGCATTACTCTTCTCAGCCTCTCAGAATATTTTCGCGGTATTGCTCTGTTCAGGCTCCTCAATCATTGCCGTGGTAATTCGTTGCATAGGCTCATCAAGTGTCGGGCAGTCTTTCTCATTGGCATGTTCTCGACTTGGAGGTTTTAATTGATCATCACACATCGAGGATCTCTCTTTGTATTGCTCATTCTCATCTTGCCTTAGGATTTCAGTATCCCTAGGAATTGATTGTTGGGGCATGTTATCCAACTTAGCTATCCTCGCATCCATAGACTTTGATAGCTCTCGAATCTCTTCAATTGATCTGTCAAGTCTAGCTAAAGAAGCTAGTAACGTTTCCTCCAAGGAATTGGAATGCTCTTGAAAAGGACTATAACGCCTTGACATATCTGTTGCAATAGCAAAATTGTTATGGTAAAAAAAATTGAGCATTTTGATCGTACCATGAAGGATTTTGCTGATGGTTCCATCTAAGGTCTTCCTTGTAGCCATATGCACTGGAATTGTGGGGGCAATCTTCAAACACATGATGTTCTCCACAACAAGCACACGAGTTTTCCACGGTATAGGCCTTTCTTGGTTAATATAAGTAATCATCGGTGAGTGTGAGAAAATCTTGATTTGATTGATTCATATCTTCCATCATCAACTCTCGAATAGATCGACTTTTATTTTCCCACATATTGATGTCCCTTAACTTTGTAGCGTACCTGAATTTTTTTTATAAAACAAACAAAAAAGAAAAGTTAGTAAAAATAAAAAAAATGCAATAAAAAAATAACTAACACCAATTGCCAATCCCCGACAACGATGCCAAAAACTTGTTGCGTGTTTTGAGTGTTACGCAAATGGTGTAAGTATACACGTCGTAAGTAATAAAGTGATACGATAAATATCGAGTATCCTCTCCACAGGGATTGGTTTGGGCCACTTTGCTTAAGTCACTGCAAATGTTTCAATAATTAAATAATAATGATGAATTAACAATTAAAATAAAATAACAAAGAAATAAAGATAGGATGAGAGGTTAGGCTGGAATATCGTGAGTTATGGAGTGATGATCGAATGGTCCATCGTGGTGATTGAGTAGTAGCCAGATTGCCAGGGCAATTCTATTACGATTGCCTAGTCGATTGCCAGGGCAATTTGGTTGCAATTGCCTGGTTGATTGCCAGGGAAATTCTGTCGTGTTGCCTGGTCGGTTGCTAGGGCAATTCCCTCTCGTTATCTGATCGGATTGCATGGGCAATGCTCTCGCGATTGCTTGGGCAATTAAGAATGGGTCGATTGCCTGGGCAATTGAGCATCCACTTCCAAAGTTCGGCGAAGCGTTCTTTGATGATTCCTCGTTATCTCTAACGTGAAATACTGGTAATTGCACACGTCTTGATAATACATCCCTGCGTGAACCAAGGGTGAACAACAACCAATCTTGCACTTCTCTTACATTTGAAATTCGTAACTTATCCTTAGGCCGAATTAGTCTTCACCTACTTCTGTTTGTATGAAAACCGTGCTCATTCGCTTCTTGAATCTAACTCTCCCGATATTAGATAAATAGATGATTGAATTCCGAGATCCTCTCCCAATTCACTCACAACCAATGTTAAGAACCAAGAATGAACAAACTTTGAAATTGAATTGCAACTCAAAAACCTAAACAAAATCCAAACAATTCCACAACCACAAAAACACAATAGCCCAAGCCTAATAAGTTTAGTTCATGGATGGGTGTAAAAAGAATATACAATAAAATTTACCCAACATGACTCGAATAAATAAATAGAGCAACCCTCTATCTCTCAAATTCGACCTCCTCTCCCCCTTTGCTTGTGACGACTTACTTCCTTTTTATAGGGGATGACTAGGTCAAATTATTCTTACTTTTGGAAAGTATGGGTATAGGTTGGCATTGAATGTAAAAGAGATACATCTCATTTATTTATTTACTTTCCAAATATTCCTCTTGAACTTTTGGGAATTAATCTCATTTTGATTTCTTCATGGAATTTCAATTTTTCTAGGATTTATTCCCATAAATCGGCAGCCATATCTTATTGTCCTTAATTTTCACGGCAATTGCTTCGGCAATTTCCTACTCACTTGGGCAATTTGATCCTGAACACATAAAACACACACTAGCAATAAAACACGCCAATTTATGTGATCAAGTATTTCGGTGAAAGAAATAATGAAATTATGCATGAATGACTAAATATGAAACTAAAATAAGCTTAAATCTAACAATAATATGAGTAAAAAGGGCAATAAAAATAGTACTTTTGAACACTTAACAATCGTATTCAAACGAAACGGTTGAAAATTAATTACCGCGTTGAAATCAATAATTTCGTGTTGTATGAAACGCGTATTCTGTAAATTCAGAGTCCGACAGAAAGAAGAATTTACGTTCTACGAAATACGTATTTCTATATATTCAGTGAATTCGCGTCTGACACAACGCGAATTCAATTAAACACGCATTTGAACCGACACGGGTTCGTGTATAAATACCCCCTACCCACACAAAAATCACGCCGAAACAAAAAAAAAATTCTCTCAATCTCTTCCTATAATATTTCAGATTCGTTATAATGGAAGGCTCACTGGTAAGGTTGGATCATAAACACGTCTTCGCTTTTTGGCAAAAAAATATAAGCTTTATTTATTTATTTATTTTAAATTTAATTTTCCCGTTTTGGTTTAGTTAAATTTAAAAAATTACGATAGTTTAGAATTGAAATTAAGGTGTGGATGTTTAATTTTTTTAGGATGGGATGGAACGTCGTCTCGAAGTCTTTATCACTCGGCTGACGAATGGACCCGACGCGCGTCTAGAAGAATATATTTCGAGGGCTGGATTTTTGCATGTATCCAAAATTATTGGCAGTGCAAAATTGGATGTTGATTTGATCAATGCCTTGTAGAAAGGTGGAGGTCGGAGAGACACACATTCCACCTTTCGTGCAGTGAGGCGACGATAACCTTGGAGGACGTGTCGTATATTCTGGGTCTGCCGGTAGACAGCGAGGTTATTACCGATCACAGTAGTGGTGACTGGCGTGGGCTCTGTTTTGAGTTGCTAGGGGATGCGCCAGATCGGATGGATAGTGGCGTTGTGTTTCTTCGGTGGCTGTAGGAAAATTATACCCATTTACCGGAGGGCGCGTACGCGGATATGAGGATGGTAAATAATATTTTTTCTGAATATTACTGAAAAAAAATAAATTTCAATATTTGAATATAATTTTTTTATTATAGGTATATGCTCATGCGTATATTTTACAAGTAATTGGCGGGATATTGGTGCCGGGCAAATCTCGCAACAAAGTACACATGATGTGGTTGCGGCATTTGCGGGATTTTGATGAAGCCGGTAGACTGAGCTGGGGATCGGCGGTACTGGCATTTCTGTTTAGAGAGTTGTGCAAGACCACAAATCCCGAGAAGCACAACATTGGAGGTTGTCTTCTTTTGTTGCAGTCTTGGGCATGGTTCAGAATGCCATTTTTATGCCCTGAATTGAGCGTGCCGAGTCCTTACATTTTTCCACTATGCCGGAGGTAAGGAAAAAATAATGTTTTAAAAAAACTAATAATTTTTTGGTAGCCATTTTTAAATATTAAAGTTATGTTGGTTGTTTTGTAGGTGGAGCGGTAATTTAAGCCATGTTGGTCTGGCGAAATGTCTAAAGGCTATTAGACAAGACATTGAAAATGAATCCGGGAATGAGGTAAATATTTGGAGTTTGAATTTAATATTGAATTTGTTGTAAAAATTTAAAATAAAGTTTATCAATTTAAGTTATAATTGTAAATTGTATAGTTTTTGTGGACACCTATGCGGATCCGAGTATCCACGAATGCCTCCCAGAATTTTCAGAGGGGACGAAGAGTGCTTGGACGGCGACGGTACCACTCATCTTCTACTCAATAGTTGAGTGGCATCTGACCAATCGTGTCTTACGCCAGTTTGGTTGCATCCAAAGAATCCCGCCGAACCCTCCAAATTTTAACGAATTACATAGGCTAATTCGACAAGGAAAGCTCGAGGTATAATAAATTTAATTGTTTAATGTTTTTATCAATTTGAACGAAGTTTATATTGATACAAAAAGAAATAATTATTTTTTTAATATTGCGTGGTAGGTGGATTGGTCCATGAGGCACGTACAGTGGAGGGAAAGAGAACATTTGCAACGGCAGCCCATTCGTGAGTATGTTATGTTCGATAGGATGGTCATCCATAATTACTTTTCATGGTACTTGGCGAATGGGAAGCCAAATCTTTTGACTCCAGAGGAGTAGGCGGTCGCTATTGAGCGTATGCAACGCAACCGCCCACTGATTGAACGTACGAGGGGCCACGTTCGACTTCTGGCGCTGCTTCGCCATCGAGGAGAAGAAATGCTTCAGCCTCTTCAGCACCAACACTATTGCAGGTCACCCAACCGATCCGGCCACAGCCTTTTAGCCACTCCATGCACTTATCGTTTCATCCGCCGAGTCCGACAGAAGGTTTTTCACACCTGTTGTCGTAAACCCATACGAACCATTTTCGGCAATGATGAGTGGCACGTCAATTTTACCTCCAGGCTATATACATTTCTATCCGTTTCAACCATGGCCGACCAATTTTGGGCTCGAATTTATTCAGCAAACACCGTTGTAGTACCTATTCTTCAGAAGTGGGCTAGGTGGAACGAGTGGTACGGTTGGAGATGGAACCGAAAATGAGGGCGGTGATGATGACGAAGATGAGGAGAAGGAAGATTAGCCCCTTTCGGCGTCGACGCAATCCCGATGGACCACGGCGTCCATCGGGTTGTGGTACCGGTGGACATAGGCACCATTAGTTAATTTTTTTCCTTTTTAAAGTAGTATATAAAAATTTGAGTTGTAGTATTTATATAAATATAAATGTAACCTTATAAATTATATTTTGAGTTTTATTAGTGCACATTAATTTCTGCATGGTACCTATTTGACATTTATTTTTTTTTGAATTGCTTTTGTTCAAATAATTATTTACTGAGTCGATAACAAACAAGACTAAATATAAAATAAATATATTTCAAGTTTTTAAAAGTTCATATACAAAACACTTTATTGTTTTAATATTCCCTTTTGGGAAAAAATCTAATAACCACCCCCTTTGAACTACATTTGGAAAAATACCCCCATTCTGCATGCACGATATAGTTTTCCTAAGGGAAACAAACAAAAGCCTTTAATTTTGCCAACTGAAAAAAAAATTCACGTTCTGTAAAATGCGAATTCATGAAACGGGAGAAGAATCGACACGTCAGAATCCTTTCGTAAATCGACCCAAATTCGCATCCAAGCAATAATATTTCGCTATAAATTCTGAGGGGAGTAACATTTGAAAGGCTAAAGCGAAAATATCGCGGAAGGTTGCTTCTGGGGGGAAATTTATTCACTAAAGTATCGACTGCCATCTTCGTTAGATCCATTGTATTTCGTAATATTCGATGCTTTGGACGATGAAGGTGTACAACTGATGATCGATACCCATACCCAGTTTTCCATAGGATGTGACCTTGAGCTGTTTGTAACATTTTCTGAACGAAATGTCGGAGGCAACACTGTGGTTCCAAATTGGCTGCGCGCAAATCTTGACTTCGACCCAAATGCTTATAGCCCCACATCAAGTTTGCGACAAGGAATTAACTTCCTAAATACGAGCGATGACCAGCCAGCATCATTGTCAGCATCGAGGTCAAGGCATTCTTGCGTCGCCAGGTTTAACTTAGACCTGAACCTGCCACCAACCCAAGAGTCACCGTACAATCCTTACAGTGGTGGTGTCTGACCATCGTAATCTACGATGCCGCACTCCCCTGAAGAATTCAATCCGTTTAATGATTTTTTATCTGGCAGACACTCGACTTATATCCTTACTGTGGGCCCATCATCATCCACTAGGCTGTCGTACCTTGAAGAGTTTAACCCGTCGGATATTGGATATAGGCCCCATCACCGCTCCCGTGATCAGGTTAGCGGTGCAGTACATAGCAGGGTACAAGTTGTTGATGAAGCAGAACTATATAGCTTTGACGGGGATAATTCTGATAAAGAACCACTTACGGAGGTTGGGCCAGATGGTGACGATATGGGTTTATTTCCAGAATAACCAACAGACCTTGACGAGCCCATCAGTACAGAGGATGAGAGAGAAGAAGATACAGAGGATGATAACGAAGTTGAACCTGTGGAAATGGTTGCCCGGCGCAGTTATACTGCTAGTAGCGCATCCTATTACTAACCATTATCCCCCTTAACAATAGTGGATATAGAAGGATTTAACGCTACCAAATTTCCAGAATACCCACAGTTGGAGAATTACTCTGAACGAAATGATGGGGATTTACATCGTGAAATGGTCTTCAAGACAAAAAAAACTGGCGATAGCTGCTATTAAGCATTACAGCATACGCAGATCAGTTACTTTCACAGTGACGAAAACTGAAGCCGACAAATATATTGCAAAATGCCCCCACAAGTCCGAGGGATGTCAGTGGAGGGTCCGTGTATCACGATTGAAGAGGCTGAAAAACCTATGGAGGATAACCAAATACAACAGACCTCATACATGCTCCGTCAGAAGCTTGAGTCAAGATCATCCGAACTTAGATGTGTACGTACTTTGTGATCATCCCCTTCTACTCGTGAAAGCTAATCCACGCGTAACTGTATCCGTATGTATAGCTTCCATTAAATCTCAATTCACATATACAGTTAAATACGATAAGGCATGGTATGCAAGATATCGCGTCATCCAACAACTATATGGCTAGTGGGAGGAATCATACAACGAGATGAGAACATGACTGAAGTTGATGCAAAAATACAACCCAGGAACAGTCGTGGAACTTGAGACAGTGCCATCTTACTACAACGATTGGGTTGTTCCTGGGGAGTGCCAATTTTTCACCTTTTTAGACATTTCTGCAATGCGCTAAAGCTTTCCGCCACTGCAAGCCAATGGTACAGATCGACGAAACTTTCTTGTATGGCAGGTACACACAGATTTTACTACTGGTAGTTGCACAAGATAGAAATAGAAAATGTATTCCGGTCGTATTCGTTATTGTTGAAAAAGAAGATATCCCATCGTGGACGTTTTTTCTCACCAATCCGCGCAGACATGTCCTGCACCGTGTTCTATGAGAAAAACCAGACGGGATATGTATTATTTCAAACAGAGGTACAGGGATTTGGGGATCCATCGCACAATTGAGACCGCCTTGGGAACCTCTATTTATTCATCATAGGTACTGTTTGCGACACATTGCTACCAACTACTACCAGCGATACAAGAATGGTGATGAGCGTATAATGGTTCTTCGTATGGGTAAGCCTTTCACTATCAAAATTATATCCATTGTCATGCCATTTAGTATTATTTCTTATTAATTATTCAATCTTCTATTTAATAGGAAACGCACACCGAGCTGATGAGTTTGAGGAGCTATTAGAGGAGTTGCGATTAAGGAATATAGATGGATATAATTATATCGTTGATATCCCAAGGGAATAATGGCAACGATATTATTATGGGGGGATCGATATGGTCACATGACAACAAACTTGGCTGAGGCGATCAAATCGTCTCTAAATGGAACACGCCATTTACCTATCACATCTGTTGTCAATGCGACATATTATCGACTAGCTACCCTTTTTGTAACCTTAGGAAAACAAGCAATGAACTGGATGGAAGATGGCCACAAGTTCCATCCAGATCTCCAGCAAACATTTCAGATATCCATGTCACACGCAAACACGATGGGTGCTATATGTTTCTCCCGCCACGAACACAGCTTTCAAGTTACTAAATATTCGCGCCCGCTTGAAGGCATCATGCAGAACAATTACGTTGTTAACCTACGATAAAGAACATGTGACTGCGGACGTTTTCAGACTTTCAAGTACCCGTGTGCGCATGCATTTACTGTATATGCATATGTTCATTTCGACGCAATGGCACTCGCTGATCTGGTATACCGACTTGAAAACGTTTTCAAGGTATACCGCAACGAGTTTCCTCCTATCAGAAATGAACACGATCATGCATTAGTCGACGATAAACCTAAGATACGGCCAGATCCTTCATTGCGACGCAAGAAAAAAGGTTGCCCGTGCTCAACTAGGATTCATTGTGCCGAGGATATGGTTCCAAAAGAACGGACATGGCAACCTAGGCTGTGTACAAAATGTAGAAACCCTGGACACGACAGGAGAAAATGTCATCTTAGGACAGGGCCTCGAATCAACTAGTTGTTCTTCTAACTGTACTTTTTAAATTATAAAAGGAAAGGGTTCCATAGCATTTTAAGGTCTTCTAACTATAAACAATGGCGAGAGGGTCCGATAAAATATACAATAATCGAATTACACATGCATGTCTACCATTTGTTTCCATGTTCTCCATGATAAAAAAATGACAACATAGCATTTTCAACGCGATATTTAAACCTGCTCAGATAAAATCGACTCCTTGATTTCTGGACTTTTGTTAAATTATGTTGTCGTACTATGACGTAAAAGTTCTATAACTAGAGAAATTATCACACGTCCTTGCCCAAAATCAAATTAAACATGCCTACTGACACTTGTTTTGATGTTACTCAATGCACAAAAATAAGGCTATATAGCGTTTTTAACGCAATTTCTAGCAACGTTTGGATACCTTATACTAGATTATTTTTACACCGTTTTACAAAGATGAATCCATAGTTCGACGTCAATGTTCAATAACAAGAAAAATTATCCCCCAACACAGTGCAAATTCACCTGAAACATGCCTACCGACACTTGTTTTGATGTTACTCAATGCAGAAAAACAAGGCTATATAGTGTTTTTAACGCACTTTTTAGCAACGTTCCAATACCTTATACTGGAATATTTTTACACTATTTTACAGAGATGAATTCATAGTACGACGTCAATGTTCAATAACAAGAAAAATTATCCCCCAACACAGTGCAAATTCACCTAAAACATGCCTACCGACATTTGTTTTGATGTTACTCAATGCACAAAAACAAGGCTATATAGCGTTTTTAACGCACTTTTTACCAACGTTCCAATACCTTATACTGGATTATTTTTACACAGTTTTACAGAGATGAATCCATAGTAAGACGTCGATGTTCAATAACAAGAAAAATTATCACCCAACACAGTACAAATTCAGCTACAACATGCCTATCAATCCATGCATATTCAGCAATTACACGATGAATTCGCGTTCCATTGAACGCGGGTTCCTTGATTATCTGTCACGATATCTTCATGTCATTTCGTGTGAATTTATCGCAGAACTCGCATTTCGGTAAACGCGAGTTATGTTAACCAATTAAAATAAACGATTATACGAAAGACAACGTCACATAAGCCAAAATTCGCATTTCGTTGAACGCATCGCGTTATGCAAAACGTAAACCTTACTTATGTCTGCAGAATAGAGAGTATTTTGCCACATGTAGTTCAAAGGGGTGGTTATTAATTTTTTTTTAAAAAAAAAAGAAATATTGAGACAATAATGCCAATTAAATGAGATCAAAATCAACAGACAACTTTAGAGAGAGAGAAAATCTTTTCTTATCCTGTCTGCTCGTATCATACATCAACTTTTTGCAGAATCACATTTATTATTGTCAGCTCAATAATTTAGTTGACCAGAACAACTCTAAGTCTAAGCAACAAATTATGACGCTAAGATTTTTTTTTTTTTTGTATTTAGAAGGTTAAATTAGTTTTTGATTTAAAAAAACATAAAAATAATTAAAAATATTTAAAATTTGATCTCTAAATTTTAGTTTGTGCACTCTTTTAGCTCTCAAATTTTAATTTACCAGAAGCTAAAATTTTTAACTTTTATAACATTTTAGCTTATTTTAAATTTTAATTTGTCCAGCAACTAAAAACATGGCCCGAGACCCATAGGCCACCGGAAAACAACGGTCTTAGATTTCTACGTTCCTGTTCCCATTCCTTCACATTGAATTCTGCATTCCAAATAAATGAAAACAAGCTGGAACATTGCAAAGGGGTTTCCCCAGCAACTTGTCGATTTCGAGTTTTTGTGCTTGAGCTGGGAATTCTCTCACAAAAATACGTTTCCTGTTTTTCACATGGAAGTGTGAACAGAATATAAACTTGGATGTTATCCAAACGTGTAAAACATGCCACTGCTACTGTTTTAAATCAGACCATTCTAGAAACAGAATGAGGAAAACTCCATCCTTCCAGTTCCACCTATATATAGACATTGCTAGTTGCTACTTTCCCAGAAAAATTACCCACAAAACATTTCTCATATTTAGCAGTTTTTGAACAAATTTACAGTCGATCCAACAGCTATGGCAGCCATGAAAGTTCATGGAAACCCTTTGTCAACACCCACTCAGAGAGTTCTTGCTTGCCTCTACGAGAAAGATGTGGAGTTTCAGTTTGTTGAGGTAGACATGGGAGCTGGTGAACATAAATCAGAAAAATTCCTTTCCCTCAACGTAAGTATGTCGATTACAGATCTTTTGTTTTCTGTAAACCCATTTATGCTTGATCGTTTCTTATCTGGTTAATTGATGCAGCCATTTGGTCAAGTTCCAGCTTTTGAAGAAGGGGACTTTAAGCTATTCCGTAATGTTTTATAAGCAGCAAAAAATCCCTTAAAATCGTTTGTTAATTCTACTATTTTAGCTAACTGCTAACCCCATTTTTTAACTTTTGTAAAATGCAGAATCAAGGGCCATCACTCAATACATCGCTCAGGAATTCTCCGATAAAGGCACCCAACTGTTGTTGCCCGGCTCGAACAAGACTATGGCGGATCTTCAATTGTGGAAGGAAGTTGAGGTTCACCAGTTTGATCCTCCAGTGACGAAGCTGGTCTATGAGCTGTGTTACAAGCCTTTTTATGGGATGAAAACCGACACCGCAGTCGTGGAGGAGAATGAAGCTAAGCTTGCCAAAGTATTAGATGTCTACGAGGGTCGATTGGCTCAGTCCAAGTACTTGGGCTGTGACCACTTCACCTTGGCGGATTTGCATCACGTGCCTACTGTTCAGTACCTGATGGGGAGCTCTGCCAAGAAGCTGTTTGATTCACGCCCGCATGTTAGTGCTTGGGTGGCTGATATTACGGCGAGATCATCTTGGACTAAGGTCCAAGATATGGTGAAACAGAAGGTTTAAACACTTGGGATGCTACCTAAAGCTATTAGTGTGTTCGATGAATAACTAGGTTTTGTAAACTTGTTTGCATTTTGGTTTCATTGTTGTGTGATTCTGTCTCTTAATTTAGCTCCGGTCTTCGAGTAGAAGGTGTTAGGTTTGTGTTCATCTGTTGTGAAATTTGAGCTACTATTTATTTCGACATTTGAATGTCTTTGTTGCTGTCGTACATTCGTAGATGCGGTTTATTGCATGATTTGAACCGGTCAATTATTATCCTTTTTAAAATTAGCGGAGTAACTGTTTAACCTTCTATTACAAAATTGATGTAAATTAAAGAAGCATTAGAAAATGCAAAAGCTTTTAAACAAGCACAAACAAATTTTTCTTTAGAATCGTCAATAATTTTTTTAAATATTTTAAAGATAATTAAAAGATAATATTTATTTATAGATATTTTTAACTTTTTAATAATATACATACATTATATAGACGAAACGATTTAAATTTAATTCTCTTAAAATAAACATCATTCACTTTTTTAATAAGACATTTTTGAGTTTCACCGTAGTTAACAAAGTTAATAGTATTTTTTTAATATTTAAATTTCTTAAAATTTTTATTTTAGTTTTTTTTTTTTTGCTTAATGCACAGTTTGACCTTGAAGTATATCGATTTTCTCACTTTAATACGTAAACAACTTTTATCCCACTTTAGTACTCGAACTATTATTTTATTACACTTTTAGTCAACTGCAATAAAAAAAAACTTATCACGTGGGTGATACATGTCCTTTTTATTTTTAAAAATAATATACAATTTAAAAATTAATTTTTTAAAAAATAAGAAAATCAAAAGAAAAAAATTAAATTATTTTAAATTATTTTTCTGAAAGTGGACAAGAAATTTCATAATTCCATTAAATTGAAGAAATTACATCATGTCAAGCAATAAAAGTGATAATCTCGTAACAAACCGAGCTGAAGAATGGAGTGTGTTTTTATTTTTATTTTTTAAAAATAAAAAAATGATGGAGAAAACGTGTTTGATTTTAAAATTAGAAATAGTTTTTAGAATA
Organism: Hibiscus mutabilis; assembly: GCA_019671005.1. NCBI lineage: Eukaryota > Viridiplantae > Streptophyta > Magnoliopsida > Malvales > Malvaceae > Hibiscus > Hibiscus mutabilis. The sequence goes on from CM033737.1 coordinate 46,345,286, forward strand.
TGAAAATAAAATTAAATAAAAATTTAAATAAAAAAGATGTTTTCACTGTTTTCATTAAAAATATTTTAAAAATATAAAAAATGTGAAATTAAGAGTTTTTTTAATTTGAAGTTCATTTTAACCCGAGTTCTAATCATTCTAATGTCATTTTTTTAAAATTTTGTTTTATTTAATCATATTTTATTTATTATAATAATAATAATAATTTTCTAACTATGTTTTATTTTAATTATTTAATAATTATTTTTTTTTCATTTCTGTTTCAAAAAGTTAGATACCAAACACATTTTCCCTATTTTCATTTTTGAAAACAAGTTTTCATCCGTATTAACCAAGCATATTTTCTAATTTTTTAGAAAATTAAAAATAAAAAAAATATTTTCTAAGACACTCGTTTGAACGCAAAGCCCAAGTTGCAAGGATATGGCTACGGTATTAGCATTCCGACGAATCAATACAAGGGAAAAATTATGATTATTAGCCATTAAAGATCGAGCCTCTCCTAAACAAAACTCGAGCATGGAAAGGTCACCACCAATACCATACCGGTTCAGCTTGATAATCCAGGACCACCTCTCACAAGCCATACGTAATCCGACGATGAGGGCGTAGATCTTAGCCACCCCAACCTCTCGACATCCAGGCGAGGTTTGGGCTGATCCTCCGAGCACGCGTCCGTGATGGTCACGAGCCAGCACGCCCACATCAACGGTTCCATGCCCAGGAACAAAAGCACCGTCCAGGTTCACTTTATTAGCATCAAACCTTAGCCGCTCCCACTCTGCGTCTGGAGAAGCTCTACCCTGGTTCACACCTGCAACAGCCACCCAGAAGTCGTTATGTAATATCTGTGCGTTTACAACGACAACCCAGATAGACAATAGTGAGATATAAATTCAAAACAAATTTTGACATTTTCATTTGAAACGTAAAATATATGTACTTAATCAAAAAGAAAATTGGGTAAACTATATCCATAACCACCCAGCTATTGGTATGATTCTATTCTGACCACCCAATTATAGGTTTGATTTTATTTTGAACACTAAATTATAAATTTTGTCAATCAAACCATTCCACTATTAAAATGGTTTTAATTAAGCCACTGATCGTTAATTTTTGACATAACAGTTAAGTGAATTTATATAATTACATATTTAGTCCTCCATACTTGTGTATTTTATCAAATTGGTCATAATTTTAATTTATATCAATAAATTTAACTCACCAATCCAATAATGACACGTGTCTCATCTTTTCTCTTAATTTTAATATTTTTAATTTTATAGATTTAACCAACGTCACCATCTAGACAATAAAAGGGGAGCATTGTGTCACGGATTTAGCCTTTAGTTTGCTCGGTCGCTAAGCTGTACGGCACTTGAAAGGAACGCTTCCCGATCAAGTCAGTATTTTCTCTCTCGATAAATCTGTCCAAGATCCAAAATGATACATTAGTCTCACGCCACAAAACCATCCTTCAAACATGGTCGAAACCGCGGGGCATAGCGGATGCACACAGTCGACCCAGCTTCCCCGTAAGAAAGAAGAACTATTTTTATTTTATTAAAAAGAAAAGGTATCGGGTTACATTAGAAAACTCACCCACACTATCGACTCGGGCGGTAGAGGCCGCCTCAATGATGTGTAAGATACGTACCTTTACCAATGGATCAGCCAAAACTCTGCCGATTGTACACCCCTACATATATGCGAAAATAACTTTATAGAAATGACCCGAGTAGGCATAGAAATGTTTGAAACTAGGACACTTTTCCCTAAAACATTTAAATGACTAAAATAAGGGCATCTCTCTTGCTACTCGGTTGTGGCCTTAGACATGGGATATCCACAACATCCTCCCCACCTAATTTGTTAACATCATCGTCAACTGCATCGCCTGAAACTCCTCGATCTTTTTCAAATCATGCTCTCTCTCAGCTTGTCTCTTTAGGTTCTAGGCCTTCCCACTTGACTAAGTACTCATGAACCGGCTTCTTTTTAGATACGGTAACAAATCGATTAGCAAGGATCCCTTCGACTCTTCTTTGAGACGGGGGTTTGGTACAAATAGACTCTCTGTTAGTCTGCCCCACACTTGCATCATAAGGGTCGACATGGAAAAGCTTCAAATTGCTTATATAAAACATCGGGTGAACTTTCATCCATGCGGGGGGTTTCATCTTGTAGGAGTTGTTCCCCACCTTTGCTACGATTGACAATAGACCCTCGTACTTTCGCGTCAACCTGCGATCTCTATTCCGCAGAAACTTGAGTTGTTCTGCCATTAGCTTAACTAGTATCAAGTTGCCCACCTTGAATTGTTGATATCTCCGACCACGGTATGCTCATTACTTTGTGTTTTGCTGCCTTCTCTAGGTAAGCCCTTGCAATATCAGTATTCTGGTGCTATTCTTGTGTAAAATCAAAGGCCCTGGGACACTTTCCTCTGTAAGACTCAAGTACAGTATGGGGAAACCGTGGCTGTTGACGTGTAACAATTTCAAAGGGGCTCTTATTAGTAGCTGAACTCTTTTGTGCATTAAAACAAAGTTGTGCAACATCCAACAACGGAGGCCATTTTTTCTGGTTGGCCTAGATAAAATATCGTAGATACTTTTCCAACAACCAATTAAACCGCTCTATATGGCCATCTATTTGAGGATGGTAACTTGAAGATAAATTCAGTTTAGAACCCAACAACTTGAACAACTCTATCCAAAAGTTACATGTGGACCGTTCATCCTTATCACTGACTATATTATGTGGAACACCCCAATATTTTACCACGTGCCTGAAAACCAATCGAGCTGTCTCTTTTGCAGAACAATACTTGGGTGCCGGAATATATGTAACATATTTAGAGAATCGATCTACCACCACGATAATGGCCCCAAAGTCCTCAACTCGGGGCGAACTCCTTATAAAATCAAGAGAAATACTTTCCCATGGTCTCTTCGGCACCGGTAGGGGCTCCAACAGTCCTGCAGTCTTTTGTCGATCCACTTTATCTTGCTGACAAATAACACAGGTCTTGGTGTAGTCCATAACATCCTGGCGCATGTTTGGCCAATAATACCCTTGTTCTAGCAAGACAAAGGTACGCTGCCAACCCTGGTAACCCGCCCAAGGCGTATCATGACACTCATGCATTAACTTCTGCCTAAGGTCTCCTACTCGAGAAACAAACATTTGTGGCCCTTTTGTCATTAATATTCCATTCTCTATCCAGAACGCCTTAGACTGACCATTCTTTACCATTGTCATAATCGTAATAGCCTGACAGTCTTTCTGTATATTTTCTGCTATCAGCTCTTGGATGTTATTGGTCACCCTACTGGCAAACATCGGAGCTATTCTTCTAAGGGCTGCCAAATCTACCCTTCAACTTAATGCATCTATAACCTGATTATTCTTTCCAGCTTTATGCTCAAACCAAAAATTAAACTCAGCTAGAAACTCTTGCCACCTAGCTCGTCTTGCCGTTAGTTTTGGCTGAGTAAGAAAATGAACCGCTATATTGTCCATCTTCACAACGAACCTTGAGCCCAACAAATAATGCCTCTAAGCCCTCAAACAATGAATTATAGCCAGAAGTTCATTCTCTTGTGTTGTATACCTTTTTTCTGCCCAATTTAACTTACGACTCTCAAAAGCCATAGGGTGACCATTCTACGTGAGTACCCCTCCTATAGCATAGTGAGATGCATCGATCTCCACTTTCAAAGGTCTATTAATATTCGGCAAAGCCAACACGGGGTCACTCACAACAACGACTTTCAACTCATCAAAATTTTCTTGGCACTTATTGGACCAAACATATTTTTCCTTTTTACTTAATACATCGGTAAGCACCACAGTCCTCCGCGAGTAACCCTCCATGAATCTCCTATAAAAGTTAGCTAGGCCAAGGAAAGATCTAAGCTTATTAACATTTAGATTGCTTTTATCTTTTCTTCATCCATTCAAATATGACCCTGCCCGATGACATGACCCAAGAATCGTAATTACTTCTGAGCAAACTCACAATTCTCCTTTTTTACAAAGAGTTGGTTCTTTTTGAGCCTTCCTAACACCAGCCGTAGGTGTTCTTCATGTTCCCTCAAGGAAGACCTGTAAATCATAATGTCATCTAAGTAAACGACCACAAACATGTCAAGATAGTCATGAAACACCAGATTCATTAAGGTACAGAAGGTAGCCAGTGCATTTGTCAAGCCAAATGACATCACAAGGAACTCGAATGCCCCGTAACGAGTCACACAAGTAGTCTTTTCCTCATCCCCCTCAGCCACTCTTACTTGATGATACCCCGATCTAAGATCCAACTTGGTAAAATACCTGGCATTACTCAACTGATCAAACAAATCAACAATTAAAGGAATTTGATACTTATTCCGAACAGTCACTTTGTTTAAGGCCTGATAATTCATACATAATCTTAGGCTCCCGTCGTGCTTCTTTTGAAACAAAACTGGTGCCTCAAACGATGCTTTGGACGGTCGAATGAACTCAGCTTTAAGTAGCTCGTCCAACTATTTCCTCAACTCAACTAATTCAGGTGAAGACATGTGATAAGGGCACTTGGCATGGGGATTAGTACCTGGAATTAATTCAATCTCATGGTTCACAGACCTTCAAGGTGGTAATCCATGGGGCAACTGGTTCGGCATAACATCCTTATACTTTTCTAATACCTTTTGAATCCCTCTGGGTAACATCCTAACTACCAAATCTTCTTTACAAATTGGCAATACTAGGAAAGAAGGTTCCCCCTTCTTAAATTGAATGGTTGATAACATCTTTTTACTGCCTCGTGGAACAATCGTAGTATACGCTACACACGTATAATCTCCCAAAACATCAAACAACTTGCAGTTGAAACAAGGATCGCTTGAGCCGATGTCATAAAATCCAGCCCCAACACAACATCAAAATCATCCATGGGGTGATAGTAAAATCTACGCTCTCCTCTCATAAACCCAACCTGATCATCACCTTCTTAGTGCTCCCACAAATAGACGAAGTCGTCGAATTGACTACCCCCATCTGTCCAAGACCTTTGGCTACCACTAGTCTATATCTCTTTGCCTCTGTAGGTGAAAAGAATGTATCAGTAGCTCTAGTGTCAACAAGAGCCCACGATGCCTTTTTATTTATTACCACATTTACGTACATTAAGCCTTTCTCTGGCTCTTTCTTCAAACTACTCAGCTAAGATTGCAATGCTGTCAAAAATTGAATAGACCCCATCTGAGACGGTTCTATAGCACTGTTCTGTGTAGCAGGACTTGCCTGAGGTCCCCCTAAATGAGAAACTTCCACAACATTTAACGTACCCCTGTGGGGATACTCAACCACCTGATTAGGGCATTTACAAAGAAAACAGCTTGAAGGAAAACGACATTGCCCATTACCTTGTCCAGAGCCCCCATTCCCTCTATTCTGAGTTTGATCTATGTTAAACGGCCTTTTTCCCACTCTCCAATTTGATGGCTTATCTATCCTAGCCACTTTATTACCATTACTCCCGAAATTGTTGTTCCCACTAGGTGCCACAACCTTACACTTAGTAGAATTGTCACTATAATCCGTAAGGTGTTCGGCAGCTGCCATAGCGGCTACTAAATCTTCTGCCCTCTGTCTCTGTAACTATGTTCTAGCCCATGGCTTCAATCCTTCAAGGAAAAAAAACATCTTGTCTTTCTCTGACATATCCCTGATATTCAGCATCAATGTAGTAAATTCCCTCACGTAGTCTCGAATAGACCCTGTATGCGCCATATCCCTTAGCTTCTTTCAAGCATTATACTATGTATTCTTTGGAAACAAGAAACTTACTAACTCTTTCTTTAGATCTTCCACAGTCTTAACAGAATAAACACCCTCAATAAACTTAGATCGCCACAACAACTTGGCATCCCCTGTTAAATACATCGAGGCTACCGAGACCTCATCTTTATCTGTTTCAGTATGCGTAGCCTGAAAATATTGTTCGATGTCGAACAAAAAATTCTTAAGATCCTTGGCATCTCTGTTCCCTTTATATCGTTGAGGTTCAGGAGCCCTAGTTCTTAGACACTTATCCACTGTCATTGAATTGCCCATAGCTATCTGTATCAAGTTAACTTGAGCCTTGATCTCATCTAATTCGAACTTCATATGACTTAACGCATCTTTGGCTTCACTACTAAAATCTTTGATAGCTTGGGTTAATTATTGTTATGTTTCCACAATTGCCCGGAGCCGATCATTTGAAGCTACCACTCTCATAACAACAACCGCGGCCTCAAGTTCCTCAAACTGAACCATGTCTATCAAACCACCACCCTGTGCTGACGTCTCTGCGCCTGGTGTGTTCCAGTCCTAGGAGCAGTACTTACTCCTCACTTTTGTGTTGTCGCTATTCTATCAGCACACACATAACTGTTATGCCTGCACAAAACAAGCAACACCACAGTGCTTTAATCAGTTTAACCCACAACGCAAAGATAATTATTGTGGTTAACAACAGGCACCGCGTGTGCACCGATTCCACTCTAATTATCTAGCAGACACCACCGTGCCCACATGCACTACTGCGCTAGGATAATTATCATGGTTAACGACAAGCACCACGTGTGCACTGATTCCACGATAATTTCTCAATAAGCACCACCATGCTAAAATGAAGATCGAGCATCGCATATGCTTTGATTATTATAGTGGTTAACGACAGGTACCTCGGTGCGCTAATTCCACTATAGTTATCCAACAAGCACCTCTGTGCTGTTCTTACGGTAAATATCACACTACAACATAGCCTTGATCGACACATAACCTGCTCTGATACCACGTGTTATGGACTTAGCCTTTAGTTTGTTCGATCGCTAAGCCGTGCGGCACTTGAAAGGAACGCTTCTTGATCAAGTCAGTCTTTTCTCTCGATAAATCTGTCTAAGATCCAAAATGATACATTAGTCTCACGCTACAAAACCATTCTTCAAACCATGGTCGAAACCGTGGGGCATAACGGATGCACACAATCGACCCACAGCTTTCACGTAGGAAAGAAAAATAGTTTTTATTTTATTAAAAAGAAAAAGTATCGGGTTACATTAGAAAACCCACCCACAATATCGACTCGGGCGATAGGGGCCGCCTCAATGGTGTGTAGGATATGTACATTTACTAGTGGATCAGCCCAAATTCTGCCGACTATCTACCCCCTACATATATGCAAAAATAACTTTATAAAAATGACCCGAGTAGACATTGAAATGTTTGAAACTATGACACTTTTTCCCTAATTAAGAAAATACATCAAAGAAAAACATTTTTCCTTAAAACATTGAAATGACTGAAATGAGGACATCTCTCTTGCTACTCGGTTGTGGCCTTAAACATGGGATAGCCACAACACATTGCACATGGTGAGATTCACTCCCAAAAACAAATAGTACGGAGGATTAACGCTTCAATGGCTAGGCCAACCCTTTAAAATGATATATTTTCAAAACTTGTTTTATTAAAAGTTATTAAAAGAGTTTAATATCGCATTAGCCTCGTACTTATCAATACTAGCAAATCTCATACAATTTTCTAAAAGCTCAGTAAAATGGTACATGTGCCACCATCAGATTGATGGATTAAATTTATTAATATAAATTAAAATTAAGATAAATTTCATAAAATGTAAGGACTAAATATATAATTATACAATTTTACTTAACTACCATGTCATCTTTTTCGTCAAAAAGTTAACAATTAGTAATTTGATTGAAACATTTTAATAGTTGAATGGTCTGGTTGACAAAATTTATAGTTGAATGGTCAAAATAAAATTAGATCAGGTGATCATGGATATAGTTTACTGGAAAAAAAAAGTGACATATTGAGACAAACAATTATTTAAATATCAAAATAAAAAAGGCTTATATCATAAATTTGTACCTAAAGTATACCAACTTTTTCATTTGAGTACCTAAAGTATTTTTTGGTCAAAACAAGTAATTAAAGTATATTTTTTGGTTAAATTAGGTACATAAAGTATACTTTTTGATCAAAATAGGTATCTAAAGTATTTTTCATCAAAGTAGATACCTAAAGTATATATTTTTTTATTAAAAAATAGGTATCTAATGTGTTTTTTAATCAATGTCACATGACAACTTTTAGGAACTTAAATGAAAAATATATATACTTTAGGTACTTACTTTGACGGAAAAATACTTTAGGTACCTACTTTGACCAAAAAGTATACTTAAACTATTTTTTTTGACCAAAAAATATTTTAGGTATTTAAATAAAAAAATTAATTTACTTTAGGTACTTATTTGTAATATAAGCCAAAAGAAAATTATAATTCGGGGTAAAGTGTGCATTAAATGAAGTGGGCCAACGCCGGTCATAGCTCATATATTGTTCTTTAGTGACAGCTAAGTGGATGAATGAATGAACGTAGACTCTCCATTGTCGAATAACTGGAAGGTTGCATCGGCATAGAACGATGCGAGACAATACAGAATTGAAAGAATGGCCAATGGGGTAAGGTTGGGGCACATGCATTGTCATAATCTTTCTTAACCCTTTTTCTTATATTTTAATTCAATCTAAAGAATATGATATTTATACCTTCCCCATTGGTTATCCATTTTCCCTCCTTGCTGCCAACAAGTTGTCTTAAAACAACTTAAGCAGCCACAACAAGACAAGGGAAAACGAAAGAAAGAAATGGCTAATGCCTCTGGTTTTCACTTGGCCGTTTTGCTGGTCCTCACAACACTGGCCGTCGCCTCGTCGACCGTCACCGAGGCTGGCTGCCAGGGCTCAGTGGCTGAGTGCATGGCTGATGATGAGTTCGACATGGACTTCGAGATCAGCAGGCGTGTATTGCAAACCACGCAGTACATAAGCTATGGGGCTCTGCAAAGGGACACCGTGCCATGCTTGCGAAGGGGAGCGTCCTACTATAACTGTCAGCCAGGAGCGGAAGCTAATCCATACAACCGAGGATGCAGCGCCATCACTCGTTGTCGTAGTTGAGGTTATTATTCTTCCTCCTTTTGCTTCCTGTCATTGTTTCTCATTTGAAAGATAGAAACATTGCAATAAAGTGGGGTTTATGGTTAGAACATCAAGCTCCCCTCGCATGAGATGGAGACATTACATATGTTGTTGAAGAATCTCCCATATATGCTATGTAACTTTTTGTCTTTCTTTGAACTCTAATTTTGAAGCTTCAGAATTTTACCTTTCAGGATTCAATTTCTCCAATTATAAAGACCTATACTAAACCAAACGATCTGACTTGAAAAGTTCTAGCCTTAAACCGAAATGATTTCAAACTCGAAAGTAACCCAAATCGAAATGACCCTAAATTTATAGATCTTGTATCGACCCGATTCAAATTTACTCCGCATGTCCAATTGACAAGTCTAACTAAGATCCACAATAACATTATAATCATAGACAATTAGAAAGATTAAATATAAATGGCAAACATAAATTGCACCTGGTATTGCACAGAAACCACTTCATATTCATTAATTCCCTATATAAATTGCCAAACAACACTGCGCAGAAGAACATGGTACATGTAAAAAACTGGAAAAGGGGGTGACACATAGTAATGTCCCTGCTCCCCCTTGCCAAAGTAGTCTCAATCGAAACAAGACATAACCAAATTACAATCACAATCAACTGCTAAACACAATCTTCGGCCAAGTTTTATGCCGAGCCACCCTCTTGCTTTGCTGAGTCTGACTTTCGCTTTGATGGGGCTAAAGGTGAAGGAGAGCCGTCCACTCCCATCTCTGTTTTTAGGTCATTGATGCTGCTCTCCAGCTCATTTATACGATCTCCCATTTCATCGAGTGCTTTGAAGTTAAGTAAACAATAGATGTCACACAATTCAGACTAAAACAAAAGTAACTAATTAACTATTTCCATTTCAAATGAATCCTATAATACTGCAAAACAGAACAAAGTTTCAAACTTCTTCATATCTGGCCTGCAAAAAAGACGTTAGATAAAGGTTCAAAACAGTCTCAGCTTAACCTCATAGTCCAAGATTCCCCAATAACTGGACAAATATGATAGTAAAGTATAGATTACTTTAGCCAACTTGACATACTCGTATGTATAACAATACCATGGAAAAGCTAAATAAAGAAAAATAGACAAATTTTTTCTATGAAATATATCATGTACGTATGGAAATGAAGCAACTCAACTACACTTCATGTAATAGACAATTTCTATCTTATGAAAAGAACATGTTCCTATGAAATTTAAAAATATATGAAAAGGATATTCTTTGCAATAATGGAATCAGACATTGTTTGGAACCTGGTTTGCTGTAAACAAAACATGTCACTAACTAAGATATTTCAAACAACAAAGGGTCTGATTATAACTCACCATTTGTTGAAGAAGATTTTGCACCTACAAAAAACCAGTCAAACAAATACTTGTAAGAAAAAGAGATGCACCTCGACAATCACAGCAAATAATAGCTAAATTTTTACTCATTGAGTAGGATTTATAGACGACTTTGCAACCTATAAATCGGGGCTATATGGATATTAGCAATGGTTATGCCTTCATGATAATAGCAAACAGCATACATTAAAAGCAACTATCACTACATCCTATGAAACAGGGTTGAGTAACTCACAAAAACAGACATATCAGCAGCGCATTGCTTTGACCCATCTGGATTGTACCCGTCCTGCGAAAATGTGCACTGATCAGCCCATACCACACAGCATTTTGCATATGGCACGCTACACAAAGCTAACCCCAAATTCAGATTTTAATCGAAGCATCGAATACACCTCAAAACTGTAATCCTCTAACGAACTTAAAACAAATCAATTTCCTTTTTTTGAAATTTAACGGGAATTATGAAAAATCGCAATTGTATTTTGAATAAAAAGGTTTGGGGTCTCAAAACAAGTAAGACCTTGATAAAGTCATAAGAACTGCACTAACATTCATAAATAGGCCCAGAAAACAAAACCTTCACCTCAGCACTGCAAGCAAAACCAATTCTGATCCAATCATTTGTTTTAGAAATGAAGCAGAAGAGCATAATTGTAAAAACCAATTAAAGATTCACGAAGTTAATAGAGACAGAAGATCTAAAACAAGTCAAAGATAACGCTGTTTTGCAGCAAATACATTGTGAAATGGTGATACGACTTCAGATCATCTTACCTTTTCCGGGCAATTGGAGGAAATGATCGTCGGGAAGATTATCAGTTGTAAAGTTCACAGTAGAAGGAAAACAAAGAAAGAATGTAAAGCTTACCATTGTCTGTTCCCGCTGTGCTCCTCAATTCGAAAACTTGGAAGCGTTGAGGTTTGAACGAAAATAGAAATGATCGATCTCCGCTTATTTTTGGATTAAATAGAGAAATATCTAAATGTTGAGATTCGAATTTATATAAAATGAAATAAAATGTTATCACTCAAGTAATTAATAGAGGGCATTAACGGGTTAGTCTAAATAGTAAATAATTTAATATCGCTTAAACATGTATGAAGTTCGAAGTCTTGTAAACGTAAAAAGTCTCGCTATAAAATTAACCCATCAAATAAACGTTAGCATAGTTTCATCCATTAAGGATATTATTCGTATTCATTTGCAAAATAAAAGTATAGACAAGTTTAATACAGCCAATGTCACTCTTTGTATAGCTTGAAATTTAGGGTAATATTATTTTATAAAGAACTCTTTTGTACATGGTAGCAGTATTATGCTATATTGAATAATACAAATCACATTTATCTAAAAAAACAACTATCTTTGAATTTTAAAAAGAAAATATAGTTTTTTTTCATAAAAATGTATAAATGAGATTAGGTTTATTGTATTGAAAATTATTTTTTTTATTTTTTTAATAAAATACATGATAGATTATGGCCTCATTAGTACGAAAAATAAAATAATATGTAAAAGGAATTAACGTAGTATTCTAATTTTTTGGGCCAACAACTACCCCTAGTATTGGGTATCCAAGTTTAAGAATTATTATTAGGAGGGGTAGGAAAGGAAAGACGTAAGAGTGCAAAGGCCAAACTGCATTCAATGTTTCAAATACGTGGACCATTACGGCTTTACCAAACTCTTTTATTACGTTGCACTGTCGCATTTAAATTAGGGTGTGTATTATTCGATTTTAATTAAATTAATTAATTAAATTAATTTTTTTAATTAATTTTAAGTAGGTTCAGTTAACGGTTAATTTTTTAGAAAAATTCAATTATCAGTTAATTCGATTTAAAATCGGATAATTAACCGAATTAACTGAATTAACTGAAATTATTATATATTGAATATTACATATATATTTATTTTTGGTCATTGAACTTTTACAAATTATAAAATGATCATTAAATTTTTTTATATATTATAAGATGATCATTAAACTTATATCGAATTAGCATAAAATGAAAGTTCAATAACTACAAAGATCATTTTAGCATAAATTAGTGACCAGTTGTGTAATTTATCCAAAATTTTATAACAAATTTCGGTTAATTCAAAAATCAACCGAATTAACCGATTTTTTTTCGGTTTGGTTAAAAATTTTCGAAAAAAAAATTGGTTTGGTTAATAGTTAAAAAAAGTTGATTAATAGATTTTGGGTAATTCAGTTCGATCGGTTAACGAAATTAACCGAATACACACCCCTAATTTAAATCACCCAATTCAACATGGACAGGTATTAACAGAATAAAAATACCCTACAAGTAAGATTATAACAGCGTTTTCCGGCTTTATTTTGTTAGTATAATTAAAAATAATACGTGATAATTTCATTCGAGGAGGTTTTTTTTGTAATTATTATTATTTGATTCATTGGTTTCATCAAAAATTTCGTTATTATTGATATCTGTTTAATTTGATTCGTTGACCTCAAAATTAGGATAAACGTGAGATAAAACTGATTGATCGAGTAGCCAAAATGCTCATGTTATAAGGGTTTAAAATTTTCATATAAAGTTTGAATGATAAAACACGTCTCGGATAACTAGAATACCCGTAGCTTTAATTCTTTTTAAAAAAACAAAGATTTACTTTTATGTAATTTAATCTCTCAACTTTATATTTTATTCATTTTAATCCCCTGACCACAACTCTTTGCAAATCCTCTTTTCATCAATTCCTTGAGTCCATTATACTCTCATCATTTTTCTCTCAAAACCTCCTCTTTTAAAAAATAATACAATAAATATATTGTATAATTTTAGATGACATTTGGTTCATTAAATAACATTATAAATCTTTGTGAAAAAAATATGAAGAAATATATATGCATATGATATATGGTTATAAAAAGCCTTAAATTAAAACCAATAAGAGTAACAACATTATAAATATTTACAATTAAATTTGAACAGAAACTTAGACAATTCAACTCAACTCGAATTTTATAAACTCGATTTAACTCAAAAATTTAAATAAAATTTGAATGATAAAATAAAATTTGTCAACTCAATTAACTTAAATTTTTTTGATCCGACTCAATCGAATACGCATCCTACTAAAAATATTCCATCCTTTCAATCTTGTAAATGGCACACAATAGTTGGTTGTGGACTGGGCTGGAGAGTGACCCCTTGGTGGTGAAGTAGGGTAGAGAATCGGTAATACTTGTAGAGCAGGCGCGAGTTATAAGAGTATGAGAATTTTGGTCTTGAGAGGTTTCTTTATATATATAATTCATGTCACATAAAATTTTTATAAAAGCATGGGCAGTGTGTAAATTTTAAAAAAAAAATTGTATTACAAATTTAGAGTTGTTAAATTAAAAGGTAAGCTACACCAGTAGTCATCAAACTATGGTTTCTTTCTTATTTTGGTCACCGAACTATTTTTTTGGCAAAAACATCACTAACGTTGTGTTTCCTTCCTATTTTGGTCATCGAACTATTTTTTTTGGCAAAAACATCACTAACGTTATGTTTTCTTCTTATTTTGGTCACCGGCTATTTTGCTGACGTGGAATTTTATTTTTAAATTTTTCATGTCATTTTTTCTCTCTCCTGATAAGCAATATATGTTATTTTTATAATATTTTTATTCAAACTAACATGATGATGACACGTGTCATTGTCTATTAGTGGAATAAAAGGAATGAAAAATCAAGCCCCTTATGCAGCTAGAGAGATTCGACTAATAGGCAGTTACACGTGTCACCATCCTATTAGGCAGTTACACGTGTCACCATCTCTCTGGCTGCATAAGGAGCTTGATTTTTCGTTCCTTTTATTTCTCTAATAGGCAGTGACATGTGTCACCATCTTGTTAGTTTGAATAAAAATATTATAAAATAACATATATTGCTTACGAGGATAGAGAAGAAATGACATGGAAAATTAAAAAATAAAATAAAATTCCACGTCAGCAAAATAGCCGGTGACCAAAATAGGAAGGAAACATAACGTTAGTGATGTTTTTGCCAAAAAAAATAAGTCGGTGACTAAAATAGGAAGGAAACATAACGTTAGTGATATTTTGCCAAAAAAAATAGTTCGGTGACTACTGGTGTAGTTTACCCTAAATTAAATAATCAATACAAAATATAAAAAATATTTAAATTATATAAAATTTTAAAAATTCTGTATGGTACTCCAACACCTCCTTTATCCATTCTTGGTCCTATAGCTTGATGTACATTGGGGTAAGGATAGGTCTAGGTGTTAGAGAGAATAGTCATACCTTCTAAAAATGCTAAACTCTTATATAATTTATATACATTTTTATCAATAAATTAAATTTATGTTCCTTAAATTTTATAATTTCGTACTTTTTAAAATTTTAATATAACTATACAACTTTAACATAAAACCATGCGTGGTTTAATGCGGCTTCTTTCAGATGTGTTGCCTTTTTGCGCCAACGACACATTATTTATTTTGCAGACATCATATTTCTTCGATCTTTTGGAAGTTTGTTTGGACTGTACCTTCTTTTATTTTGTGAGTATTAAGGTCCATTTAAACTGGCTTAATTCTTATTTTAATTTTTGTATTAGATTGAAACTTTCGTTATAATTTTACTATTTTTTTTTGTTTAGAGGTGAAGCTAAAAATTTATTCCAACTGTATTTAAAGAGGGTATTATTTTTCCAACTATATTTAAAGAAGATTAATTATTTATAAAAAAAGTTGTTTTATTTATAAAAAGAGTATTATTTATATATTTTTAATTTTTTATATACAAATTATATAAGGTGTCATCAGACACCCCATTCTATTTCATGGCTCTGCCCATGCTTTTGGTCCGTTTAGTTTTTCTTTTTAAAAAATTAATTCTAATACTACGTAGAGAGAATGGGAAGAAGGTGATTTAGAACCCGTGGCTTAGAAAATATAAGAGAACAAAGATAAACAACATGTCTAATCAAATAAATATGTTTGTTTAGTTTTTGTTCATCACTTTAATCTTTTATTACTGTTATTAAAAAAATAAAAAAGTCGATGTGGCCTAATAAAGTGTTATCATATGTTACAATAATTATGTAAATTAAGAAATCATGAGTTGAAGCATGAATTCAACAATGTAAATACATGTATACAATCATCAACTAATGTTGCAAATCATTTCAAAGGTTATAGTAATGGGTTCTTTTCGCTTGAGGCTCAAGTTAGTCAATAGCGGAGTTTAAGGAGATCATGGTGGTAGAGGAAACATTATCAAATATTTAATTAAAAATAATATTTTTATATTTTTCATAAATTTTAATATTTTTCTAATTGTCATAACTTTTGAAATAAATTTATATTTCTTTAATAAGTTTCATACTTTTAAATATTTTTTTATTGTAAAAGTGAACAGGGGTCGAAGATGACGGTAACTCAGGTAGTGGTCATCAGTTGGAGTTCGAATGTGACTTCCTGCGTATGGTGAAGATGTCTTAAATGGAAGATCCCCTTTCTCTGTTGCATGTCTCTTTTTATATTACTTGAACAGGTGTCATGATCAGATTGTCGTAGCGTGTTGATTGTACTGGCTATGATGTGATGTCCTAAGTTTGTATTGTCATCTACAGTGATCACGTGCATCGATACGTGATCGCTGGATACGATATAGTTCGCAGTCTTGCTTGTTCGTCGTAGGTTGCGACGGGTACCTAGACAAATCGCGAGCGATCGCTTGTATTGTTATGCTGTTCGCCGAGGAGCTTACGCTATTGTCCACAGCGTGATCGCTGGACATTCTTTGCGTGATGTCGCTTGCAATCTTGATTGTTCATCGCGGGCCCTGTGACCTTGACATTGATAGTAGGTATTTGTAGGTATTTGTAGGTACTAACAATTTTTATAATTTAATGATGATTTTTATATTTTTTGATAACTCTTATATGTTTTAGTAATTTTATAATTTTAATATATTTTTTGTTTTATTTTTTGAACAAAGAAAGGGGACTGCTCATGTTGGGAATTAATCCCATGACCTAGGAAAGAGGAAGAAAGGGAGTGCTCTGTGCTCCTGCTGGATTCAGAACCTAAGACCTACGGGAAAGAAGGAAGCAAGTGAGAAAGCTCTGATCACTCGACCATCATTATTTTCTCATAATATTTCTTGAGTATATTATATATCATAATATTATTGATAGTTTGTTAATTAACAATTAAATTGACCAGTTAACAGAATTTGTAAACGAAGAAGTCCAATTGAATTTTTTATTAAATAGAAATGTATTACATTTTATGTCGGACTTATACAAGATGGAATAGCATGGGCATCATTAGCCATTAAGTCTAATTGATTTTATTTTCTGATAGAGGTGCTCAATTGAATGTAAAAGTTTCATCAAGATTTAATTTTTTATTTGAGCAAGCACATTTGGCCAGTTGATCAAACTGTTCATCTTTGTTTTTTTATTTTCCTTAGGTCATGCGTTCTATACCTACTAAGAACACCCCTTCATTCTTTTAGAGTCTCGCTTCCCCTCCCCTCTAGGTAGGATTAAAATTTATATAAAAAAAATCATTTTTTACTTTTTTTAACGAGAACTTTTTACCATTATTTTTTTATATCCTAATTTTTGCTCCTAATATCTTTGGTTCAGGATGGGGGTTTTGGGGCCTTCGGGCTTTGGGCACATGCTTTTGTTACGCTTAATAAGAGTCAGAATCATTAATCCCACATTTAAAAGAAAAAAAGATCTTGAAATATAAATACGATGACGCTGCATATTTTATTATACATATATTTAAGAAGAAAATAATGGCTCCGTGACACCTTCGTGTAATTCTCTTCCTGGTTCAATGAATATTCCTATTTTTATTTATTTATTTATTTTAAAAAAGAAAAGAAAATGAAAATCCATTAAAAGACAAAAGTCCGTATAAAACTGTTGAAAGTCCCGTCTAAGTAATCTGACAGGTCGGACACCGAAACATCGGATAGATGTCTCCACATCCAAACCAAGCTCAAACCCCCCAAAATCCAAAAACAAAGATCGAAAGCAAAAGAAAATTTGAAACCCAAACTTGATCGGTGGAACAACGCTATGGTGGGCTCCAAACCTTCTCACCTTGACCCTGATCTCGATCAACATCAATTGATGGACGGTCGTGATGAGGATGCTGCTGTTCCCCCATCTTCTGAGGTCTCGTGCTCCATTTGCCTCGATTTGGTCTCCGAAACCGGAGGCAGATCCTGGGCTAAGCTTCAATGTGGTCATCAATTCCATCTAGGTGATTTCTTGTTACTTAATTATGCAGCTTTTTTTATTATTTTGAAAAAAATCAAGCTTTTTTTTTGGGTCAAAAGTTGTTTTATAAGTTATGTTGCTGCCTGTTGACATCTCATCCGTTTTGAATTTCGTTGTAAGGCAGAATTAGGGTAATCTACATGGATAATTTATGTGAAATCTGTGTTATTATCAGTGAAATTGTTATGATAGAAATCTAGATGGATAATCTTAGTCATGTTGATATACGGATTCAATGATCAATTCATTGCCAGTCGAAAGGATCGGTAACGTTTAGGTGTGTATCTTAAGGTTGTCTGATAATCCTACAGAGGGAGGGAAACTCTGTCATTATTTGCTTGGATAATTTCCTGCTTGTGTCTCATACTTGCAGATTGCATTGGTTCGGCATTTAATATGAAGGGGTCTATGCAATGCCCGAATTGCCGGACGGTTGAAAAAGGTCAGTGGCTGTATGCAAATGGCTCCTCCCGATCACTTCCTGAGCTAACCATGGAGGAGTGGAGTCTCGAGGATGAGTATTATGATCCAGTTTATTCTGAAACGGTATATAACAAACTCCTACGTTTTCCATCTGTTGGTATTGTTGTTTCTTATCATGTTAAGACACACATTGTTCATTTTATGCAATTAGCTGATTTCTTAACTTGATGTGATATTATGTTTGCAAAATCTTGACATGTATCGAATGGTTGCCCCAACTCGTGGTCATCTCTATGCTACAGTGTTCACGGAAAGAAAAGTTTAAAAATCTATGTGTTTGTTTTTCTTCTTTCTGTTTATTTCCTTAGAAGAACTTGTTATATGGCCGTGACTTGTTTTTCTCCTTTGAATCCTCTTCTTTTCAGCTATTAAAATTGTAGGCAATTCATGCTCGCAATTTGTTCTGTATATGATATCCTTGTGATCACACTTAGTACCGTTTTTTAGCAGCACTTTAGAGCTCAATGGTGTCCATTTGGCGAATTCACAAGAGTTGGCTCATCATCTGAGTAAGCAATATCTCTTTTTTCGTGGTGTGGATTTCATTGACTGTTTTTGGTACTTTGATTATGAAACTATTAAAACTATCTCTCAAATTTTAGTTGTTGAATGTTGGGTGCTGAAATAATATATTAACATAATTGCTCACAACAATTTAGCTGCTTGGTTGGTATACTTTTCTCTGATATTGGCATCTTCTTTATGTAGTTTATCCTTTTCATGGGCTAATTTCTTTAGTATTCAAGCTTTGATACGGCCAAGATAATAACAGGTTCCTCTCACTTAGAGTAGGTTCCGTGTTGAAGTTTTTCTCTCTAACTATGAGGAATTAGACTAACCAGGTCAAAGCGATTCCATCTTCTCCTGAACTGTGTAAGTTGCAGAAAATAGCTTATTGCTTTATTGCCACCCATTCTTCGAAACTTGTTACATTTTTAAAATCCCCGAGTCTTAAAAGCAAGGGATTTATATCTACTTTCTTTGAGAATACATTTTCTCTGAACAGAAAGTCATTTAAAGGAATAATTGTGTTATCGCTTGCTGAGTACAAGGTTTTAAAATCATAATGGAATGATTATAGGTAGTGCTGAATGTTGTGCAGGTGTTGTACTTTCTTTTTAGTTTTTACATATCGTTTGAACTTCAGTTTTGGTTCAGCTACTGCAGTTGGTTTCTTATGGTGTCAATCTCTCATTTCTCTTGTTCACCGTGATAGAACTGTAAGACAAGAGGGAAAAACAGTTTGATAAGAACCTTGTTGGTTGTTTACTGAAAAATGTTTGGGGTGTTCCTTTGATAAACACTTCGCTTCCCTCTGACATGATGCTTTAACATATCTTTCAGGGAAGTCGAATCTCCGTCAACTACATGTAAGTTTTTCTATGATTACTGTTACCCTCTGCATCCCTATCCTCCGGTGACTCAATGAGCCAACGTCTATGTGACTCAAAAATGAAATCCTTCTCCACGTAAATTACGAAATATATGGACACTCTATATTTGCTGAACACGCTGCTGCTTCATCTGTGGCTCATTGATATGTTGCATATGTTGGACCACTTTCATCCACTACTTTAAGAAATGGTGATAGCGTTGATGATCCCAACTTTAGTCGCCATTGGAACATCCTCTCTGGATACAATGAGATTTTCATCCCCCCATGCTTTGCCCACCATTAGCATCTAATATCATATTTGGGGTCGCCATTCTCCAAATTTCTCTATATCCAATAGCCATATGAGCAAACTGATCCAGCTTCTCTTCCAGCTGCAGCTCCAAGATCTTCTAATGGTGAACTTGATGCTGCGACCAGACCCAGCTTGTTCCGACATCCTTCTCCTTTTGAGCATAGGTAAGGTGCCATGCTAGCTGGGATACGTTTGGTTATATACCTGATCTTATTTTGAAAAACTTGCCTTGTGTTTTCTTTATCACAAATGCTGTTGACCATTAGAACACTAAATGGTTGTTTACTCCTCATAGGTCCAGTTCTAGAGGCAGGAGTTCGTTTGCCTCTTCAGTTTTTCATCGTCATCCAGGCAGTGGTGCCCGTATCCATGAAAGAATCTGGCCATCTCTTGCCTATTATAGACAACGACACCGTTCCCATCAACAGCGCTTCAACCGACCTGGTGTGCCTGCTCCCGTAGTTCCTGGTATAAGAGGTATGGCCCCAATGACCCCAGCAGTCCCACAACCTGATCAAACCGGTGGCTTCTATGTCCATCCTTGATCGAGTTCATCAGGACATAACGTGCCGGAAGCAGAAAGCTCGTATCTAAATAATTACCTAGCTTTGGAAAGAGAGCGTTTATCTCGTTTCTGAACTGTTGCAAGAGTCACCGGTCAGGGAGGATATTATCCTACATCTAGCTTTGGTTCTGGCAACCATCCTGGGACCGACCTTTAGATTGGTTGCAATGCTCATCAATTGGTTTGTCAAGTGTTTGTTTCAAACGACTGCATCCGACTTTACGATTCGCATGAAACGTAAACTACAAGAATAGTTAAACTGAGCCCATATTTGTAAATTATGGTAGAATTTGGCCGAGAGGCAGACCTCGAATTTGGAAGAGTGGCGGAAGTCCTTGACAGTTCCGCCACACCGTCCATGATGCGGTATTGAAACTAAAGTTTTAATTCATTTTCTCGCTAGGTACAATAAATTTGGTTTTCTAATATTTTAACCTTTTTTTAACAAATATTTTAACCAATTTTAAACAAGTAGTGAGCATCAATTCAAGTTCGATGTCAGTTTTCTGATATTTTAACTGGCAATGTATGAAATCATTGTTCTTACCATGTATCAACTAGAATACACACCAGAAATTCAAAGCATAGCACGAACGAGTGAATGTTCGTTCGATTAACTAAACAAATTTTTTTGTTCATATTCGTTAAAATAATAAAAAAAACACAAACATAAATAAATATGAATCACAACAGTAACCACATACAATTTATTAATATAAGTTATAACTACAAAGTTAATTTATTCAAGTACGACAAAAAAATACATAAATCGTGAATAAACCACATAAAAATAATTTGTTCAACAAAACAATCTTCTTAAAATCTAAACATGAAATGTAAAAGATTTGTGAGCTACTGGGTGGAAAATGCATACGTAAACAAATTTAAACGAACGAATTACCGAAAGTTCACGATCATAAATGAACAAACAAGCCTTTTTGTTCATATTCATTCATTTAATTAAACGAATAAAAAATCATACTCACGATTGTTCGTTTAATAAATAAACAAATTTCCCACCGAACGGCTCACAGACGTCCGTTCAGTTCATTTAAAACCCTACTAATCGGGTCTTTTATAACAAATTTAATGAAAAACTTCAGGAGTAAAACACAATGCGGGTAAGCAAAAATATAAAGGCTAACTGGCACGAAACAGTCAGATCCTCTTATAATGGAGGATATCTCTCACTGGATGATCACCTCCCCACGTAAATAACACGGCTAATTATAATTTTCATGTCATTTTAATGAGAATCTGGAAGTTGTATCCATCCACATTACGAAAGCATTATTAATCTTCTTCATCATCTTCCTCGCCCTCTCCTTCGTTATCTTCATCACTATCTTCCATTCCGTCATCGTTATCACAATTGTCCTCTTCGCTGTCTGGCTTTTTCTTATTGCCGCCATTTCCTGATATAAATTGAGAATGGTTTATTAAAATGCTAGTTGAAGGTAGACTTTCTATTTCCTTTTTCAGTTAACTGATTTTTCGTGTCATGATGATAATAATTGCTAGGATATATGAACATACCATATTCATTGAACATAGCTTCACCAGAACATAATCCACCCTCGATTTTAGTGAGTTGGAGAGTCATTCTAGGTCCAATTTCTTGAAGCTTGACAGCACTTTTTGTGGAAGCACGATTAACTCGACTAAGATCACTAGTCAGAGTAACTGTTGCAGCTTCCTCATCTGCTTCACTTTCTGATCCGTAACCCGCTCTTCGTATAACAAATCAAAAGTGTAAGGAGAACTAAACAAATCACAAAGAGTATACCATTCATAAGGACGGTACTATAAATATGTATAGCTCATAACAATACTCACTTGGTGACGAAGTCGCTCACATCTTGAAGATTCCTAAGATCAGGTACTTGATGGTTCTGCACGAATTTACGAATTCTACGGGAGACACCAACAGGCTGTAGTCTGATAGAATAATGTCGAAAATCAATAAGCTTTGTGTCTTTATTGTAATTAAGCAATACAATCCTCTGGCAAGAAGAAAGTTTAACCTGAAACATTCATGTTGAGATAATGTTAAAAAGGGAAGAATAAAACAAGTGAAGTCAGTTAGGATACCAAAATTTAACTGTCCAAGCATACACTCACGGTGTTGATATCAATATCCGGAAAGATGTTCTTAAACATTGTAGTCGTGAGCTTTAAATGTTCATCTCCTGCTGCAAAGCCAGAAAGAACAATCTGCCCAATATATATTCAAAATTAATACCATGAAGGTGTCATATATAAGTTGAGAAAAAAAACTAGACCAATTGGAGCAAACATTTTAAAGCAAAAACTAAGGTTTCTGTTTCTCCATCGTTATGCTTCAACGCAACAAACATCAGCATTTGGCTTGTAAAAACCGCACATATTTCTTATATAAAATAGGTTCCACAAGCAGCTAAGAATTACAATAACACAAGAAGTACCATTAGCGAGACGATAAGAGGCGAAGAACTTACCAAAGGGGGATTTTTGAAAAGATCCTGAGGACATCGCGGGCGCAATTGAGACTGGGTGATATCAACAGCCAATGAATACTCATGTATTTTAAATGTGAGAGTAGGGCCTTGAGGAGTCTTTGCAACCCTAAGGACAGGCGAGGTTTCAGTTTTGGATAGAATGAGGAAATGGGTTACACCCATTGGCCCTGCAACATTCAAAAAGTCTTTCAGATTGTTCCTTTTCTTCTCCTGCAACAATTAAATAACAACGGAACAAAAACTTTAATTAAAAAGAAAACTTATGAAACAAAAAATTTACAGATATATATATATATATAATGGTTACAAAAAGAGAAAAAAAAAGAACTACCTTGAGATTGAGAGCAGTATAAGGAAGCATCAATTTTCTCAAGTCCATTTGAAGCTGCCTGATTGGACCAGGAAGCTTCCCTCTCGAGAACACGAAACTCTTTGGGATTTTATTCCCTGTGATATGGTCCACAGTTGATTGCTGTTGCTGGTTCTTTTTCACAACAGGCTTCACGAAAACCTTATTCTTTCTCTGTTATTTTAATTCAGATATCGGAACATGATTAAACCAAACCAAACCAAACCAAACCAAACCAACCCAACCCAAAAACAAGAACAAAAAACATGAGGGAAATCATAGCTCAGTAGAATAGTTTTGGAGTTCAAAAGAATCGAACACTGTTAAAATCACAAGAGCAAGCTATTACTTACATTACGGAAACGAGCCATGGCTATGATAGAGAGACCTCGATTTGGCAGAGAAGCAGGGTTTAATCGGCGGCTGTGTTTTAGAAAACTAGTTTCCCACCGAGAGAAAAAAAAATCGAATGCTACCTTCAAGAAAAAAAAGAAAAATCGAAATCTACTTTAACTTATTGGTCTTGGGCTGAGTTTAACTAAATTCTAAGATTTCAGCCCAACTTTTCTATTTTTAGGCCCAAATATTGATTTTAACCTTTAATATATTTCTTTACGGTATTTTTTAGGATTTATATTCAATACAGTGGTGTAAATTGAAATTTTTTACAAGAGATCTAATTTTAGGGTTTAGGTGTAGGAGTTTAGAATTTAGGGATAGTGGTTAAAATTTAAGGTTTAAGGTTATAATTTAGGGTTTGGAGGTTAGGGTTTATTTTTTAGGGTAATATGGTTAGGATTTAGGTTTTAACTTATAAATCCTGAATTATAACCTTAAGCCCTAAATTCTAATCACTATTCCCAAATTCTAAACCCCTACACCTAAACCCCTAAACTAAGACCCTAAACCCTAAAATTAAGGCAATTGTAGAAACACTAAACCTTAAAACTAGGGCAATATAATTATAATTCAATTTTTACTGCCAGTATATAAAATGATTGTTTTGTTAAAGTTCAAATAAAGGATAAACTACATAAATGATCACCGAACTTTTATGGCAGATTCATTTCGGTCACCGTACTTTTAAAATATTTGATAAGGTCATCCAACTTTTAGTTTGATTTCAATATAGTCACCGAACTTTTAGGGCAGATTCATTTTGGTCACCGTACTTTTAAAATATTCGATAAGGTCACCAAAATTTTAGTTTAATTTCAATAAAGTCACCGAACTTTTAGTTCACTTTCATTATGGTCCCTCCCGTTACCTTAAGTTAAAAGATGACTTTAGTTTTTCGTTTTCCTTAATAAAAAATGGGTAAACTGCACCAATCGTCACTCAACATTCTTCTCACTCCTATTTTGGTCACTAGAGTTAAAAAAAATTCAATTTAATAACTTAACTTTTGAATTGTTCATATTTTAGCCACTCTCAAATGACATGTTTATACAAATAGAAAAATTCGATTAATCCTTAAAAGATTTATTTTGGTTAATTGGTAAATTTAGATTATTCAATTATGGTTAATTATTAAATTTAAATTATTCAATTCTCGATCTTATATTGTATTAATTAAATCAGATAATCGATTAACTAGTTAACTGAAATATTTGATTATGGAAATGATTTTTTACTTTGTTTATTAAAATATCAAATATGATAATATGATAAATTTAATAATTTTTTGGCTGTGATAAAAGTGTAAAAACAACTATAAAGTCAAAAATTGAAAGTTCACACCTATTAATTCTACCCAGAGCCAAAACTTTAAAAAAATCAGAAGGGTATCAAAATCATTAGACTATAAGATATTGTAATGCATAAAATTTAGAAATATTATATATACTAGATCAGATTAGTTTTTATTTTTGCTTAAAATGTGAACCGTAATCGAATCGAAATAATTTATTTTAAAAATTTGTACCGAAATCAGGTTTAATTAATCCTTAAAAATTATTTTGGTTAATTGATAAATTCAAATTATTCAAATCTCAATCTTATATTGTACCAATTAAATAAGATAATCGATTGGCCGGTTAATTGAAATATTTGATTCGAGTAATAGTTTTTTTTTACTTTGCTTATTAAAATATCAAATATGGTAATATGGTAAATTTAATAAGAAAAGGTAAAAAAATCATTACCTTAAATTTTTTAAGGATTAATCAAAAAATTTTATTTGTATAACCATGTCATTTGAGAGTGACCAAAATATGAAAGATTCGAAAGTTAAGTTATTAAATTGAATTTTTTTAACTCTAGTGACCAAAATAGGAGTGAGAAGAATGTTGAGTGATGATTGGTGTAGTTTACCCATTTTTTTATTAAGGAAAAACAAAAACTAACGCCAACTTTTAACGGAAGGTAACTGTAATCACTCATTTTTATCCGGTTTGTAAATATGGTTAATATATTAGTATAATAATTAATGGGGAATTATTATTGCATGTATACATATTACATTATATGTTTATGATTAGCGTACGTATAGTGTGTGTGTGATGTGTACATGTATATTATAAGCTATGTATATGCATTAGTAATTAGTATGGTGTATGTGCTCATGTATGTTTGCATGTATATATTAATTGATATGTGTATTCGTATTAATTATGTATGTGCTACATGAGAGTATCCGAATGTGTGTGCATGTGATATATATAGTTTGCGTGTATGTTTGTATGTGTGCGTGTATGATTATTATTATCATCATTATTAATATTAATATTAATATTAATATTACTTTTGGGCTAATTTAAAATAAAATTCAAGAAGTTTTATTAATGAAAACCCATTAATTAACAGTCCAAGTCCATATAATATTACAAAAAACCCCAAAAAATATAATATAGTTTACAAGGCCCATTTTTGGCCTGACCCAATATCTTAAAAAACCCAGTCTGATAACCCTTCTTTTCCTTGCAGCCGTCACCCTCCCAACCGTTGGATCAAGATTTGATCCAACGGTCCAGATGACACCAAGATGATTCAGCTGGCGCGCGTGTAATTCACCCTCGAGACTGCTCGTTTCCCACTCGCGCGTGCAACGCACGCCCGAGACCGTTCATTCTTCATCTGCCACGTGTCGAGATCAGATGCAGCTTTGCTCATTTCAAGGCCCGATCTAGGCCGTTCATTCCCCATGTAATCACAGCCGTTGGATCAGATCTGATCCAACGGTCGTGAGTGAATTTGGCCGAAGACGTCGCTGCCATACTCTCCCTACGCCAGCACCACTCCGCTGTACCACCAGCTCAACCACCACGCTCAGAGAACGTGCAAAATACCAAAACAATGGATTGTCAGCACCAAAATCAAATCAGATGTACTTTCATGTCTTATTTTCTACCAAAAACTCAGATCAGAGCAATATATGTAAAAGAACCAAAAGTGTAAAAGGGGTTTTTTTTACCAGATCAAAAATAAAAAGGAAACATTTTCGAATACGTATTTTTTTAAACTTCCTTTGCATGTAAAAAAGCCCAATAAATAATAAAAAAAAGAGAATAAAGAGGGAGAGTTTACCCTCCGTCTGCCGGCCTTCCATCATCGGTGACAAGCCGTCGGTCCTTATGGCCGAACTCGGTGAATCGATGTTGGGTGCCAGGTTCTAAGAAAAAGGGGTGGGTCATTTCAAGAGGTTCATTCTCATTTTAAAAAAATGGCTTTCACTTTCGAATCTTCTCAGATCTAGGAAAAATGAGAGTTTTTTCTTTGAATCCAAGTTTGGATTCGGGTTTCGGTTGAAGCAAGGGTTCATTTTGGGGGTTTTATTATGTTCGCCGGCGTCGACTAGCGGCGGTCGACGGCGGAGGAGACGGTGGTTGGCTACCGTTTCCTGGGTTTGTCAAAGGTTTGGAGGTTTGGGTTTGAAAGAAAACAGAGAATGAGGGGTTCTATATCTCAGAGTTAAAAAAATGAGAAAAGAAGGGGAGAGGGGGCTAGTTATCTGTTTTATAGAGGGGGAGATGAAAAAATGGGTAAATAACGACATAAATCCCCCCGCGTTCTTGAGATTTTCATTTCTGTCTCACCGCATGGGATATTTTCAATCCCAGTCCCTCTTGCTTTTTAAAATCTTTCATTTTCGCCCCTAAATTGACTAAATTCATATTTTAAATGGTGAAATTACCTCCCCAGTCCCACCGCGTTTTTGAAATTTTTATTTCGAGCTCGCCCCTTGGTTCAATTACATGTTTAGTCCTTTTAAGTTTCGTCTGACTTGTAATTTCGTCCCTAAATCGTATTTTTATTACCTTTTAATTTATGTTTCCTATTTTCATTATTTTTCATTTCAGTCCTCTTTTCGTATCTAAATATTCATTTTTTTATCATGTTTTATATATGTTGATGTGGCCCTTTTTGTGTTTTCATGTGTTTCTCTTATATATTTCGCATTCTCATGTTTATATATATATGTTTAGTTTATGATGTTATGTGTTTTTATTTTTTTTGTTCGCTCATCCGTATCGTACATGTTCGATTCGTGTTTTTGGTTGGCTTGTATATAACATGTTTTTGTATTTTAGCGTGTATTGTATGTTCTCTTTCCTTTTAGGTTAGGCGTTAGTGTGTTTTCTTTTGTCACGTATAATACCGTGTTTCTATTTTAGGTATGTAAATTATGTCGCGTGTTAATCATTAAATACATGTTAGCTTTTTTTTTGCTTTGATTTATTAGTATCGTGCCATATTATATGTCGTGTATATTTTGCATTGGTGTTTCTTTATGTGTTCAAGCATGTTATAATCAGTTAATTATTTTTAGGAAGCATGTTTTTTTTCTTCTTTTTGGGTTTATGTTGTTGCTCTGTTTTTTAACATGATATGTTATATTTTTGTTGCTCGTGTATTTCATTATTTTCGTTTAATATTGTGACATCCATGTTTTTAGGTTTTAGTACCATGTCAATGTGAACGTTGGTTTTTTATATAATTTGTTTTGGTTAAGTTTGCATAATTGTTTTTTTTATAATTTGTTTGGTTAAGTTTGCATAATGGAATATATAAGCTGTCAATTCGGTGCCTTTTTATCCGAGAGTAAATGGGGCCAGTATCAGGCGTAGTGATAGTGGTTGGGCGTTTACTCTCGGATAACGGGGCCTTTAAAATTTACCCGCACTTATAATCAAATTTTAAATTAATTGTCACTTTAATCCGGAAAGTTTAGTATTAATAAAGCGGTAATTATTAAAGTACCAATTTTGGGCGGTGTGGGGGTGCTAATCGTTCCCCATCCATAACCGACTCCCGAACCCAACAGTTTTCAAATCTCTGGTTTTATGGTGCCCGGCCTACCTAAGTGGCCGGTGGCGACTACCTTTCTTTAAATAAAATACGGTGTTTTTAAAACCCCGCGGAATAAATATTTTAATACCCGAAAAACTACAAACACTTCGAAAACCTATTTTTCAGCGAAACAGACATCGCTACAGTAACGAGAGAGACCGTATTGAAAGTGAACTAAAAGTTCGGTGACTATATTGAAATTGAACTAAAAGTTGGATGACCTTATCGAATATTTTAAAAGTATGGTGACCAAAATGAATCTGCCCTAAAAGTTCGGTGACTATATTGAAATCAAACTAAAAGTTGGGTGACATTATCGAATATTTTAAAAGTACGGTGACCAAAATGAATATGCCCTAAAAGTTTGGTGACCATTTATGTAGTTTACCCTAAAATGAATGTAGGGGAGCAGTTTCTATTAGCCATGCAAGCAGCAACTTTTACAATTATTCAAATATTAAATTAAAAATATCATGACTCAGATCTAATTTTAAGAAGTTAAATTACGATTTCATTGGTTATTCTTACACAACCGTGTATAATTTTTAGTTTTTAATTATGTAATGTTAAAAGTTACCAAGAAATAATTGTTTTTGCAATTCCATCTCAACAATCGTCCTTAGGTCGCGATAGAAGACCACTGCAAAAGGCTTGGTCTCCTTCCCCGTAGTGTCAAACCTTTTTTTTTTCTTTTCAATACTCAAACAGCGTTGAAATCCTGCTTGTTTGTGGGTTCGGAGGCGTGGATTTCCCCTTTCGAACGATATCATCGTTTTTCTTGAAGGTTTGGTCTGAAGAAAGGAAATGAAAGGCATAAAATGGCTGTGAGGCAGAGGTTTGGCTCAAAAGGTCACCAGTGTGCTTTGAGTCCCGTGGTTTTCCCGAATTTCTGTCAGATTCAGCTGCGATTCAAGTTTCTTCATCGGTATTGCGTGTGGATTTTCTGCATGAAGTTCTCTCCCCCAATGTTTGACGGAAGACTCTTTTGTTTTGAGAAGAGAGATCGACTTAAAGGGCCACTTGTTTTGACACTGAAAACGGTCATGAAATCCCTTTTTACTTGGGCAAAAGTACAAGAGTTGTTTGGTTCCACCTAGGTAAGGTAATTTTGGGCCACCGGAGATTCTATGTGATTTGTTGTCTCACCGGAATGAGGGTAGAAGACATAGGAACAAGGGCTTATCAGTCTTTTACATTTGAGTGTGGCTCATCTACGTCTTTTTTACCCTTCGGTCCAAAGTACACTAAAGCTACTGTTGTGCATGTCATAATGGCAAAAGGTTTTTTTTCTTAGAAGTGTTGACTTTTAATACTTTGGGGTTTTTATCTGTTTCTATGCTCGAGTATAGGGAGTACTTTCTTTTCTTTTTTCACATATTGATAAGTTCATTTTTAGGGCTACAAACTATGGTTGGAGTTTGTGCTCATAGGAACGACCCCATGGTACGAAGAACAACTAACAGCTATTGTGGCAACCACTGAGGCCTATTAGAAGTTAGGAATTAAAACTCAAGGTGTTCACGATGATACTTGCCAGACTGTGAAGCGTACTCAAGTGAAGGGCCTTGTGGTTTTTGACGTATCAAGTTTTAAAAATTTTATTATCGTGATCTGTTTTTTAGGCGTAGACTTTGCTAAGTGCATTCATCTTATGCTTAAGAAAAGCCCAAGGACCTTACGGTTTAAAGATGGTTATACATTGTCTTTGGCGGGTGACTCCAAGGGGAGTCGTCCGCACCACCCATGATCTACCTACAACCCACCATTTTTTATAGAAGGAAGGCTAAATTGATGGCGGTGATTCCATTTCCTTCCCCAGAGAACTTTGGTCACACTAGGATCATTTGGTTATGGGCTTTCGATCCCTGCTTCTTTTCCAGGATTCTTGTTGCTACACGGTTCAAGTCTGAAGCTCAATGATGGTTTCTATTTCCGCAACAAGCTCTATCGTCTTATTTTTTGGATTTCCGAGTTAGTTTTACTGTTGACCCTCCGGTGATGTGAGTTGTTTCCCTTTGGGTTTGTGAAGCAGTCTTCGATCTAGAAGCTCTACCTGTTCAAACCTCTAGGCCCCTAAAGCTGTATTGGGCATCTGAAAAACTTGTGAAGGCCTTTTTTTCACGTTGTTTGTTCAATATATCTCTGTTATCGATCAAAGGATGAAATGCTTCGATGGGGGAAAACAAATCGAAAAATCTGCAAAAAAGTTTAAAATTTTAAATTGAGATTTCAAAATTTTCATTTTTTTTTTCTAAAAATTTATTTTAAAGTCCTTAACTCATTAATGGTGATTTTGTTAATTCCGAACTAAACCTAAGATTTTCTATCGGGTAACGAAAATTTCTTATAGTATATGAGTAATCTAAATTTGATTTTAACAAATAAAACCCATAATTATATAATTGATGAAAAAATAGGTTATTGTCAAGTTCTTTTATGCTTTAATGGTGATTTTGTTAATTTCGACTTAAACTTAAGATTTTTTATCGGATATTGAAGATTTCTTATAGTATATGAGTAACCTAAACTTGATTTTAACAAATCAAATCCTGAATTAAGTAATTGATGAAATTGTGATATTGTTTTTAAGCTAGAATTCTTGATTTTGAGTAAAACGTGAATTTAGGTTGGAAAGTTTTGAAACTATTAACCAAGTTTCGATACTTGTTGTGAAATCTAAAATGTAACTACCATGGATAACACTTTAGGTTGGAATGATACAATTTTTTGTAAGTTTCAAAACTTCCGACTAAGTTTCGATACTTGTTGTGAAACCTAAAACGTGACTAGCGTGTTTAACATGTTAGGTTGGAATGACACAATTTTTTTTGTAAGTTTCAAAACTTCCGACT
This sequence comes from Hibiscus mutabilis, assembly GCA_019671005.1. Lineage (NCBI taxonomy): Eukaryota > Viridiplantae > Streptophyta > Magnoliopsida > Malvales > Malvaceae > Hibiscus > Hibiscus mutabilis. Next base: position 46,376,724 of record CM033737.1, read on the forward strand.
ACGTTTTGATACTTGTCGTAAACCTAAAATGTAACGAATATGTATAATATTTTAGGTTGGACTGCCAATTTTTTTGTAAATTTCGAAACTTACGACTAAGTTTCTATACTTGTTGTGAAACCTAAAATGTAACCAATATGTATAACATTTTAGGTTGGAATAATACAATTTTTTTATGAGTTTCTAAACATTCGACTAAGATTCGATACTTATACTGAAACCTAAAATGTAAGCAATACGTATAACATTTTATGTTGGAGTGAAATTTTTTTGTAAGTTTCGAAACTTACGGTTGCAACCTAAAATATTGCATAACATTTAAGTTGGAGTCTAGTCGAGTTTCAAGTTCTTTAACTCTTTAATGGGGATTTTGTTAATTCCGAATTAAAGCTAAAATTTTCTATTGAGTAATGAAGATTTCTTAGAGTATATGAGTAATCTAAACTTAAGTATTTGAAGAAATAACTTATTTTCAAGTTCTTTAACTTTTTAATGGTGATTTTGTTAATTCCGAATTAAAACTAAGATTTTCTATTGGGTAATGTAAATTTCTTAGAGTATATGAGTAATCTAAACTTGACTTTAACAAATTAAACTTAGAATTAGGCAATTGATGAAAAATAGCTTATGTTCAAGTTTTTCAATTTTTTAATGGTGATTTTGTTAATTCCGACCTAAAACTAAAATTTTGTATCGGATAATAAAGATTTATAATCTAAACTTGATTTTAACAATTCAAACTCAAATTTTGGTAATTGATGAAAATTGTAATATTGCTTTTAAGCTAGAGTTCTTGATTTTTAGTAAAACTTAGAACAAAGTTTTGATACTTGTCGTGAAATACTTTCGTTCTTGGACGATCAAATATATTATAACAATTTAGGTTGAAGTGAGTAAAATTTTAAGTTTCAACCTAAAATATTATACAAGATCGTAACAATTTAAGTTGCAACCTAAAATGTTACACAAAATCATAACAATTTAAGTTGCAATCTAAAATGTTACCAATTTAAGTTTCAACCTAAATTATTACCAATACATATAACATTTTAGTTTAAAAATCTAAACCTAAAATATTATCCAAAATTATAAAAAATTAAATTATAACCGAAATTGTTACTAATATAGTAATATTTTAGATTGATAATACATTTTAAATGCCGAACCGCATTCCAGCCCCAAATTACGTTGTAAAACCAAAAAATAAATAAGGAGTAAAAACCGGATTAATAGTAATCAAAGTCCTAGGTGGCAGCAGCAGCGTTAAACGAGTGTTGAGGGCTTAATTTGTGGACGCAAAGCCTCGTCCGAAGCGTTCCTAACATTGGTTATAAACCCCAGGATCCTCCCCTCTCCCCTCCACAACTCATCTTTTCGTAATAGGGAAAGGCCTTCTTCTTCGCTGCTGCTCAACTTTCTTACACTTTCCCACCACAACAAAACACGCAAACACTGTTCCTCCGCAGCAGCGTTCAAGAAGGTTTCTCTTACCACACAAAAAGAAGAAGAAAATGGCTCGTTCTTTCTCAAAAGCTAAGCTTTTCTCTACTTTCGTTGTCGATGGATTCTCTAACGCTATCTCAAGGTATCCTTAGTTCCACCCATTCCTCTGTTTATTTTTTTTAATTAATGATGTTTGGTGTTTTTGGTTTAGACGAGGTTACGCGGCGGCATCACAAGGAGTCGTATCGAATGGAGTAAAGGAAGCAGCAGCTGCGAGAAATGCCGGGGCGTTGAAGAAAACAGGGGAAGATACGGCAGCTGCAGCAACCAAAGAGAACGTTAACTGGGTTCCCGACCCCAAAACCGGATTCTACAGACCCGAGAACTCTGTCACCGAGATTTGCCCGGCCGAGCTCAGAGCTACGCTCTTGAGGAGGAACTAAATAAAACATACATACGTTTATATGTATGCATTGGGACAAACTGCTTATATTATATCTGTCTGCTGCCTCAGGGGCTTTCTCAAGGGATTTTTTTTTTGGTTTTTGAATTCGCCCAACTGCTTGTTTCTTTGTCCTTCGTGAAGGAAGAAAATAATACGATGGTAGTAAAGTTTGATTCCTGGTTTCTGTTTTGAAAAATCAAGGAATTCCTATCAATAAAGACGAGTGCCGCTTTCATTATTTATTCCCAGATTTTTGTTTTTTTTCCTTCATTTCTGTTCTGTTTTGTTTAATATATATATATATATATATATATATATATATATATATATACAAACTGAATTATTCCTTAAACACATAAATGGAAGGATTTAGACTTCAAATGTTCTAAATTCCACGGAATGTGATAGGCACGGAATGTATCTGTCATATTTACTCCTTAATAATATATATATATTTTTGAAATTCTTCTCAAAAAAATTTAGCATTTTAATTCAATTACTATAAGATAAATAATAGTTTTAGTTCATTTATATTATATTATCATTAAGACTAGATTGACAAAATATATAAATAATTAAGACTAAATATATAATTATACAAAAAAATTAAACTACCACACTAACATTTTCGTGCCTTAATTTATTCTATCATTTAAATATTTAAGTGGTCTACAAAATTAAAAGATAAATAGTCAATAGAACGTGGCCTAATTGATAAAACTGAAAGATAAGTAATAAAAATAAAATATGATTTGATTAACAAAATCAAAAGATCAATAATCAAAATAAAATGTCTCCACAATTATGAATAGAACGTCTCCACGATTAAGAGACTATAAATTATTTTTATTTTTTAAAAAATTAAATCGGCCGAATTAAATAACATATAATTACAAATTACATAAAGTATACATTTTATTTATATTAATATATATGTTGTTACATAAAATGAAAACAATAATTTTCCATTATAAAAAAAAATTCCATGATTTATCCAAAGATCAAGAATCAATGATCAGTTGGAGTTGATTGAATATAATAAAAGAGAAAAAAATAAAGGTAGTAGAAGAAAACTTCTAAGGAAGAAGATTTTAAATTAAATGGTTACACATCAATATACACTATTAATATAAAATATAGGTCATTGGTTAAATAATTATATGATCGTAATCGTTAGTTCAATTAAAATTTGAATAAAATATATAAATAATCCTATGACTATAAACTAAATCCACCTATTATGAAAAATTACAAACTAATCACTCAAAATATATTAATATTTTCTTAAATCATGAATTCTAGACTTCTTAAGAACACTTTATTTTTTTTCTAAAGTATTTTTTCTCTCTTCTAAATAAGATTAAGATCAGATAAAATTTATTAAAAAATTAAAATATATAGATATTTTCTTAGGGTTTTGACATTTTAAATCGATTGTCATTTGCCATATATACATCAAATGGCCGATGGCATTCTTTCCTATTCTCAATAAATTTTTAATGAGCCTCCAAAAATAGAACAAGGAAATCTTAAAGTTCTGTGATATAAGTAGCAAATGTAACGAAAAAAACAGAGCCATTGAGAAGATGCGCATATCTGTTGAAAAAGACACCAAATATCTGTCGCGTACATACCAGATTTGGGACCATTGCGCAAGAATAAACAGGTTATAATTTAGATTATGAATCTACTTATCTGATTGATTTATAATTTATGTCGTTTGTTGACATTGGTAAACACCATTTCGTCACTGCTTATCTGGGAAAGAAAAATTTACCTTTTAATTTAAAATCTTTCTTGCAAAAGCTATTAATTAATACGATTTATCAACCAAAAAAAGCCAATAAGATGCCCGCATCAAAATTCCAAGGTTCATATTCTGGAGAAGTAAATCACAACCATCAATTATACCATAAATTTCAAGAGGGTTGGAATTTATAAATCAGCAAAGCCACAGGATGGATGATGTCTTGACAAATGAAGCTAGAAAATATCACAGTAAACAGGCCACCTGCCGGTCCTGTTCTGTAATCCTGTCTCTACTATTTCGTTCGAAAGAGTTGGTTATCCAATAATCCAAAAAATGCTTTAATCCAGTTATTTGTTGAGCCACAATAATCTAAAATTCCAAGTATGATTCTTCAAACATATAAGAAGCAACTCAAATTCGGATTTTATGATTGCAATATTCTTACTTCTCTCAAAGGCACAGTTAGCTTAACATACACATCATCAACCTAGGGGCATCCAAGCCTAAGCAGTACACCCATGACTTTACTTCCAACATCAAATTGAAAAGCTCCATAGCAGGAGACCTGATATTTATTCATCCTTATATATACTACCAGTACCGTGCCGTGTAAATGTTGCGTGGGTTTACCTGGTTTGAGCAGCCAGGGTTTATGCTTCAATCATCACTGGCCAACGGCACAGGTTTTACCTGAAAAGAATAAATGCATGCTTTAGTTCTACATGCAACAACGTTTAGCTGAATTTTCTAACATGAGAGTAACAGTCCACTAATAACTCTAATGAGAGATCGAAGCTCACTTACCAACTCACGGAACTTGAGGATGTAGAACATTTCAAGATATCTTCGGGTCTCACGCCTCTCGAGTTTTGATGCGTACGTCCAGAAACCATATACCCCAGCCAATGTCATCAGCCTTTCTGAATAAATTTGCCATGTATACCTAATATATATATGTAAACTTTGCTTAAGCTCCACATTGATGGTACAGACAATGGAAGTATAAATGTAAATTAGAAGGAACAGACCTTTCATAAATCCTCTTAAGCCCTCCATCAGATATTTTAGTCCAGTAGCTTGGGTCCTCCTTGCAACGTTGAAAGAAAGCTGCCAGGAGTTCAGAAGTCTGGTCGGGGTGATATGGATCAATATGGAACCCTGATATACCAGGTACGATAATCTCCGCAGGACCACCATGGCATGTGGCAAATGTTGGAAGGCCACATGTCATGGCTTCCACCACCGTAAGTCCAAAGGCTTCATAGAAGGCAGGCTGAAAAATGAGACAGGGCTATAGTTGTTAGAAATCTCAAGAGGTTGTAACACAATAGGAGCATATTGCTAAAGGGCACATACCTGAACAAATATACCCTTTGAGTCGGCTATGTAGCGATAGAGCTCGCCATTGCGTGCTCGATTTGTTTGGGCTGCTATCCAACGAAATTGACCATCCAACTTATACTCTTTTATAAGGCCATGCATCTTCTCAATTTCAGCCATCTCTTCTCTGTCTTTGGAGTTCTTTACATCAATGTAACCAGCAACAATAACAAGGTTTGCTAATTCCCTCAGCTTGGTATTCTTAGCATAGCACTCTACCAATCCAGTCATGTTTTTAACTCGATCCAGCCTTGCCATGGAAAAGATCAAGGGCTTTGACTGATCGCTCAAAGTACCACTACAAATTGAAGATAAAATTTGCATCACAAACTTGGCAAACAAAAATTTCATCATAGATTTGTGCAGAAATTTTTTGTAACAAGGCAAATTCCCGACTTCGTATTCATTAGAAAATCTCAGAGTTGCGTTATAATTTTTTACTGCAGAAGCCTAGTATTCCATTTAATGTTAACTACTAAGATTCTTGAAAGTAGATATCGAAATAGTAACTTACCTTCTCTCGGTAGCCAACATTATTGACTATATTCGATAACTAGCAAAAGGGAAGGATGAGAGATGAAAAAGAAAATTTGAAAGTGCCTCAGCTAATAGAACAATGCGGTAGAACAAACAGATCAAAATGTTCAAAGATTATGCTCTACCAGACCTGAATATATAAGGTGCAACAACCAGACAATGAAGATTGGAGAAACTCACGTGTTCATCATTCTGCTGAGGATCAAACAACAATTCTTCTATTGATCCATGCAGTGCCGTAAGTCTCTTTTCCTTATCAGAGTAAGGAAAATAAATGCACATATCCGCCCCAGGAGATACAATATTGAACTTTGGATCAAAAACATCAATGCCATGAACCACTCGATACAACCCTGGACGAGTAAAAGCAGTGTGGCTCTCGTACTGACCAACAGTATTCTTCCTGAGACAAAAGCATTGTGACAAGCAATTGATATAACGTGAAAGGCATCTCCTTTGTTTGTAACACATAAAAAACTCCATAAATTTCAGTTCAAAAACAGTTAAATGTTTTAGCCAGGGGATCCATCTATTACTATCGGAAAGCAACTGACTTGAAGTTTATTAAGATAAACAACGTTCTTAAACTTATTAAGATAAAACAACGACAACGGCATGTCTCTGCCAAAATGAATGGTGCTACAACTAGTCCAGTACATAAATAGTGTATTCAACAGTAAAAGGAGAAAACTTACGTTCCTGCAATCTCTTGGTATGTGCTGGTGATAATAAAATCTGCATTATTCATAGCTATTAAATCAGCAGTAAACTGACAAGAGAAGTGATAGTTCTCGTCAAACTTTTTCCAATATACATCTGAATCTGGATATTTTGTTTTCTCCAAAGCATGGGCAATGGTACACTGCAAAAAGTGTAATTGAGACATTGAAGATTCGGTAACAAATATTTCAGCAGAAGTTAAAACATAGAGTGGAGGTGAAAGGACCTTGGGAGAGCGGAGAGACAAACCTGTGTATCACCCATTTTGTAAGCCAACAAAAATGCAACAAGGTTCCCATCGCTGTAGTTTCCTATAATAAAATCTGGAATACCCTGCAACTCTGCTGCAATTTCACTTGCTACATCCTGATTAGACATACAAATAGGAAAGCATGTATGAAAGAAGATAGAACCTAGTAGAGAAGTACAAAGAAAACATCCTCCTCAAATATATAGTGATTGTTGGAAAATCTTCAACGTCTTTAGAGATAAAAAAAAAAATCAACAGCCTTCGACAACGTGAAAGTCAAAATGATTTACCTCAGCATAAGTCTCCAAATAGGGCCATACATCAAACCTTGATATCCATTTACGAAGAACCCCATGTTCTGACCTAAAAGGAACTCGCAGAATATGAGTATGCTCTGTCCCAGTTACTCTTTCCAGCCTTTGATTGCAAGTGGTTCCCTTTGCATCAGGTATTAACCTGGTCACCTTGAACAAGAAGGAAAAATATGCCAAATTTACATAAGCAAAATCTAGAAGTTTAGAAAACAAATTGAAGCAATCTGGGCATCTAGTCATATACTTACAATAAGAATTCTGGGAGTAATATCAAGTCCCTGCCTCTTTATCCTCATAAGCATTTCATTCTCTATGGCACGTACTTGGTCCAATATATAAACAACCTGCACATTACACAGGAAAAATGGTGATCTCAACATGCTAAACAATAAGAAGTCATGCAATTGGAAGGGCAGAACAAAGATTCAACCCCTTAATGAACAAAAATCTGGAGACATTTCCATGCTTTCAGATTCACTACGAACCTGCCCACCAGTGTCGGGCAAACCTAAAACATTTGCTTGCGCGAAGTATCCATGTGGAGACAGAATGACAACATTAAACACCATAGGCACTCTCCCCAGGAAGGTCTCCAGTGTAGATGGACCAGGAGCCTGAAGGATGCCCAAGAGAAGATGCATCATCTCTAGAACATGAGCTGCAGTATCTCCCACCCTCTCTCAAAACCCATTCCCTGTAAGCTGCATTTATATAAGAAGGAAAAACAGACAGATATCAACAACTTCATTGCTCTACCCGTATGCTGATAGACTCCGTGAAACAAATGCATGTGTATGTGATTGAATCCATATACAAACAGAACACATAAGTAAACACTCACTCGTATTCAAACTCAGAATATGGTGTTTCAGGTGGAAGCTTAGAAAGGCGATCTTCTGCCTTAACCAGAGCAGCTTGAAGTCGGGGTACACTTTGTGTCTGATCATTCAACATCAATGCCTACATAGAAACCTTGTTAGTTTATCTTGTTACAAAATGTTCATCAGAAAATAGATACTCCAACATATTCCTTTCTAAGTCTTAATGCATCACCATACAAATCACAAGGTGATTTTCTTTTCCTAAACCTAACATGACACATGACTAGTGAAGTTACAACAAAGGTAAATGCTAGGGGTAGCAGATAAGAATAATAGATGCATAAGCAGGTAAACCAAATTAGTAAGGGTGAAAATTGATTTAAAGAAAACCCCTCCGATGAATACTTACATGTCCTTTATATTTGTGAACTCTCAAGAAGTTGAGTAAAGGCTCCAAACAATCCTTGTTACGGAACATGCTCGAGGAAAGGTGACGGTTGAGGAATTGAACACCATTGCCAATGGATGAAGAACGGTTGGGCCGAGGAAAGGATGCATTGAATGGCTCAAAATCAAGTTCAAGCACAAAATGGTCGTTATCCCTATGCAATGAGTAAAAATAAAAAAAAATCAACAATCAACAAATAAATTCTCAATTAGTTATGTGATAGGACACATACAATAACCATACAATGACTTCAAAGAAACAATAAACACAAATTACAAAGAACAGAAAATAAGCTTACCCTGCATCCGCAAGTGCTTCTTTAAAGCGAAGATATTCGGAAACATCCAGCTGCTCCACGCTGAGCTCGTGAACGTTGACTCGTGCGTATTCCCAAACACCAGGTCTTGGACGAAAAGCTATAGCCACATATGGAGGAAGAACTATGGCCTCCTGTAGTTTTTTTTTTCCAAAAAAACATATAGTATATTAAATATAAAAACATAAGCAAGACCGTATATACTCCATTTGACAGAGATCAAGAGCTGAACTAGCAGAAACAGTGAAAGTTAGGCGCGAGAATTAAACAGCGCATTACCAATAAGCATTAGTTTATATATACGAAGGTAAGCGGAGAACATAAGACACCACTAGATTAATTGTAAATAGAATTAGAGTAATTTTAGGAAAAACATAATTAAAAAAATGCTTTAACTGCAACTAAATTGCATAAATTAAAAATAATTTACCCAAAAAAACAAATAAGAATTAGAAAAATATTTTCTATTTATTTACCGAATCATTAATTGCGGAGTAATAAATATAGTATAAGTTAACAATATATTAAAAATTAAAATAATTGATTGAGAACAAAAAAAAGGGAGAGAGAGAGAGGGCGAAAATGACCTGTGCAGTTCTAAGGACTTCGCTAAACGGACCATCACTAAGCCTCTCCCGAGCTTTCCCGTCGCCTACAACATTTTCTAGTTCATCGATCAACGTATGCGGTTGCAATATTCCTTTTCCCTGCGCCACGTACCTTCAAATTCTACAACCCTAAACTTCAGTGACATTAATTTTCCTTTTTTTTTTCCTTTCATCGTTTTCTTAGAAACCAAACAGATACTGCTAAAATTAAAAAGCGGAAAGGAAACAAAAAAAAAACTTATGAAACTGGAGAGTCGTGGAAGAGAGAACCTGGAGAGAAGAGCGACGAGCTCGTTACGATGAGCGGAAAGCGTGTCCTCCACGCGCTCCCTCATGCTAGGAATCCGACCTAGCTTAGGATTCGCCATCATCAAACTTTGGATATCCTCTTTTACTGGAGTTAAAGTGAAGTAATTATTGAAAAGTTAATCGAAAAAAAAGGAAGAGAAGAAGAACTTTGATAAGTAAGTTGAGTGAGGTCTGAAGAAGTCGATACGGTTGTATATATAGCTAACAGAAGAAGGAAATGACAGAAGAAGCAGATGGTTTTGCCCTTGCTCACTGGATTTGCGACACGTTGAAACGAATTGTAATAGGAGAGACTCCAAGTTGACGCATCATCATGTTGAAATAAATATTCTTTCTTTCCAGAACAATGTAAATTATGGGGAAATTCTAAAAATAAGACGGTTTAAGGTGAAAGTAAAATGACATAAAATTTATATAAATCTTTGAATTTAGAATACATTAGTACATTTTGTGGATGTTAATTTTCTATTTGTATATTTTTTAATTTATATATTATATTATACATTATGTAAATTTACATACTTTTGAATTTACATTATTATCACGAATTAAGAATAAAAAATAATTTTAATAATCGTAAATAAAAAATTAGAGTAGGCCTCATATTATATTATACATTATGAGGATTTACATATTTATGAATTTATATTATTATCACAAATTAATAGTAAAAATTAATTTAAAAAATAGTAAATAAAAAATTATCGTAGGTCTCAATATTATATTATACATCTATATTAAATTTTAACTTTGCAAAATAAACCCAACATTTTTTGTATTATATTATATGGCAAATATTAATGAATATTGATTATAAAAATTATTTAAAATTTTGGGTTCAATATGTTAAAATTTTAGATTGTGTTACGAAAATAGTTTTATGAATTTTCATGTAAATATTTTTAATTTAATATTAAATGTTTAATTTTTTTAAGCAATGTAAATATTGAATGTTTAACTTGTTACAAAAAAATATGTGTCATAAGGATAATATGATTAAATTTGCTTTCGGGTAATCTTATATTCCTCTAACCAAACATTGTCATCTTACATTCCTGTTAAATGAACCAAACAAGGTAACATAATATTTTCAGTAATCCATCAAAAAATGTTATATTTCGAGAATCCTATTCCCAAAGGTAATCTTATATTCTGTAATCCAAACGCACCCTTAGTATATTATCCCATTGCTTAATTATACCAGTATTCTCATGAAATTATAAAAGTATATATAATAATTTAGGATCTCTTATTGGGGGTGCAATGTGTGCTTGAGAAGTTTTATGACATGTTTAGTCTTAAGTTGAATGTAGCCGAATTTGAATTATATATTTCAGGGGTGTCTGAGGAGACTTTGAAGACTATACAAAATATAATTGGATTTAAAATTAGCGAGATGTTTGTGAGGTACTTGGGATACCCCCTGAGACAGGAAAGCTGACTGCTCGTGACTATGTTGTCTTATTGGAAAAAATTAGAATCAAGTTAGGGCAGTAGTCAAACAAGAACTTGAGCTATGCTGGGTGTTTGCAGCTTATAAAAACTATATTTTATGACATTCTGAATTACTGGTGCAGACAAGTGGTGCTCTCAAAAGCTATTATTTTAAAGGTGGAGTAGTTGTGTACACGTTTCTTTTGGAAGAGTAAGAACACTTCAGCTAAGGATGCGAGACTTAAATGGAGGCACATTTGTTCTCCCAGGGCCGAGGATGGCATGGGGCTCTAAGACTTACAGTCCTAAAATAATACTTGCCTCTTTTTCTTAACGAAGAGTTTATTCGCAAATAAAGGCTCGTTATGGATTGCTTGGGTGAATAAGTATGCTTTTCATGGGAACAAGGATTTAAATTTCGGTCGCAGTTATCGCATTTTTGGTCGCGTCGTGGTTATCGCGTTTTCGAACATAACGGAGGCTATTGCGGTCACTGCCGGTGTCGCGGTCGTGAATTTTTTAAATTTTGCACAATTTATTGTAAAACATATTAATTATAATTGTAATTATAAAAAGTCAATTTTAATGATTTTAGAGTATTTTCTAAACGAAAATGGACATATATAATATAATTATGAGAAAGAAGTTTCCTTACAATTTTATCAAACAGATCTTCTATTCTTCTTCACTGACAAGCTCAAGAATAATATATATTTGTCGTACCGATCAATACCTAAATTTTAAAAAATGATAAGGTAAATATCAACAATGCAATACGAGGTGAATTGGATATTCAATACGAGGTGTCATGCTTCAATTTCAATATAAACTGAAATTTGTATTTCATGAGTAATGACAGAAAATTAAACAAAAATCTAATGTATTTCTTCAACTCAAATTATTATTTAATTATACTAATTTAACATGATAATAAAATTGATATGCAATACGAAAATATAAGATTGAATTCGAATGTGAATTGGAAAGATTTAAAGAAGATAAAATGACTAAATCAAATAGAATTAAAATAAAAGGACAAAATTTCTACTGAAATTAAGACTAAATTGAATGAAAAATAAAATATTAAGGCCAACCTGAAAACTTTAAAAAGTTCAATGTCACGCCATGTAATTTACCCACTCCCAAAATATTCTACATCTTCGTCTTCTTCATCGCGCCGCTGCCTCTCTGTTTCTCTCTGTTTCAAAACAGAACTTTCAGTGGATGAAATCAAACAAAAACAGAGATAACGGCCCGTTATCGGCCGTTACCTCCGCGAGGAACTGCGATTGGTGTGATTCCGTGACCCACCGTTATTTTCACCAAAATCGGTTTCGGACGGTGGCAATACCGCAATATCTCGGTCGCGATCTCAGTAACGTTTCGAGATTTAAATCCCTGCATGGGGATGATTTTTGGATTGTTGAGAGCAAGTCATACTTTATCTCGACCCATAGCCGTATTTAGGACTGGGCAAAAGGGATAACTGCCAGGGACCAAAATCTTTATAGTCAATTATAGTTATAAAAAAAATTTATATTATTTATAGGGCCAAAATTTTTTAATACTTGTTATTATATGTCTATTTTTTCTCGATATTTATTATTATGGGCTTAATTTTATACTAATATTTATTATTGAGGGTCCTAATTTTTCTTAATATTTATTATTAGGGGTCTACTCTTAAAATTTATTTTTTTCTTCTAATATTTGGTATTAAAAGACCAATTTTTTCTCAATGTTATTACGGACATACTCTTAAAATTTATTTTTTTTAAACTTGTTATTAAGGGCCCGATTTTTTCAATACTTGTTATTAGAGGCCCAATTTTTTTCAATACTTGTTATTATAAGCATACTCTTAAAATTTAAAATTTTTAATATTTGTTATTAGAGGCCCAAATTTTTTCAATGCTTGTTATTATGGATCTACTTTTAAAATTTAAAATTTTTCAATACTTGTTATTAGAAACAAATTTAAATAACGGTTTGTAATTGTAACAACGACCGTTATATAGCGATAGAAACATCGTCCAAGACCGCGATATTTGCAAACGTTATATCTATAATAGCATATGTTATTAAAAAATTTACAACCACGATACTCGCAGTGACCGCAATAACAACCGTTATGTCCGCAATCGCAATAAACGCAACGTGACCGAAAACGCGACCGCGATCATAATTTAAAATTTTAATTAGAGACCTAAAATTTTCATTCGTCCTAGAGCTACCAAAATCTCAAAAACGGGCATGGCTCGACCTTGAGAAGGATCCTAAAGCTAAGAGGTGTTGGTCAGAATCTGCTTGCTGCTGAGACTAATTGGTGCTCTTTTCAGTTAAGGAGATTTAGGCCGAGGTCAAGGAGAAGCATGACAAAGTTGCCTTACATAAGCTAGTGTGGTTTCTACTTCATGTTCCTAAATATGCCATTATGTTATGGATGACAATTTTAAATAGATTGTCAATTAAAAACAGATTATTGGGAACGTGAATGACAATAGATGGGATTTATTTAAATTGTGAGGAAATACAAGAAATTAGATATTATTTTTTTAATTGTTCTTTTTCTCGGGACATTTGAGAAGAAATTTTAAGAAAATGTCATTTGAATAGGGTTGCAATGTGCTGGGATGAAGAGCTTCGGAATATAAGATTATATAATACCGTTAGGAACACCCTCTTTCTTTTTATTCTCTTATATCATAAGTTTTAGACTTATTAAAAATACCATCTTCCTTCTCTCTAGAGTTTCTTTCCCTTTCTTTCTAAGTAAGATTAAGATTAAAATTTATAAAAAAAACAAAAAATATAATATCACAACTTTTTATAAGACCATATTAGGCTTATCCGAAAGCATAGAACTTCATAAAAAAAATTCCATGCCACTATATGTTATTAATATAATTATTTATATAAAAAATAATTATATCTATTCTCGTTTTTTTGAACATATATATTCTCGTTTTATATTCTAGTGACGTAAGTTAAATTTTTATTTTATGTTCTTGAAATAGTTTTTTTCTATTAATTCGTTATAATACTCCTGAAAGAGTATCAAGAAATTATGTTTGAAGTCTTTTTTGCTTTTTTATAAATATAATTATAAATTTTGATATTTAATAGTTCAAAAAATATACTATATATTTTAGGGAAACAACTTACACCAACGTAAATAAATATTGATACTCTAATTTTTTTCCATCAGTTCTAAAACTACAAGTTGAACATAAAATTTAAGGGGGGAAATTTACAACGGTGTAAAGAAGTATTTGCTATGTTAAAAAATTACATTGGTTCTATAATTATATCTCCAACATGAAGCATGGGAAAAAAGAACTAATTTAGACCGACGTACTAAGGTGTCACGGAAGAAGCTATGACTACAGGGCATGCAGATGAGCACGACAATGGAAGGGAAGCTGACAACTCTACAACGGTTGTCCAGGAAAATAGAGAAGCACGCAGGAGCGTGAGAGTGAAGACAGTTCCAAAGGCTTTAATCGATTTTGTTCGGTTTTAAGGGATATCATATAAATAAAACCAATTTGTAAACTTCAGGGTGATGAAAAAACTGAACTTTATCCACGTTCTAATCTAAAACTTCTTCTTCTTCTTCTTCTTCCTATCTGTTCTTATTTTCTACCTTTCTGGAAAGTTGGTTCATAACATTTTGGTGCTTTCATTGACTTTATCACAATGGTAAACCACTCAGAATCGATTAAAGCACTTCAAGACACGACTGGTCGCCATGAACAAGCATTGACATCGCTGCAACAGTTCGCCGATGATCAAAAGCAGTGGAACGTTTCCACTCAGACTACCCTCAAGGAGATGACACGTCAACTGCAGTCCATCTCCAATCACCTGGGTATATCCGCCACCACGTTCGCAGGGGGGAAGTAACCAGTGACAGTACAGTCATCAAAGGGAAAGCAAAGGTCCGTAGCGACTCCGACGATGTGTTTCCTTTTGCCCCAAAACCAGTTCAGGTTGAGTTACCTTTGTTTACGGGTAAAGATCTGGAGGAATGGCTTGCCACGACATATGATTTCTTTGAGTTTTATGGTACCGAAGACCACCACCGTGTTACCATGGCTTCTTTTCGGATGGACAGCACATCGAAGAAATGGTTTCGTTAGATGCAACGCCAAAGACAACTGGTTGGTTGGAATCATTTAGTTGACGCGATTCGGAAACGATTCGCCGTTATGGAGGTCGAATCTCCGGCAGGACAACTATCAAAGCTGATCCAAACGACAACGGTGGAAGAATATCAATCACGATTTGAGGATTTAGCCTTGCGTACCCACAATTTGTCTGATGAATTTCTTACTGAATGTTTTATTTCTGGGTTGCGGTCAGACATTAAGAACGAGGTATTGGGACATCGATCAACATCCATAACTGAAGTTCAGGCGTTGGCACGGTTCCACGAAGAAAGGTTGCATGATTGACGACCATTGGGCTGAGCATCAGGCTTGAAGTTACCACCGCTATTGCCTACGCCCACCACGAATTCTACTTGACCAAAGTTTCCACCAGACCGTCCCTTTCCCTTGGAAAAACCTACAGCTCCTGCGAATAATATGCCAATAGCTCGTCGAATTTCCTCTGCCGAAGCTCAAGCACGACGAGAAAAAGGGTTATGCTACTATTGTGATTCCAAGTTAGTGCCGGGTCATAAGTGTAAGGATTCCCAATTATTTTTATTGGATGATGAAGTCCCCGATGGGTTGCCAGAACCACCGACTACTGCAGCCGCGATTACGACTTATGAATCCGACGATTTGGATGATAAGGGGAAGGAACAATCTTTAGTTTCCTTTAACGCCCTGGCAGGGTGTTTTCACCCAAACACTATTCGGGTTCTTGGAAATATTCAGGGACGATAGGTTCGAATCTTGATTGATGGAGGTAGCACACACAATTTTATTTAGTCTCGTGTGGCCAAACATCTGGGTTTAACAGTAACGGCTGCGCCTAATTTTAGGGTAATGGGGAAAAGCTTCAGAATGAGGGTTGTGTTCATGATGTCCATTTTCAGGTTCAAGGGACTGAAATAGTAACAGATTTCTATATGCTTCCGTTGGAGGGCACTGAAATGGTTTTGGGCGTCGCTTGGATGGCTACTCTTGGGCCAGTTACAATGGATTTCTCTACACTCCAGTTTCAGTTTCGACAAGGGAACAAGGAGTATCGATGACAGGGTGAAACAACTACAGGACCCCAACCAATACAATTTCAGTCTTTACGCAGATTTGCCGATACCAAAGCCATGGCTGCATGTTTTTTACTTCTACATATTGAGTCTACCATAGAGCCTCCAGCGGAATCTGACGAGATGGCAACATTATTGGCTGATCGAATCAGTTTTTGTTCCCCTGCAAAGCCTACCACCTGTTCGGCCAAATGATCATGCTATACCCTTGTAGCCTCTTGCCAAACCAGTCAATGTCCGACCCTATCGTTATCCTTATTTTCAAAAAGGAGAAGTCGAACGTCAGGTGCAACACATGTTGGATCATCAGCTCATTTGTAAGAGTACTAGTCCATTCTCTTCACCGGTACTTCTCGTCAAGAAAAAAGACGGGACATGGCGTTTCTGTGTTGATTACAGAGCATTGAATGCAGTTACGATAAAAGATAAATTTCCAATTCCAACAGCGGAGGAACTGTTTGACGAATTGGGCAATTCACGTTTTTTCTCTAAGTTGGATTTGTTAGCTGGCTATTATCAGATCCGAGTTCAAGCTTCCGATGTTCATAAAACAACGTTTCACATACATGAAGGTCACTACGAATTCCTCGGCATGCCCTTCAGTTTAACTAACGCTCCATCTACGTTTCAGGCCACCATGAATGACATTTTTTGTCCGTTTTTACGAAAATTTGTTTTGATTTTTCTTGATGATATACTTGTCTACAGTAGATCTTGGCAGGAACATTTGGGACATGTTCGACATGTGCTTTCTCGGTTGCAAGAGCATGGTTTTGTGGCAAAACGTAGTAAGTGCACATTCAGTCAGACTACGGTGGAGTATCTCGGCCATATTGTATCAGGGAATGGATTGGCTGTTAATCCGACAAAAGTGGAGGCAATTCACGCTTGGCCAACTCCTAAAACAATCAAGGACGTTAGGAGTTTCCTCGGCATGGCAGGTTACTACCGTCGATTCATAAAAGGGTTTGCCTCTATTGCTTCTCCAATTTCTGATTTACTGCGTAAAGGGCAGCCCTTTGAATGGACTTCCGCAGCTCAGGCAGCCATGGAACAACTTCAATCATGCTTTTGTTCAGCTCGGTGTTGGGATTGCCGCCGTTTGATAAGGAATTTCAAATTGAGACATGTAGCTCCTATTACGCTAAAAATAAGATGTTTTTTATTTTGAAAATATTGTATTCCGCGTGGAGTTTTTATAAAACTCGTATTTTGTTTTGAAAATGAAGTCGCCACCGGCCACTTAGGTAGGCCGGATACCGTAAAAATCAGAGATTTCAAAATGATGGGTTCGGGAGTCGGTTATGGATGGGGAAGGATTAGCACCACCACGCCGCCATATATTGGTATTTTAATAATTACCGCTTTATTAATATTAAACTTTCCGGATTAAAGTGACGATTAAATTAAAATTTGGTTATATGTGCGAGTAAATTTTAAAGGCCCCTTTATCCGAGAGTAAACGCCCAACTACTATCACTACGCCTCATACTGGCCCCGTTTACGCTCGAATAAAAGGGCACCGCATTGACAAAATATATGTCCGTTATGCAAACTTAAAAAACATGGCAAATATAAATAAATACATTACGATAAAAATATAAATAAATACTAACATAATAAAATACTAATATAACATAAATAAAATACTAATCTAAAACATACATACATAAATATTAATCTAACTCATAAATAAAAAACAAATCTAACATAAATAAAATATTAATATAAAATATAAATTTAAAACATAATAAATACTAATCTAAAACATAAATAAACATACAAACTAAAAACACAATTTTAAATTAACTACTACTTCATTAAATCATAAAAATTACAACATAAATAAAAAAGAAAGAAAATATACCTAACTAGGAGTTCGAATGACGAACCCCGACTGAACCCCACCGAGATCTACCACGACCTCTCCAAAAAAATTAACTAGATCGAATCCAAAATAGGACCCCGATCGATCCGGTTAGGACCGAGGACACTGTCCCGGTCCTGGGCTAGCCGGGAGCCTAAACTCCCTTATTTGGCCAGCCCCTACCGATCCATTGCTTGCTTTGCTCCCTTTGAATCCCTTTGAATGCCTATTTATAGGCAATGTAAAGGGGTGAGGTGGGTGACGTGGAGCCTTGTGCTCCACTCCCCTCCCCTTTTTTATTATTTTTATTTATTTATTTTTACTTTTTTTTTATTTTTTTAGTTTTTTTTAGATTAATAATATTATTACAATAATACTAAAAATACTAAAAACTCGAACAAAAATGAGTGATTACAGTTGCCCCTCTTTGCTTGTTCTTGTGAAACGAGAACAAAGCAAAGATAAAAAGCACTCATTTTTGTCTTATCTGGCTGAACTTCTCTCCTTTTGATGCGTGTCTTCTTTCTTTGGTAGATCTTCTTTCTCTCGGCGCATGTCTTCTTTCTTGTCTTGATTGATCTACCTTGTCACTCTAAGGAAGCAAAACCTTCAAAATGGGGGTTGTTTGTTGGGGAAGCCAAACCGAGTCTCACTTGCTACATTATTGATAATAAGCTAATACCTAAAGAGAGTTCGACCCAGCTGCAACACCGACGAAGAGACGGGGTCTACAAAATTCGATCCAGCTGCAACACTAACGAGGAGGCAAGACCGATAGGTGAAAGTTCTGATGTCTGATCTAGCTACAACTCTGACGAAGAGGCAAGATCAGAAAACTGACAACTTTTTCCTTTTTTCTGCTTTTGTTTATTTTTTCATTTATTTTTTCTTTTTTTTCTTTTTCTTTTTTTTTCTCTTTTTTTGATTTTTTCTTACAACATTGATAAAACTTGAAAGTTGGTGAATTTTGACCAAGGTACAACACCGACGAAGAGGCATGGTCTAAAGTTAGTAATGTTGATCCAGCTACAACACCGACGAAGAGGCAGGATCAAGAGTTAGTGAATTTGGTCTAGCTACAACACCGACGAAGAGGCAAGACTGGAAGTTAGTGAATTAGGTTCAGCTACAACACCGACGAAGAGGCGGAACCGAAAGTTAGATTTGACCAAGCTACAACACCGACGAAGAGGCAAGGTCCGGGGATTTGATCCAGCTACAACTCTGACGAAGAGACAGGATCAGATAGTTGTTCTTTTTTGTGATCAAGCTACGACTCTGACGAAGAGGCATGATCAGAATTTGGTTGAAAGCTCATTTTTTGATTTTTTTTCCTTATTTTTTTCTTTCTTTTTTTTTCTTTTTTTTCTTTTTTCCTTCTTTCTTTTTTTCTCTCTTTTTTCCTTCTTTTTTTCTTGCTCTTTTTTTTTAGATACAACATTGATACAACTAGAAAGTTAGTAAATTTTGACCAAGCTACAACACCGACGAGGAGGCATGGTCTAAAGTTAGTAATGTTGATCCAGCTACAACACCGACGAAGAGGCAGGATCAAGAGTTAGTGAATTTGGTCTAGCTACAACACCGACGAAGAGACAAGACCGGAAGTTAGTGAATTTGGTTCAGCTACAACACTGACGAGGAGGCAAAACTGGCAGTTAAATTTGACCAAGCTACAACACCGACGAAGAGGCAAGGTCTGAAGATTTGATCCAACTACGACACCGACGAAGAGGCAGGATCGGATAGTTTTCTTCTTCTTTTTTCTTCATTTTTTTTATTTTTCCTTCATTTTTGCTTTTTTTTTTCATTTCTTCTTCTTTTTTTCAATTTTTTCTCTTTTTTCTTTTTGATTTTTTCTTCTTTTTTCATTTTTGGTTTTTTTCTTTTTCTTTTTTTCTTTTTGGATTGATTTTTTAGCTACAATTATAATAAAAAGGTAAACTTCGAGTAAAATTTAGGTCTAGCTGCAACACCGTCGAAGAGGCATGACCTGGATAGGATTTGATCTGCTACACCACTGCCGGAGAGACTAGATCAGCAAAAAGTGAGATCCATTACACCACCGGCGGAGAGATAGGATCTGGATGGAAAATTTGATCTACAACACCACCGACGGAGGCAAGATTTGCAAGATGTTAGGTGATTGCGCCACTGACAGCGAGATAATTTTTTTGAAAAATTTGCCCGGCTTTTCTATCGACAAAGGGCATGATCTAGAAAGAATTTTTGTTGGCATCCGTCACACCATCGTCGGAGGAATCAGATCCTACAAAAGAAAAAAACATTGGTCAGTAATTGTCAAAGATTTTGTCGCTGATACCTTTTATTTTGGGCGTTTCCATCTTCTTCGTGTTTGGCTTCCTTCAAGACTAGGGTTGGCCTTCTTGTCATTGCCCCCATGTTGAGGGTACTCGGTCTTTTCCGTAGACCTGTTATGTACAAGCAAGATTGCATGAATGTATCTAATTTTATGTCTAAATACATGTATCTACCCTAAATGCATGGTGATTTTGGTGTATGCACTTAATCTAAATGTATGCAAAAATGATTCCATGCAAGAAAAATGCAACTACATCCATGAATGTGACATGATTTTTTCGATCCTCAAAAGGATGCCCCTGACTCCTCATTGGTCCCGTTAGGATCTTATTTTTTTGTATGTGACGGTGCCCCAACCTCAACTTGGGTTTGATCAGTCATTTGGGTGCATGCCCCAACATTTTATTCGTTCTTATGCCATTGTCTGAAACTGCTCTTGAATTTGACACTTTGAGTGTGGATTCTGTTGTCCCATAGGTTGGGTTCATAAGTTGTGTTGGTTCATGGTAGCTCATTATTTTTTGGATTGGGTGCAGTTTTACAGACTGTGGTCAATGTAGACATTTTAGGGGTGCAAGGGTTTGATTCGGTAATGAAGGCTGGACCTTAGCAAAGAATGCCCCTAGACTGGGACCTTGTTAGAGGCACAATATTTGTAAAAGATGTAGAGGGCTGCTTTTGGACATGCCCCAAGATCAGGCTCTTGTAAGAGGCTCTGTAAGGTGCTAGATCGACCAACTTTGTTGTATTTAATGGGGCAACCCAGGGACTAATTTTGAAATTTCAAAATGTATGCATGTAAATGCAAAATGCATGTCTTAGATGTGAAAGTACTGATTCAAAAATGGTTCTCGTGGCTCAACTTCTGAACTCACGGGATTTATTTGCAACTTTGAATATTGCCTTGATATCTAGAGTGCTAGATTTTCTCCCGATGATAATTTTTCAAATTGAGAACCAGTCGCGAATCAGCATTTCATGATGGTAAAATGCAGAAACGAAAAATGTTATAATATGTCATGCAGTGGATGAGCAGATTGAAATTAAAATAATTAAATGAATAAATTAAAGTAAATAAGGTAAAATGAAAGATTTTTGATTGGGCAAATTGCTTGAACCAACACCTTTGTGTCATGCAAATGCAATGATGTATGCAAAAATGGTAAAACAAAAAAGAGAACGAGTCAGTACCGGATAAGATCAATAACACATAAATAGAAGAATAATTTAGATAAGGTAAACAAGCAAAACAACCCTATTTACATCCCGTCTAAAACACCTAGGTTATCCGCATGGCTCTAAAAGGGTGGGTTTCTATATGTTCTCTACATGCAGTTTTGGTGCTAAGAGGTACCCAAATTGTCCTTGTTGTCCCCTACTAAGAGTAGCAAGGCCCCCGGCCATCACCATTATAGGCTCCTTTCAACCATGTTCAATTTAGGGGGACCCATTCGCTTATACCCATACGAAGAAACGATATCCTCACGAAAGTATAAGGTACTCGAGCCCCGAAGGTACTTGCTAGGCCCATATGGGAGAACGATATCTCCACGAAAGCATTAGCGTTTCCCCCCCACTTAAAAAAAACGAGTTTATATGCCATATTTTAAATGCGTTAAAATAAACGCGCAATTATAACCGAATGTTACTTTAATAGTCACTTTAATCAGGAATTTCCAATATTAGTAAAGCGGTAATTATTTGAAAAAGCTCGACTCTCTTATTTTTTTGAAAAACAAAAATGTCCCCAGCGGAGTCGCCATCTAGCGATGTCCTATTACACTAAAAAAATGATGTTTTTTATTTTGTTTTTTTATTTTGAAAATGTTGTATTCCGCGTGGAGTTTTTATAAAACTCGTATTTTGTTTTGAAAATGAAGTCGCCACCGGCCATTTAGGTAGACCGGATACCGTAAAAACCAGAGATTTTAAAATGATGGGTTCGGGAGTCGGTTACGGATGAGGAGGGATTAGCACCACCACGCCACCCAAAATTGATACTTTAATAATTACCGCTTTATTAATATTAAACTTTCCGGATTAAAGTGATGATTAAATTAAAATTTGGTTATATGTGTGAGTAAATTTTAAAAGCCCCTTTATCTAAGAGTAAACGCCCAACCACTATCACTACGCCTGATACTGGCCCCGTTTACGCTCGAATAAAAGGGCACCGCATTGACAAAATATATGTTCGTTATGCAAACTTAAAAAACATGGCAAATATAAATAAATACATTGCGACAAAAATATAAATAAATACTAACATAATAAAATACTAATATAGCATAAATAAAATACTAATCTAAAACATACATACATAAATATTAATCTAACTCATAAATAAAAAACAAATCTAACATAAATAAAATATTAATATAAAACATAAATTTAAAACATAATAAATACTAATCTAAAACATAAATAAACATACAAACTAAAAACACAATTTTAAATTAACTACTACTTCATTAAATCATAAAAATTACAACATAAATAAAAAAGAAAGAAAATATACCTAACTAGGAGTTCGAATGACGAACCCCACCGAAATCTACCACGACCTCTCCAAAAAAATTAACTAGATCGGATTCAAAATAGGACCCCGATCGAATCGGTTAGGACCGAGGACACTGTCCTGATCCTGGGCTAGCCGGGAGCCTAAACTCCCTTATTTGGCCAGCCCCTGCGGATCCATTGCTTGCTTTGCTCCCTTTGAATGCCTATTTATAGGCAATGTAAAGGGGTGAGGTGGGTGATGTGGAGCCTTGTGCTCCCCTCCCCCTTTTTATTATTTTTTTTTATTTTTTTTTTTTTTTTACTTTTTTAGTTTTTTTAGATTAATAATATTATTACAACAATACTAAAAATACTAAAAATTCGAACAAAAATAAGTGATTACAAGACCGATGCATCCGGGACAGTGATAGGGGCTGTTATAACTCAGGAAGGTAAACCATTGGCGTATTTCAGTCAAAAAATTGTACCCGCGAATGCAGAATGCTTCTACATATAATCGTGAGATGTATGCCATAACGCAAGCTGTCGGTAAGTGGCGTCAATATTTGGTAGGCCACAAATTCAGTATCATCACAGACCAACTCTCCCTTCGAGAATTGACCCAACAAACTATACAAACACCGGAGCAGCAACGTTGGCTCTCTAAGCTAGTGGGATACGATTTTGATATTTGGTATCGCCCCGGCAAGCACAACAAAGTCGCAGATGCATTGTCCCGAGAAATGACAGCTAGTTTGATGGCCTTCTCTCAGCCCGTATTAGGCATCATTGAAGCAATTCGAGCAGCAACCAAAAACGATTTAGAACTCCAGCAGATTCGATCAAGCATTCAAGAGGGTACTGCTGCATATCCGGGTTATGAGGAACAAGAGGACCTGCTCTTATTTCGCGGCCGTATTCTAGTTCCTAATGAAACAGCTTTGCGCACATTGTTGTTAAGAGAGTTCTACAATTCAGTGATAGGTGGACATGCAGAAATCACACGAACTTTCCGTCGCTTAGCTGCTAGTTTTTATTGGACAGGAATACGTAAAGATGTTCGTCGATTCGTCATGGAATGTCAGGTGTGTCAACAAATGAAAATGGATAACTTGGCACCGGCGGGACTCCTCCAACCTCTTCCAATTCCCAATCAGGTACTCGAAGACATTTCCTTAGATTTCATTATGGGTTTGCCTAAATCAAATGGTAAAGAAGTTATTTTAGTGGTTGTTGATCGGCTCACGAAATACGGGCATTTTTTTTCTCTGCCTCTACATTTTGATAGCGCATATGTAGCCCGAATCTTAGTGCAAGGGGTGGTGAAATTACATGGCATTCCGCAAACAATTGTCAGTGATAGGGATCGGGTTTTTCTTAGTGACCTATGGACTGAGTTGGCCAAACTACAGGGTACTGAATTATGTTTCAGTTCTGCATACCACCCCCAATCGGATGGTCAAACCGAAGCGTTAAACTGCTGCCTCGAGATGTATTTACGTTGCATGACAGGGGATGATCCTAGTAAATGGGATAAGATTTTGGCATGGGTGGAATATTGGTATAATACAGCTTTTCAAACGTCGGCTGGAATGACACCTTTTCGCGCTTTATATGGTCGTGATCCCCCAACTATTCTTACATACTTAGAGGGTAGTTCTCGCAACACACAGTTTGATCGAGAATTGCTGGAACGTGATGAACTGTTGAAGGTCTTGAAGAACAACTTGGCGACTGCTCAGAATCGCATGAAAATTCAAGCCGACAAACATCGTCGCGAGTTGGAATTAGAGATAGGCAGTTGGGGATTCGTGCGGCTGCAACCTTACCAGCAATTGTCCCTGCGCTTGCAACGAAATCAAAAGTTAGGACCGCGATTCTTCGGTCCTTATCGTGTACTTCAACGCATTGGTTTAGTTGTCTACAAGCTCGACTTACCAGGGTCTACTCGTATTCATCCAGTGTTTCATATCTCCCAACTCAAACCTTATAAAGGCAAGCCATTGCAGCAGATGACCCCATTGCCTTTGATGCGAGAGGACATTTCGGTACAGACTGGCACAAAGAACCTTGAGGACAAGGCTCCTTTTCCTGGAGGGGGTAATGTCACGGAAGAAGCTATGACTACAGGGAATGCAAATAAGCACGACAATGAAAGGGAAGCTGACAACTCTACAACAGTTGTCCAGGAAAATAGAGAAGCACGCAGGAGCGTGAGAGTGAAGACAGTTCTAAAGGCTTTAACCGATTTTGTTCGGTTTTAAGGGATATCATAAAAATAAAACCAATTTGTAAACTTCAGGGTGATGAAAAAACTGAACTTTATCCACGTTCTAATCTAAAACTTCTTCTTCTTCCTATCTGTTCTTATTTTCTAGTTGGTTCATAATATAAGGACTTGTTTTTTTTTTTTTTTTTTTACTTCCCAAACTAGTTTTTTCACTCAAAAAATTCTAAAAGCAACAAAAAAACATTCAACTTTTGAGTGTCAAAGTCTTAATTTGCCCCTCTAAAATAGCTTCTCAAACAATAGTTTGCCAAAAGCTAATTTTTCTAGCTTTTGCAAAACATTGGTTTGTCCTAAACCCAAGGTTTTCTTACCACAACAAAAAACAAAGCCTAAATAAAACTTACACAGATGTAAATAAGATATTATTTTTAGGGTAATTTTATTCAAAATTATAAAAATTGACAAATATTTAAGAAATGAATGAGAATGACATTCTCAAAATGTTGACAAAAAAAATACTATTAACGATAATATTTTTTTAAATGATAAGAATAAGAACAAGTCAAACATAAAAATAAATTTTTTTTAAAAAATATCCTTAATAATAATTTTTTTCTCCTAATCTTTTTCTTAGCCGTTTGACAATTTTCTTCCTAGCGCTTCAAGTTTTGTTTTGTAGCCGGCGATCTACCGGTTTTACTGCTTGTTGTCGACTACCAGATCTATTTTTATTTTCTTTTTTAGTTTTTTAATAAAATAATTATATCTTTGTGACACGGTTTTTTTACCTTTATGACACGTTTATCCCTGTCTATTGGCATATTTATCTCTGTCTTTTGGCATGTTTTCTTCTACTCCTTCGGTCGTTTTGGCCGTTCTTTATTTTATGTTTTTATCAGAGTTAGATTTGACGACTCTATGACTGATCAAGATGATTCTTATTTGTAATCCTATTGATCTTCCCTGCTCCGGACCTTCGATTTAAATTTGGATACGCGGTTTGCGCTTGTGAAGAGTTTCTCACGGTGCTCGGCTCTTTTTTCTGTTTTCTCGGTGGTCTATCAATAGCTTCATCCCCTTTTATGGTTCGTTTTGCCGATGCAGTCAGGTTTCATATCTATTTTTTGATCGAGTATTTGGATGGGTTTATAACCTTTTTATGTATGGTTCATGTCTAATTTAAAGTGACTAATTCTAGAAGAATGTCCAAATTATGTATTTAATTTATAACGATATTTTCTCGTTAATAAAACTAGTGTATTTTTTTCAAAAAAATAATAATAATCTCTTTTTAACCTAACACTCATAAAGAGAAGCAAAACCCATAGGTTTTCTTGAAAACAAAGGCAAGCGCTGCGGATATGAAATTGGAGGCCTTCAAGAGTTAATTATTAGTATGCAATCAGTAATGGAAGATCTATATTATTAATAAATTAATGTGTATCATATACACTTGATAATGAAGCCAGAAGTTGTTACATCTGCTTTCTTTTTAATAATTAAATAAATCTGGTCAAATGTAATAAGAACGATTCGAATTACTTTGTTGACTAGCGATAGCTGTTAGAACTAGTGAGGTCGAAATTAGATTGGATCGAATTGATTATATAAAAATCATCTGATAATTCAATTTAAATATTTTATACAAGCAGTTTAAGCATTGGACCGAATTAGACCGGATCAAACTAGTGAACAAGAGCCAGTTATAAAACTTAAACAACCAGTTCCATAAGTTTTATTAAGCTAAAATATTTCTTGCTTCTGGCAGGACCCATACAAAATTGTCAATATGAAGATGTTGACATAAGCTTCATTTTATATATTATTTTTTGCTATTAGGTTTTATTCAAAGACGGATGTATGATTTTACGTTATGGGAGTATACCTATAAAAATTTTAGAAGAATAAAAAAAAATTTAATAAAAAATACATAAAAAATTTCTGTAACATATAAAAATTTTAAATTTTAAAAAAAACGACCGCTTCTCTAATCCTTAGCATAAATTGCACCTTATATATTAATTTAAGATTAAACCATAACTCAAAAATTTTCTTCTGCATAAATTTGAACTTAGATCCTCTTAAAAATGACAAAAGCGCGCTAAAAAATAATTAATATATCTTTTATTAATATTTTAATTTAATATAGAATTGCAATTTAAATAGGTGAAACCGTTTGAATAGGAGGTTCTGATTATTCGACGTTTGATTTTATTTTTTTTATTATAACTTCACAGCTGATTTTAGGGTGAGGCAAAATGAGACAGATTTATACAAATTCTTACTAAATTGATAAAGATTTGTATAAATCCTTATAATCTACACAAATTCTTACCAAAATAATAAGAATTTAGTTTATAATATAAAAATTTGTATTGTTATATAAATTCTTACATACACAAATTCTTACAAAAAATGATAAAAATTTATGTAGTTATACAAATTTTTACTCATTCTTACACAAATATTTAAAAAAATAATAAAAATTTATATAATTACAAAAATTATGTCTTATTTTAACTTCCACCTAAGTTGACTTTTTAGAATTTTCACTTATAAAGAGTGTATTTTCAGGGGTATTTTTAGGTGAAATTACAATAAAAGATCTAATTATCATTTTGTCGTGGTCATTAAAAGTGCCGTTCCTTGTCCCCTAAAATTTTAGTCCAACTTATCGAAGATGGTATCTATGTCAATGTTGATTACCACTATTGGTAGTTTTTTTTCTCCTATTCTTTTATATTTTAATTTTCTTATAAATTTTATCTATCTTATAGCACGTTTTTCCTCTAATTGTAGTACGTTTTTTTGTCTTATAGCATGTTATCGTCTATTGTTATATTTTTCACAATGTTCGACTCTGATTTATGGATTATCAGTAGTCTTCAATAGTTTAGTTTCTTTTTGTGGTTTATTTGTCGATGCAGTAAGATATGTTTTACGAAACAACATCTAAAATTATTTTATTTTGCTCATCACTCCTATAAATGGATAGAGATAAAAAGTCTTGCTCATACTTTTATTTCTTCGGTGTTTCATTTTAATCACTATTTTATAATTTACTTGACAAATTTTATTGGTCTGATATTATATTTTTAATTTAAATTTACTGTCTATTATTTTTCTGTTACATTTTTATTTTTTAAATTATTTTTTATTTTAATTTCTAATAAAATTCAGTTAAGAAAATTAATAGCTGTACTGTTACTGCCTAACCTACAGACGTCAAATACAAAGGAATGAAAGTTCCCAGCCTCCAACGTGTATTCACTGTACCGCACCTTTTAACCTTTTCCCTCCACCACTTAAACCCCCAGCTTTTCCTCGCTGTTCTTCATTCATCACTTGCTTTCCAAATTTATCTAAAACGCTTCCTTTCTCAAATTCCTTCCAAAATCCCCTTGAACCCTTCATTTCAAACTAAACACTAAACACAACCATACTGCTGCCTCTTCCCTTCCTTAAATTTGTTTTAAAAAATGTGTGGCGGTGCTATTATAGCCGATTTCATCCCTCGGAACCGTGGCCGCTGCGTCACCGCCTCTGATCTCTGGCCTAACTCCCCTTTCGCTAAAACCAATGGCTTTACCTATAACCCAGTCTCCCGGTTCGAAAGACCACAACCCGAACCTGAACCGCCCTTGTCGTCTGGTACCCATTATTTCCTTGCCTACTTTTTTTTTTTTTTACTTTGGGTTCCTTATTGTTTGTTTTGAAACAGGTGCTGAACAAGC
This sequence comes from Hibiscus mutabilis, assembly GCA_019671005.1. Taxonomy (NCBI): domain Eukaryota; kingdom Viridiplantae; phylum Streptophyta; class Magnoliopsida; order Malvales; family Malvaceae; genus Hibiscus; species Hibiscus mutabilis. The sequence continues at coordinate 46,405,372 of CM033737.1, forward strand.
GGGAAAGAAACCGAAAAGACCAAGAAAAAATCTATACAGGGGAATAAGGCAACGGCCCTGGGGCAAATGGGCAGCCGAGATTCGTGATCCTCGGAAAGGGGTTCGTGTTTGGCTCGGCACTTTCAACACCGCCGAGGAAGCGGCCCGCGCATACGACAGAGAAGCTCGCAAAATCAGGGGAAAGAAAGCCAAGGTTAATTTCCCCAACGAAGGTGACGCTTTCTCCACCACCCACTATGATCTCAACAACCCCAGTTTCAATTCAAACGCTTCCATTTATCAACAGCCGATGAACGCTAATCTCAGTCATTACGGATTTAGTTACGATTTGAATGAAGTCAGCGGGTACGCAACCGACCCGATTGTTATATCTGGAGACGAGAATAAAGGGTCTGGTAATGAGAATGTGAATCTGTGTTCCGTCCCAGTAAAGGGTGAAGAATTAGAAGCAGATGATGAGAAACGACGAGAGCCGACGAAGAAGGGTCAAGAAGAAAATAACGAGGTACAGAAACTGTCCGATGAGCTGATGGCATACGAGAACTACATGAAATTCTATCAAATACCTTATCTGGACGGGGAATCGCCGACCCAAAACGGCGCAGCTCCGCAGGAGAGTGTTGTCTGTGAGCTTTGGAGCTTTGATGATGACGGCGTTGCTGTTCCGGTGACATCAACGGCTATGTGATTGAATTCGGTTACATTTTGGATGCTTTGGTTGTGAATTGGGTGGGAATTGGTGATTTTCGGTCATTAGTTCTTACTTTGTTTTTAAAAGATGTAAGATTAACTTTGTTAATTAGGATTTAGGATGAATTTTCATACGTAATTCTCAAATTTGTGTTGTTGCGTTTAAATGTTTTTTAAAAAATAAATGTAATAAAATTATTTATTTCTCTTATGAACATGTATTTTGTTGTCTATCGTACTTTTGCAAGCAATAAATTTTTTATACATTCTAAGTAATTTATTCAAAAGGTTTTAAAAAAGTTTAAATTTAGATTGCCGAGAATTTCCCGAGATAGAGAGGAAAGCGATTGCCGATATGTAACATTTCATGTAATCAAGCGGCGGCGCTGGTGGTTTTGGCCGTTACGGTACAATTCTGTGTCCGATCATGATTTTTTTTAATTTAAATAATGTTTTTTTATTATTTAATAAAATAAAAAAATATTTAATAAAAATAATGTTATTTTAATGTCATGTATAAAATAAGCCGTATCAATGCCTTCAATCACTATTGTATAAGCATTGTTTTTAATTATTCAATGAGTATGTTTAAAATGTTAAATTTAAGTACTTAAAAAAATCAACATACAATAATCAATGTGGGGCTAATACAAATCCCATAAATTAACATAATCTCACATCTATTAGATATTGATTTTTTTTAAATATGTACAAATTAAGTAATTGAAAAAAAATACTCATATAAACGTGTCATCATCGTCTGGATCAACTCGTACTCGTGCCAATACGTACTGCACATATTTTTATTACTCGGACCGTTTCAATCATACCTTTTATAGGTGAAAGCGCATTTAACCAAACGTGTCTTTTGTAGTTTTAGTTAAAAAATATTTTTTATTTTTAGAATAAAAACAATATTTATATTTAAATAAAAATATTATTTATAAATATTAGGTATAAATTACAGATCTAGCTTAGGAACTCTAAGTTGATAAATTTTAACCTTTATATTACAAAATTTCTAACTCTAATCCAAACAGTGTAAGAAACACAAAACACATTAAAATGAATAAATTGGATAATAGTAACTAAACCTACAACATACACATAATATAATGACTAATAGTAAAATATATTGTTTGGTTCGGGATCAAACTATCAAAAAATTGAAGAAAAAAAATAAACTAAAAACTAAAAAATTAGAATATAAAAACACATTAGAAATTTATGCATCACACAGGACTAATAATACAATTTAACTATGTAAAAATGCTAATATTTTAGATACCAGTATAACGAATTCAACGAGTGATTTTATACTGGTATCTAAAATAGAAACCGATACTATCACTCATTTCTAGGGGGTGTAGAATTAGATTATCAATAGAAAAAAAATATATATATATATAATATAGGGGAACTTGAAATTTTTAGGGGTGCGGCTGCCCCCAGCACCCCTAGGTTTGTCCCTGGATACAATATCCATATTATTATATGTTACACTAGTATTTTATAAATATATTTATTGATTAAATGATAGTATCGGTTTATATTTTTTTAACTCTTTGACAAGACACTTAATTAAATATTAGTATCGGTTTATTTATAAAATACTAGTGTAACATATAATAATATGGATATTGTATACAGAGACAGACCTAGGGGTGCTGGGGGCAGTCGCACCACCAAAAAATTTTAAGTTCTCTTATATTTTATATATTTCTTTTATATTTTCTATTGATAATCTAATTCTATTCCCCCTAAACTCTTATAATTTTATACTTTATATTTCTTATATAGCTTCCTAATAATTTACACCCTTTGCATGAAATCTTGAGTCTATCCTAATTGTATCTATCATTTTTATTAGAATAGAATCCATCATTTTCGACCGGATTCATAGTACGCCATTATCATCAGTGTCCCAATCAACAGCGTGGGTTGCCCACGCTGATATGCTTCACTTTTGATCAATATATAATATTTCTAGGGTTATGGCTCTCGAATATAAAAAAAATAATATATGGCTCGCTAATACGTAATTTAAGTAATATATTAATAATCAAGATGAAGTTACCCACAAGGGTTAGGTGTAATGGTAAACTCCTAAAGAGAGAATATAAATTCGAACTTTAAAGACGATATTATTATAAGAGATAACTACGAATCTCGAACATAGATCATAAAATGAATATAAACTATACAAAAAATAATCAAGACGAAGATAAAATTAGATAATGAAAGGATAAAGTTGTCTTAATTTAAAATAAATATAAACTTAATATGTATATAACCTAAAATTTGGGAAGAGCAAGATTTAATTTAACAAATATTCGAACTAGCAAAAACTAAAATTACCATTAGACAAAAAATTGAAGACACAATCAGAGACGAAACCAGGATTGAATCATGAGAGGAGCAAGTTGTTTAACTTTGGAGAAATCGAGATCTAAAATAGTAATTAAACAATAGAAATTAAAGGAGATATGGTTTAATTTCACTAATTTTAAAATTAAAAGGTCTTAAAAGTAGTTAAACCAAAAAATTGGGGGTCAATATTTAATTTAATTAATTTTAAAACCGATGAAATCCTAAAAATAAATAATACCAAACAATTTCAGCAGAGACAAGAACTTAATTGAAATGATTTTAAAATTGTCAATAATCTAAAATATAATTAAATCATCAAAGTTAGGAAGCAATATATCTCACCCTCAACGTACTTCCTTTCCTGGACAGAACTCGTATGTTCCCTTAGTAACTTTATCCCATTAATAATAGTTTTAATACCAAAACAAATGTCTAAACTATCATATTTTTTTAGTGTTTAAACTGTTTTTTGCTTCTTTTAGGTACTCAAACATTCATTTTTTGATCAAATTAGGTATTCAAACTATTAATTTTTTGTTCAAAATAAGTCCCTCAGTTTGACCTTAAAAGGGACAAAAATGATAGTTTGAGCACCTAAAAGTGACAAAAAAGTTTAAGCACATAAAAGAAAAAAAATATGATAGCTTAGACACTTAAAAGAGGTAAAAAAATTTAAACACAAAAAAAAACATGATAATTTAGACACTTATTTTGACATTAAACCTTATTAATAACTCATTTTAGGCTTTCAATTTGAATAAAAAAAATAGACTGACGTTGCGTTTTTTTTTTATTTGGATATCAAATAAAAAGATTTGAATTTGGATTAAACAGATCCAACATTAACTTCGATAGCTTAAATTTGAAATTTCTTTTGAAAGTGAGAGTTTATAAAATCTGTTTTTTTATGATTTTAGTTTATATTATTAAAATCAATCTCACTTTATTATGAAAAAGAATTATAATATATATATTTTTTAACAATGATAACTGAATTTTATTAAAAAAAATATAAAATATCACAAATACAACGCACGAGAAAAATTGAGATTAAATTCACCAAAAAAATTCATACAAAAATAAAATATAAAATCTAAAAGTGCAAAGAAACGTAACTCTGCCATTAAGAGTGACATACATCATCAAAGAATCTAAAATTTTTTATGAATATACTTGTCTTTATCCAAACAAGACACTTTATAAAATAAAAAAAATAGTTTGTGAACTAAATTATCAGACAGATTGCTCCTATCATAATACATGAATTAATAATAAACTAACACTACTTGATAAGTTTAGTCGGTTTCACGATTTAATTTAAACAAACAAAAGGAATACATATTATTTATTTTGAATAGTTATTATTTTTTACTTGTGTTTTTTTTTCATCTTCTTGATTTCAATTCTAGATTTGTACTAAATAAATTATTTTAAAACTCATATAATAATTAAAATTTTACTTATATTAATACTTATGTAACCTAACATAGGAAATAAGGTTGAACACTTATTCGAATTTTGATAGGAAATAGGGTTTGAATTGGGGTTCAAGTAATTAATTATAAACATATTTTTATACCAAAATATATTTTATAAATATATATTTTTTAGGTAATATGCATATCCGTCTTACAGTTCATGTTTGGGGTGCGAAATCACCATTCCCAACATTGTCGTCTCTAAAATTAAAACACACGTCATTTTCTTAAAAGTTCAATATATATTACCAATGCACCCGACCGTAGTCGATAAACATATATTTTTTTCATAAGCAAATCAAAAGCATAGCTTTATTTAATTTGTAAAAGTTAAGTGAATAGTAATTTAAGAACTTTTTTAATAAAAAAATTACACATTCGGTTAAGTCACTCAGTTTTAAGATCTAAAATATAAATATAAAAAAACAACAAATTTTATTTGTAACTAATGTATAAATAATTTACTTCAAATGACCAACTGCGGACCACAGAACTTGTATGGCGTACAGATGTATATTATTTTAAGAGTAATTATTTGATACACATTTAGTGATTTTTTTCCATAAGTTTTTAAAGTTCTCATATATTCATTTTAAGGGTCATAGATCTTAATTCTTAAATTCTAAACTTTAAACCATAAAATCTATTCACAAACAGTAAAATTTAACCACAGACACTAAAACTATAACCCTAAATCTTAACTTTTAAATCTTAAAAATTAGACGTTTTTTATTGCAAACAATATGATTTTATTCAAAAATGAACATTATACACCCAAAGATACTATCATGTGCCTCATTAAAAACCTTCCTAAACCTATCGGAGAAAAAAAGTACATCATGATAGCAATGAACAGATTCAAAACAAAACAAAACCAAATGCCAAGCACCCACCCCAACAAGGCAGTCACCCTTCCTTGCGCGCAGCACCAACCAACATAAATCATAGGACCCCAAACCCTTGTCAGTCATACACCCACACAGGCAGTACCAGGCTCCATCACACGCATCCACTTTAGGCGATCCACACCTCGTTTAGCTAAGACATCCACAATGTAATTTGCCTCCCGAACGACATGATAAAAAAACACACGTTAACGAAACACTAGCTGCATCAATTTGCCGAAATCAATGCCCGAGTCGCCAAGGGCGACGTTCTTTATGTAATATCCACGACACAACAATAGATGAATCCGATTCAATTATAAGAGACAAAGTCGATCGCCATCTAGAGGCAACTACAAAATCCAACGCATAATCAATAGCTCTCAGCTCCGCTTCATTCGAATCTATCATCCCCTAAGGGCCTGAAAATAACGTTAAAATGCATCCATCAGCATCACACAAAACGCCACAACCTGCCAGACCCGGCTTGCCCCTAACCGACTCACCATCCACATTAAATTTTAATCCTCCTCTAGCTGGCGGACACCACTCCACTCCCTTCCTCACCGAAGTGGCCACCGAATGCATCGTGCAACTCATTGGATTATTCCACCACTGAGCTTCATCCACAATACGACTCTCCGAGGTCGCCTTCACCCAATAAAATGCTCGTAATTTCACTAGAAAAAACAACTCATCTTCCTAGCAAATTTCTTATTAAACATGGCATCATTTCGCGCTAGCCATATCGACCAAAGCGTTGCCGCACCACAAATTATCCACCACTGAAAAACTGACCCAAGTTGCCACCATCAAAGATAAAGATAAAAAAGAACTCCTCTGCCATCCTAGGCAACACGATTGAAACATTCCACCATCCCAAAAAGCACAGCCACAGACCCTTTGCTAACTCACAGCTATAAAAGATATGTTTAATCTCATTTTCCTTTTCCCCACAAAACACACACGCACAAGAAAAGCCATTCAACACCACACCGCAATCATGAAGCATGCACAACGTCGGTAAACGACACATTTTAAGGAACCAAAAAAAGCATTGAATTTTAGGCGGTACCCCACGTTCCATACCTAAAACACATCTATCGCATCGACTAGAAGCCAAAAGAATGCATCAAAGCAGCAATCCCCCTTACCAAAAACTGTCCGTGCACATTTGGCTTCCAAACTAATCTATTCGCCATCCCCTGAACCAACCAAAACGAGCCAACAATCATTCGTAACTCCTTCAATTGTCGCGTTCTCCAACACACGCAATTGTCGACTAAAAAGCATCATCTAATTTGTCTGTAAAAATGACTCCCCCACCGCATAGCTAGCACCCATGCTAACTTATCCGAAGCCACACGAAAGAGCCTTGGGAACATAGCACATAATGGTTCCTCGGAACACCAACGGTCCTGCCAAAAAAGGACTTGAGAGCCATCTTCTATCTACCAAAAATATTGAGAAATATCCATAAAACGCCCCACACATTCCTTCTCCTGTACTTGAACAATCTGTCGTCACATGACTGACATATGTCGTGTCCATAAAGTGTTGAAACGCCACGACAACACTTGAGACCCATACTTCTCAACAATTAGCTTGCGTCGCAACGAATTCGGTTCACAGGCGTATGTCACGTTGCTAGACTTTCAGACCAGTTTATCGAGCGGTTTTAGGCAATGTGATCCAAGACAAACGTCTAAGTAAACCTTTTCATCCTTATCGGAAGATCAAACTTCCCAAGCACTGACAAACGCAAAACGTTCTATGCGGAAACGGATCAAACGAGATGAGCAAAGAAGAACACTGAAAGAACGCTCAAAGAAAGGAACACAAGAGCACTAAGAGGATTTAGAGTAAATGTCTTTATTCCTTGAAAACTTGGATACATAAAATGAGGAGGGTAAAATCTCTATTTATAGTTGAGTTCCCCTAATCCGACGGTCTATACAAATTTACATCGATGGCTATAATCAAAGCGCACCAACTACAATGGTACAATACTAGGAATATTCCTTTTTATCTATGGTAACAAATCCCATGTTTACAAGGTAAGTTTACATAGATCAAAGTGGATGGATAAGCCTTCTAAAATTTTTACAGATCTGCTAAGTCTGGTGGTCTTCTTAAGCTTAAAATCTCCATCAGAACTTCTTGGGCACAATGATGTGCACCCTGTGATGCCAATGACTCGGACCTTGACTTACGGCCTGTGACACATATCTCCATGCCTATTTTTCCAACAACGCAAGGTTATGATATCTCAAATTCAAGACTCTGAGCCCTCCCAAATTCTTTGGCTTACAAACAGTCCCCCAGCCAACTCTACTAATTTTTCTCTTCAAATTCGTGTCGCCCCGCAAGAACGCTCATCTTATTTTATCAATAGCACGGATCACTCCTTTTGGCATCATGATCACCCTCATGTAATATACCAGAAGCGACGACAATACAGAATTCACTAGCATGAATCTTGCTTGCTTCTTCCATCCAGCGAGCTTCACCCTAAAGCGCTGAATTAATGGATCCCAAATTGCCCGAAACCGAGTATTAACTCCCACAGACAACCCCAAGTACGAAAAAGGTAACTCGCCCCAGCTATATCCCAGTACCATTGCTATTTCATCCACAATTTCAGTAACCACCCCAATTCTATACAAGCACGACTTATGCAAATTAATTTGTAGTCCCGAACATTGTTGGAAGCAAAGCAACAATCGTTTCAAATTCATAGCCATCTCAACATCCCCCTAAAGGGAAAAAAAATAGTATCGTCCTCAAATTGCATATGTGAGATACTCAAATTGTTCGTTACCTGTACTCCTCGGATCAACCCCAACGCTTCTGCATTCTTAACAAAAAGATGCAACACTTCTACCACTAGCACAAATAGGAGAGGTGATAACGGGTCCCCCTGTCGTACCCCTTTTTATCCTGAACTCATTAGTTGCACTACCATTTACTAACACTGCCAACCTCGTTGTACACACACTCTCGCATCCAATTACGTCATCGCAGACCAAACCCTATTTTCTCCAAAATATCATCTAAAAAACTCTAACGTACGCAATCATATACTTTGGCGAAATCGAGCTTTAAAATCACCCCTTCCTTCTTATGTCCTTTTGCCTTCAGAGAGTGTAATACTTCATTCATCAACATTATCCCATCCACTATTTGTCTACCCTGAACAAACGCTATTTATGACTTACTCACCAAACTCTCAAGAACCGTCTGTAACCTTAAAGCTAGGATTTTAGTGACAATCATGTACGCTGAATTAAGTATACAAATCAGGCGGTAATCACTAATCAACACCGGCTTTTCCGTCTTCGGAATCAACACCACGAATGAAGAGTTCAATTCCTTTGGAAGGTGACATGATGAATGAAACGAATCCAACAAAGCCATAACATCACCCTTTAAGAAAGACCATTCTTTTTTGTAGAACTCAAAGCTAAACCTGTCGGGTCCCGGCGCCTTCGAACCCTCGCAATTCTTGATTGCCCTCCATGCCTCATCCTCTAAAAATTGGTTTTTCAACGCTGCACTGCTCTCCTCCAACAACCTCGCAAAACTCACTTCAACTTCTAACGACTCCTTGCAGAAAGTTTGTGCAAAATGCTTACGAAAAGCTTGTCTAACATGCTTCTTTAAGATGGACGGTGTGGTAACCTAACGGCCATTAATCCGTAAACCATCAATTGAATTCCTCATTCCCCTCAGCTTTGCCATTCGCAGAAAAAAAATGTGTTTCGATCCCCTTCAAGCAACCATGTCGCACGCGATTTCTGTCGCCATATTGATTCTCTATATTTTAACAATCTCCATAAATGGCCCTGCAGCCTCCTTTTTTCCACACTTATCTCATCAACATTCCTATCAGCACTACCACGGTCATCCAAATCCTTCAGCAAGCTAGTCGTTACTTCAATTTGCAAATCCACACTCCCAAACACTTCTTTGTTCCATGTACGTAAAAAAACTTTTAGTAAGCGCAACTTATCCATAATCGTCACATCACAATTTACCTCTGAAATACGCTGTCATTCCGCAGCCATTGTACCAACATTATCTTTCGACTCCAACCAACAATTAAGGAAGTGAAATGGCCTCGGTCCCCAATCCACCAAGTCAGTCGCTAGTCTAATCGGGGAATGATCCGACACCCTTCGAGGTAAGTTGTGCTGCTCTAAACGCCCAAATTTGTCCACCCATTCCGTCGAAACCAAGAACCGATCCAGCCTACTTCCTTTGTTACCCCTCCAAACCATGTAAAATTCTTCCCCGACACCGGAAGATCAACCAGAGCTGCATCCTCTAAGAAATCCACAAACACCGCCATAGCTTGCCTATCCCTAAAACAGTTTCGACGTTCATCCATAGTCTTGACGACGTTGAAATCACCCCCAATACAAACCGAAACCCCTATCAAATACTCGACCCGTCTCAAAAATAATGTCCTTTCTTGACTTTTTAGTAGTTTTAGGAAGAAAAAAATTATGTAAGAGGTGTGTTGTAAAGTAATTAAAATGACAATTTAAGTGGTAGAAAAGGAAATGTTTGTTTTATTGAAAAACTAAAAAGAGGTAGAAAAGGAAATGTGTTTAGTAAAAGTTGTTGAATTTTTCAAGCGAACAATTTAAGTAATACAATTTTAAAACACAAAAAAGACATTTTTTATGGGACAAAAGGAGTATGAATTATCAATCAATTTCACCCATACTGGTTGTTGTGCCACAACACCACAAGGAGCATAAACTGCAAACATTCTACAATCCCATTGTTCCTTCACCCAACCCCCACGAAGCATGATAAAATGACGATCAATAACCTTAGATTCGACCGTAAATTTTGATGCCTCCCAAATCACTATAATTCCTCCCGATTGACCTATTGATGGTGAGTACTCAAATTGAAACAAATTCGTGTACCAAATCTTCCTCACAATTTGCTCGGATACAATTTCCAACTTCGATTCTAAAATAAATACCATATCAATACGTTGTTGTCGTAAAAGTGCATGAATCGTCTCGATTCCAGGCCTCTGATGTTCCAAGACAGTATCCTCATCCCTCCTCCTATAGCCCCTGTTCAATAATCCTTACAATCTGTTTCACAATCTTCTCTTCATTACCAATAGTTCGAGCTCCGATCAAATTCCCAAAATTTACAGTTTCACGCGCCTCCTTCAGAATAGCCTCCTGTCTTTGTAAACCATCTAAATCACTTACCGCAGGAAGTGTACTGTCAACCTTCGTTGGGATTTTTCTATGCCTGCCCCGACCCTTCTTGGTCTTTGTCTGTACCGCTGCACGAACTGTAGATACCTGTGAGAGCCTTGTGTTCTGATCTACCCGATCTTCTTCAAAAACAGCTTGTGCTTTAAGCAGTAAATCCATATCAATCCTCTCAACCGCCACCTCTTTCCCCACATTATCACAATTTGAATCAAAATCAATTTCTACATTGCAAGGCATCAGAGAGTTTGAGTTGTTTCAACTACTACTAATGCCAACTCACCTTCGAGATTACCAGTCAAAATTACGTTATCCGATTGATTATTACGGTCCATCACCTCCATCGCACACATTGTAAAATCCATAACATTCTGATCATCCACCATCCGCTCAACCATCACAACCATCTCATCCGATACCTCCACCCGCAAATCAGCACGACGGTTATGCTCCCATAGCTGATTATCATACCACACGTGATCTTCACAAGACTCCGCCACCACCATGTCATCTCTCTTATCCTCCCCCGTATGTCCCCCTTTCAAAACCAATTCAGTCTTCTCTCGTCTATGATTACAATCATCACATGCGTTGGTTTCCTCATATTCACTGCTACTGCTCCACTGCTCTCCCCCTACGTCTCCTCCCTCTACCAGATTACGCAAAAATTCCACCTCCTGTACACGGACCGAGAACGTTCTTCCTCCACCACCACATCCACCATTGCATCAATACGTTCAACATGTTGTGTCACAATCAACACTCGCCCCCTTTCAAAAGATGATAGCTCTGTCGTAGCTGCATCCACACGAAAAAATTGTCCCCAAATCTCGGCCACATTGTTAAATGAAGATCTCGACCACGCATGCATCGGTAATCCACTTAAAGAAAGCCATACATGTCTCGATCTTATCTGTATCTCAGGCGCCCAAGCCTCCACCCTCACAAACCACTTCTGAAGACCCTCACTATTCAAAAAATTCTGCCGTCGTTCCAAATCCGTGAACACAAACAATACCACAGAGCCCGACACTCGCATGAGTTGACATCCCTTGAAATTATCCTGAGACATTTTCGTTGCTAACTCCACCAAAGATTTGGGCTCCTTACACCATCCAATCGCAAAAGTGCTAAGTACCTCCACCTGAATTTCATCCACCACTCCTGTTAACTTCGGCCGCTGCTCCTGCTGTTGTCGTCCATGTACACCCCTCACCGCATATTGCATGATCTCCTTAGAATTCATTTGCTGCCCATTTTCTTGTTTCCTTCGCCAAAAGGAGCTTCTAACCTCTCATTTCGCAAGAGACACACTTATTCATGATCCATATAAATAGAACCCATTTAAGCGTTCAATTGCTCTCATCGGCCATCGCATCCGCCCGCGTGCCATACGAACAAAACCAAAACGTGCATCATCCATTGTTTTCTTTGCCGGGATAAATACATCTATCACCTCGCCATCCCGATCAAACGATTGCCACAACCCCTTCCAATGCATCTGATCTGATATGTTCCTGACGAACAGTGTTCATACACGCCGGCGTTCGAACGCCTTGGTTGCTGCCGCCGCCTCCATCACTGAAAAACAAATTTTTGACTGCTAGTCATGGGCAGAGCCAAATAAACATTTGGGTGCCTGTTGAAACCCAAAGTTTTTTTTTTTAAATTATATATTTTTATATACTTTATATATAAAATTTTTAAATATATATAATTAATACCCATTAAATAAATTTTTAGCTTTACTCATGCGGTAAGTGGAAAGAATATTTTCCCTTCTTTTTAACCATGTTATAGATTATTATTAATTTGTTTATTTGTAATGTGTCATATTATTATTATTATTTTTGTTATATCCGAATTCTAGTATAAGTATCCACGCGTTAAAATTTTGTCAATATTCCTCACAATCTCAAGTCGTGTTGTCAGTTGTATCACTTTATTTAGGGACCTAAATGAATTGAATGTTTGGTGAATTGTTCGGCAAAAAGTTTGCTTATTTATTAAATGAACGAATATGAACAAGATCTTCTGTTTATTTAATTAAATGTCCGAACACGAACAAATGATTCGTTCGTTCATTTACATTTGTGAACATTCGGTAACCCTTTCATTTATGTTCATTCGTTTATATTTGTTTATGTTCGTTTAAATTTATTCATATATATCCATTTATATTTATTATTTTTCATGACAAAAGTGTCCTATTCAAAAAAATTAAAAACATATAGGAAAAATATAAAAGAAAAGGAAAAAATTAAGCAACACTTAATGTTTGTTTGCGTTTGTTTATCATTTTAACGAACAAACACGAACAAGAAATTATGTTCGTTTAGTTGTTTGTGTCCGTTCGTTCGGTTAAAATTAAAGGAACGAACATGAATATAATCTCATTCGTGTTCGTTCGGTTAGTTTACAGGCCTGGTCGTATTTTTTATTTTGTAATAACTATTTTCATGATAATATATTTCTACAAGTTTTTAACATTTTTAAAATAATTTTAATATGTTAACTGCTTATATCATATTTATATTATATTTCATATTTAGTTTTAAAACTTGTGAATTAAATACAAAATATCATTTAAAATCAAATCCAAACATTTTTTCCTAACAAAGAACTTTTAAATCCATAATTTGAATTAGGATCAGTGACCTCCTGAGAAGTCTCGTGTTGCACTCTTCTTTTTAAATTAGATCCACTAGAAGCACTCTCTCTCTTTTTCATCGTGTTGCACTCTTCTTTTTAAATTAGATCCACTAAAAGCACTCTTTCTTCCTTCTCCTAGGGTACCTATTTCTCCTTCTCTCTAGGCAGGACTAGAATTAAAATTAAAATTTATCAAAAAAACTTTTAAATCTATAATTTGATAAATATAAAATTCAAAAGTAATGTTTTAAAATCATAATCAGGCTGTGAACAATACACGCTTTGTCATTGCAATCTAATTGCAATCTAAATGTTAGTTGGTATTAGAGGAATATTCGGTAGTAATTAATTGATTCTTTTGATTTGTTGAGTAGGACTAATATTATTGTGTACTAAAATTGATATTTTAGTAAATCAACAAAGGTTTGATACGATAGTAAGACACATTGTTTTCTTAAGGAAAAAATTCGGATTTGAATTTTGGAGATAACATTATTGAAAAGTAGAACCACAAGTTCGAAACATAAATCATAAAATGAACGTGTGGACCAAAATTTCGAGTGTAGAAAATTATTACTAGAAGTACAATTGTTTAAGACATAATCAAAATTATATTTAAACTTATAGACATCTTCACACACGAACGAGTAAAAACATGAAAAAATATATCTAAAAATAATCAATCTTTTTTTTGAACAAAAAAAAAGAGGACTGCTGAGAATTAATCTAGTGACCTAGAGAAAAGGCGGGAATGGAGTACTCATGTTAGCTTTAGAACCTAAGGAAAGGAAAAAAAACAGGTGAGAAAGCTCTGGCCACCCGCCTATCATTATTTTTTCAATCAATTTTTTTTAAAATAAAAATAATCAATCTTTAAAACTGTGACAGTTCCAAATATATTATAATCGTGACAATGGATGAAACCTCATGACCGAAAAATATTGTGTATGTACATGTAAAACCCCTCGCTCATTCCCGAACAAACATAAAAGAAATAAAAAATAATAATAAAACAAAGAATCAGAAATCACTCCAACGTGGTTTTAATGGTTATACGAACATGTTATTTTCTACTTCCAGTTTTGCGTTTCCCAGCAGCAGGAGCTGGCTGCCTCCCATTTCGATGCAAAGGCTGGCCAACTCCATTTCCTTGTTTCCTGGATGGTGATGGCCCTGCCATTGGATATAAATTTTTGCTGCAAAGATTTATAAGCCTTTAGTAACATGCCCGAGAACATAAGTCGACGGTACACAATATTCGACGTGTTAATATATATATATATACACATATACATTTGCCTTACCTCTGCTCTGGGGTACTTGCAGACTTTGGAGTAGGTTTCTTAGTCTTTGATTCAATCCCAATCCCACTGGTCATGGTGCTAAGTTTGGACTGATTGAATTGCCAAAGCAAATCAGGTTCGGATGAGTCGCTGGTAGCAGCATCAAGATCATCTATGTCATTGGTAGCAGCCATGCTGAACCTATTACCTCCCATGAACATATTATATGGTGATTGATCTGGGCAAATCTTTGAAGAATCTTGGAGATATTTCTGGAAAAAGACATCTGACAAGTTCCCATTTTCTACTTCCCAGCATCCTAAGGGAATGGCATCTTGCTTGTTCACCATGACCTTATCTACCCACTCACCCGAGCCTGGTTCTTTCTCGTCATCCCGGAAGTTTTGTGTAGGACTTGTAACAGGAGGCCAGGGAGGTGAATTTGCTAGTAACTCATCAAGAGCAAAGATTTGATTTTCTTGCCTCAATGTAGTGTTGGTGGGCACCTGCAAAATGCAGAATTAGTTATTAAATATAACCTCTAGGTCTACTAAGATATACACACATACGCTGTGTACTTGTGTAGAGAATGCATGATGATGATCTAAACAATCAAGCTTTATAGAGCATCTTGAGCGATCTTCTTGAACCGAATTGTTGTATTATTTGGTAACTTTGGCAAGAAATTCCATCCAATCAAATGTGGAAAACAATAGGTACCTTGATGTTACCCACATCACCCATGGGTTGCCTGCCCCCCAACATATCTGCAACCCGGTGATTAGGACTAAACGGCGACAAGTCACTAGTAGCCTTTGTTATGTATTTTTCAGAGCCAGTGCTGGATATAGATTGGTGACTTTGCTCCGTTTCACCATCTTTCCTTGCCAATGCTGCCTTAAGGCTCGCGATCTGAAACAGGATTCAGACAAGTTACTAAAAGGAACATCGAAGAGTATAACATTATCCAACTATGGAGATAACTTTGTTGACAAAATAACCTGTTCTTTGAGCTCTTTAACATCTGTGCTGTCTTTGTTCACTGGGGCAGCACCAAGTTCAACAGTAGCCACACGCTCCGCAAATTTGAGAGTACTTAATGTTTCAGCCAGGGCATCAGGCTCCGGGCTTATGTGAACAAACATTAGTGTCTTTGCCTGCCCTCCTGAAAATACATTTCCAGTTCCAATACAATTGAAACTTCTGAAAATAAAGATCGAATGCAGTTCATTCGCTCCTAAGAAGTTTTGACAGTTTAAACCTACCAAGTGAATCTTGAAGAAGTTGAGTGAGTTTGCTGTTTCTGTAAGGAACATGTGGATTCCTTTGGGCAAGGGAAGAAATCACATCTCCTAAAGCTGATAGAGATTTGTTGATGTGTTGTGCCTCTTTTAGTCGATCCCCCGTTACCTCGGACTTGTTTACCCTCTCACTTCCTGCAAGGTCAACAAGATGCATGCAGCCTCGGAGAACGGTTCCAGTTGTTAAATCTCTTCCTTGAACATGGACGGTCAAGCAACTGCAAAGTGATAAAACAAAACTTAGTTTCAGAACAAAGAAATATTTCAGGATAAAGCGGTGTAAAGAAACAAAAGCTACCTATGAGAACGGCTACTACGGTCATTTAGAGCTGTCGCACCAACTGCCCGATTCCTTTGTCCTAGGTTCATCAGATCAATAACATCAGATGTTGATGACACAGGCATGACGTTTGCATCCGGTACATTGAGACCTGTCTGAGAACTGTTGCGAATTTCTAACGTATTACTAGATTAAGGATAACTGGGTAGTAACTTCTGATCATCAAGCAACTTCTGATGAAGTTCTAGATGAAATAAGAATGCCAAGATAGATTTTTACTTGTCACCAATATGTAAATATAATTTTAATGTATGTTCTAACTGATAACATTATCTAAATTTATAACCTTGTAAGAAACAAAACCAAATGAAATGAGAAAAGGATATCTTTTGTTACTTCCATCAGTAACAAGGAGATCCCTGACTTGCTCATTATAAATTTCAATCATTTGAACAGCAACATCGTAGCGGAAGGTATCCTTTCTTTGTTCAGCTAGCATGAACAAATCGCCTAATGCCCTATAATTAACTCCTTGATTTTTCTCTGTTAGTTCTTTGGGTCCAACCTGGATATGTATACCATCAGATGTCACTTGGTGCATGATTTATCATACTTTAAGTGAATAATTCAACCACTAGATGTCTTACCATAGTGTAAGTTTTTCCTGACCCTGTCTGGCCATATGCAAATATGCAAACATTGTATCCGTCAAGAACTGATCGAATAAGTGGCTGCATATCGGAAAATACCTCCGCTGCGAGATAATAAGATATGATTAAATACTGAATGATAAAATTGCAAAAAAAAAAAATCAATCAACACTTGTGTTTGCTACCTTGAGTCGCGGATTGCCCGAAGACTTTGTTGAAGGTGAAGGACTTGCATCCTTTACCATTCTTTGATGGGATGTTGATAGTTAGGTTTCCGTCTTCTATACGATCCACAATGCTTAGATAGCTAGATTTACCAGACAAGAATGGTCTGACACGGCAATAAACGCGGATACTTCCTGGTCCGACAAAGTAGATAACCATTCTAGTCAACAGGAGGACTTAATACATGCATAAATCATTGTTAGAACTTAAGCAAAAGGTAACTTGCCTTTAAGGTCCTGCACTTGATTGTATAACTTGCGATTTTCTTCTAGAACCCTATGGTAACCAGAAGCAGCCTCAGCTATGCCATGGATATTCATACCTGTAAACAAATGCATTAAATATAGAGATTAATACCATGCGTTGCATTTCCATAAAATGCAAGGAAATTCAAAAAAGTAGTGTTTAGAGCAAAGTAAGAATACCAAGATTGTTGAACTCTTCATGAAATTTCATTTGCATGTGTTGCATGCCTGCTTTTGCGGCATTAATAGTATGCTTTAGGTCCTGCAAAGTTTATAATTCTCATAAGTGCTTTGGTGAAGCACAAAGTCGACAAGAAAAAAGAATATACTACACAATTAGCTTCCACCTGAATATCTCTTTGTTGTCGATCAAAGATCATTTGCAATTTCAGAGATTGACCTTTTAGTTCGTCATCGGTGATGTTATGAAAGCAATTGTCTTTCTTCATCACTTTGATGTTCTTTTCCTCAATCTAAATCATCATAAATATGGGGAAAAGGTTAGAGAAACTCAAGCTACGTCAGTAACAGATTCAAGAAAAGTCATCTAGTGAACATTTGTAATAGATAAGGATCATTAAATACCTTTTTATCCCCAAGAATTGGTTTCGGTAGAGGCTTATTGAAATCAGAAGCAATGATGTCATTTGAAGTTGTTTTCATCTTACAATTTGGAGAAAAAAGTAATAAACATGGGGTTAGTAAAGATTAGTCAGTAGTTACATAGTAAATTAACTTTTCCTACTCCAATTTTTAAGCAAAAATTTTGCAATTCTGAAAACTAACATACCACTTCATATTGGCTTCCAATACGATGCTCAAACTCCTCTACAACTTTACCAAGCAAAGATTCAACCAGCTATCAGCAACCAAATATGACAAAGTAAGTAGCGGTTATGGCAAAGGATAATCAATATTTATGACAGCACAACAAAAAAGACAACCAAATATCGGGAAGACATGAATGAGTGCAAGATCTCATTATTCAACACAACAAGGAATATCAGAGCCTAAAAGTTAATTAGACAACCCAGTCTTTGCACTCATAGGAATAAGATAGAAGTAACACAAAACTACTAGTACAAGATAATCCTTCAACCTTCTAGCTAAGATAAGCAATGAAGTACCAACTTGAGTTCGATATGTTTATTTACAGTAACGAGCCAGCAAAAACTTACCATTGGAACTTCTTCAGGCTTTTTATCTGTTAAAATGGCCCGAACCAGCATACTTAACGAACCAGAACCAGCCTGCTTGTACTGTAAGAACAACTTCATTCACATTGACCAAGTAGAATATAAAAACGTGTGGGTAATTTAAAACAGTTAAAGCTTACCAACCATTTTATTAGTATCAATCTCATTGGCGTGACCATTGGATGGTTTTTCGTGCATCGATGAAGTCCTTTGGAAGGAGTTCATGAAAGGCTCTGAAGTTTTTCTCACAAATGGCTTGGCCAATGTGGTGGTTGCAGGTTTTGCATTTCCACCAAATTTCCACACTCCATTTCCACCAGAGAGCTTCCATTCGTTATAGGACTTGAGCGCTAGAACACAATTCACCACTCTTGCAGATTTGCCTCCCTGAAGAATTTCAACCAAATTATGAATAAATAACCAATTCAATGAAATCAGTTTCCTTCGAAACAAAAGAATAGTTAAAATAGATATGAAAAGTGGAAAACGAACTTGTTCTAGATCAGATGCCTCAAATGTAGGAAGTCCCAATTCTTGGCCAGCTACCAAGAAATTCCTCACATTTTCAAAGTATTGATATGCTGACAGTGCAGCTCCGTCGGGTACGGGAGCTGCATCACATGGACGTTCCACCACCTAAAAACCAACCAACCACACTGAAATTAATGGCAATTAAAGATAAAAATCAATTTAAAGAAAAGAGAAGAAGAAGAAGAAGAAAAAGAAGTTTCACCTTAGGCACAGCTCCAGGTTGAACTTTATTAAGAACATTGCAGAGGACTATTCCACTCCTCAAACCAACCCTGAATTCTTCCTCCGATGGCTCTGCCGGCAAATCTTTAGCTGCAACGATTCCAACCATCTGCCTCAGCCATCCAGCCGCTTCATACCTCCTTGAAGCTGCCATTCAAGAGATCATCACATTCATCTTTTTGTTCTTATTGAATTTCATTGGTAAATTATTATGTATTCAAACTTTACTCACTACAAGGCATAATTCATCTATTTTGTTTTAAATTAAAATATAAAATGTAAACGATCAATGATCTAGAAAAAAACGATGTCTTTTCAGTAGAAAATCAATCATCATTCAACAAAATCCAGATGCAGACGTTAAAGAGAAACAAATAAAATCAAAATACCAGCTAACTCAGCTTTTCTGGATTCCAAATCAAGATCTTGGGAGCGATTGCCGTGCTGTTGCAACACATCTTCCACAACTGAAGCAACTGAAAACGACAACGTTCCCTCTGCCGCCATTTTCACTCCACAAAATTTTCCCAGAAAATAGAATTTTCACAACTCCACCATCCAGAGAATCGAAAACTAAAATCCCCCAAAGGAAGCCAGATTGATAATGAAAAAAAATCTCCCAAATGACAGGAAATGACGCTTAAAATGAGAGATCAGAAACAGATAGAAAATGAGATAAAAAAAGAAGCAAAGTTTGGTGGATTTTTGTGTGTGTGGGGAATTGGGAGTTGAAGTTTCCTTTTTTGTGATATTAACACTGAACTTCTACAACACAATCACATTCTCCATTACCCTTTTTTTTCTTCTTTTCTTTAGCTTTCTCTGTACAAAGTAGAAACGAAAGCTAACTCTGCTTTATGGTTTATAGTTATAATACTATACATTTACGCCGCTTTGAATCTATCCTCCGTCTCCCAAAGCTACTGCTAGCTCCAAGCCTCTCCCCGGACCTGTCTCCGTACCTAAAGTCGTTAGGAGCGAAGTCTTCTCTCTCCTTTTCTGAATCCAACGGGTAAATAGCCCAAGGGGGCGGTGTTTCAGGTGCTCCTTTGGCGCGTGGAGTTAAAACTTGAAAGCATGATTACGAGTATGATTAAGGTGGTAATTAATTTTTTTTTTGAAAAGAAGCTACTAATTTTATTAACGAGAAAATACCTAAAATTACAATAAGGGTTTACAAATTATTATTGTAAAGTAAATATATAATTTGAAATTTTCTTAAAACTAGTCACTTTAGATCAAACATGAACCATATATGAAAAGGTTATAAACCCTTCCAAATACTCGATCGAAAAATAAATACGAAACCTGATTGTATCGGCAAAACAAATCACGAAAGAGGATGAAGCTATTGATAGACCATAGAAAAAATGTAAATCAGAGTCGAGCACCGTGAGAAACTCTTCACAAGTGCAAATCGAGTATCCAAATTTAAATCGAAGGTCTAGAGTAGGGAATATTGACAGGATTACAAATAAGCGTCATCTTGATCAATCGCGGCGTCATCAAATTCAACCCTGATAAAAACATAAAATAAAGAACGGCCAAAACGACCGAAGGAGTAGAAGAAAACATGCCAGAAGACAGAAATAAACATACCAATAGACAGAGTTAAACATGTCAATAGACAAAGATAAACGTATTATAAAGGCAGAAAAATTATGTCACAAAGACATAATTATTTTATTAAAAAATTATTAAAAGAAAATAAAAATAAATTCAGCAGTCGACAACCGGCAATAAAATCGATGTCATCGCCAGCTACAAAATAAAACTTGATGCGTTAAAGAAAAAAAATCGTCGAACAGCTAAAGAAAAGATTAAGAAAAAATTTGGAGAGCGGCCAAAGAAAAGTTTGGAGTAAATTAGATCCAATTCCCTATATCATAAACTATGTAATCAAAATGAATTGAACAAACCTCATTTTGAGTAATTAAATTTTGCTTGTACGATTTTCTTTGTATTAATTGAGCAATCAAAATGAATTCAACAAACCTCCTTTTTTGTATTAATTTAGTGTTTGTTTAACTCTATTAACATTTTTATTTATATACCAACAAAGGTTCGGTGCAATGACAACTATTGACAAAACACATTGTTTTTTTAAGGAGATGACTCGAGTTTAAACTTTAGAGACGATATTTTTGGAAAAGAGAACCACGAATCTCGAACATAGCCCATAAATTGGACATGTACTATAAAAAAACAATTCTATTTATATAATAATTTGAAAGCTATAAATTAAAAAAAAGAGAGTTGGAGTCAGCTTCTTTCAGACAAATTCACAAAAAAATGAATGGAGGCTCTGTTTTCGGTTTTAGTTCAAGTTTATATATATAATAAGTCTCTTTAATTGTATCGAGGAGGCGAGGAATGAAAATAAGTTCTTATTTTAAAAAATAGCGATAAGATAAGCACTTATTTACCCCTTAAAAATCGATTGTAATTTTAAAATAGGGTTTAAATTTGACACACAGGTTGTGTAGCATGCTTATTTATATTGTAAATCAAAATTAAACTTAAACTCTAAAAAACTAAACCTCAAACTCCAAACTCTAAACCATAAATTCTAAACACTAACCTTAAATTTTAAACCCTACAATCCAAACCCTTAAACTCTAAACCCTAAACTAAACCTCTAACCCTTAAAACTAAAAGACATGTGTAAAGTTTACATAGCCTATGTATTGAAATTTTTCTCTTTAAAATAAAATCTTATTTGATCTATAATTTATCAAATAAAGATTCATTTGATCTTGATTATTTAAATAGTGATTAATTCAATCCATGATTGAAAGCTTTGATTTATCAAATAATGTGTCATTTTAAACTTGGTAATAATATATCATAAAAAATATGTAATAATTACTATTTAAATTCGACCTTTTAACTGCATTGCTGAACAAAAACTTATCAAAAGTACTTTTCTAATCTTATTGAGTTTTAAAGCCACGAAAATAACTAGCAGTCTGACCATATATAATGTATAAACTTAGAATTCCTTAGCTTACCAACAATGTGGTTAAAAAAAGTTGGGTTTTTTCTTTCTTTCTTCTAATAAATCAAGTACTTAAGAGAAAATATGTGGTAGGTGATTTGGATTAGTAGGCAACAGGCAGCTTTCGGCGATGGAGAAACGGTTACCAAATATACCTTTGTGTCATCTTAAGACAACGTTGGGTAGCCAAGGAGTGGGATGTAATGAAAGGAAGCTAGCATTAACCAAATACAACTATACATGTTGATCTGAGGATTGAGTAAACCCAAAAGTGGGCTACTTATAACTTATAATATTCTAGAAAAAATATGTATCATTTAGGTTAATAGCCACATTAAAATAAAAGTATGGAGTATCATTGTTTTTAGTTATTGTTAATTGGTATTTTGAGATAAAAGAGAAGATCAAGGAGTTAATATTGGATTTATTTAGACTTCTTATAGATTTATATTCTTTGTATTATATTAGACAGAGTTGTCATGTTGGTCGTCCACCAACGGTGACTCATATTTTCTTTTATTTTTTTATATCTCATTGTTGTTGTTGTTTTTCATGTTTTAATAAGAACCACTTTGTTTTGTTTTTCTATTTTTCGCACATCTTAATGTGATTTTCTTTATTTTTATGGCACATTCTACGTCTACCTTTATAATCGTTTGGTGTTCGTCTCCGATTCAAATTGTGGCCATTTCAATTTGGCTTCTCCAATTCAATTGTGGCGTGCAATTCCCTTCAATTGTGTGGCTATTTATAGCCAAGTGAGGGGCGGTGGGGTAGACGTGGCTCAATAAGAGCCACGTAAGTTTATTCTTTTTTTATTTTTTATCTTTTTAATTTTGTGTATTTTATTCGATAAGTTTCTCTATACAAAAATTTTGGGTATTAAACACTTAAAAAAATAAATACATTGATTTTACAGATCGAAAATTTTCAGGCGATAACGTCTTATTTCTTGCTTTTCGAGTCTGCAAATAAGACAACTTAGACTGGATAGAGGGCTTTTTTAATAGGTAGGGATATTAGGCTTATTTTGGGTATAACCTGGACAAAATGAGTTACAACACTTGTATTAATAATATGTGTATTTGTTTTAACTTGTATTAATATCTATATTAGTATTATATTAAATGTATAATTTAATTAGAGTATGACAGAAAGAGTTTTATAAATGAGTAAGTATATTTTGTCGGTTGATCAAGTTATTTATCTTTGTTCTTTCATATTTTCTTAGGTCATGTGTTCTAGGCCCATTAAGAGCACTACCCTTCCTTCCCATAGAGTTCTCATTCCTCTTCTCTCTAAGTAGGATTAAAATTAAATTTAAAATATATAAAAAAAATTAATTAAAAAAATAA